>RJVU01057109.1:9155308-9219259 GCA_003731715.1 Anabarilius grahami
AATTGAATGTCTGCTGAACAATTTTCTGAATACTTGCTTCTGTTCTTGTCCTTGGCCACTAGTTGGGAGAAGTTGTATTGGGTTCAGCCAATGAATTAAAGTTTCAAAGAAGGAAGAGTGGAAAGAGGGGCCAAAGAGAAGGAAAAAAACAGCCGCATATGTGAGAGATATTTTGCACACCTTCAAAAGCAGAAAGCAGCAGATCGAGAACATTTTCTTTTCCTTTTTTCAGATTTGGAAGACAGCCTAAAAATGTGCCTGTCGCAGATGTTTCAACAGAAGGTGTTTGCATGCTGTTCGTTAATACACTGCCATACGGGACACAGTATGACCACCACAATACCCAGTAAGTAACACTCTCTGTGTGTGGAGCGGAGAGCCAACTTTACCTTCTGTTTTTGGGGGAACTTATACCCTGTGGATTGAGACATACCTTTCTGCTGCTGCATTGCCCATGACTGATAATGGCATGTGGGAAGTAATGGTTCGAGGAAGATGGGAGCAGAGCTCTTCCTGGAGTCTGAGAATGTGTGAAGGGCTCAAGTCGATCATCTTAAACATAAGGGAAATGTGAACCATTATTGTTCGTGGCTTTTTTTTTTCTTGCCTAGTTTTTTAGATGGTGTTTGGAAGTGAGCATGTTGTGAGTTAATTTCCCCATCTATATAACAAAATAATGGGGTATTTAAAGGAAAAACAACATAAATGATGTATGAGGATGAACTCTTAAATGAGAGGCTCCCTGGTTTCCCACTCTAAGGATAGAGGAATCTGTCCATCCTCAACTGTTTTGATTCCAATGCAGTCCATGTAGACAAGCTTCACATTTTCCTGTAGACGTTGTTTGTGTTATTGAAAGAATTGATGCATTCCTGTTGTAAAATTCATAGGGTGTATTTTGCATTTTCTTTAGTACATTTTTTACAGTGCAGAATTTCATATTAATTATTGAAGGCAGAAAAAAACACACCAATAGGGTGTTTTTTCTTGAGTTTTCCCAAAATTCTATCAAAACTATGGTGTAGTATATTCACACACACAAAAAATGATATATTATTTGGAGTCTCAGCTGCTAAAAATGGCTTAAAACAGCCCAAGGTCGTTTTCTGGTCTTAACTGGTTGAAAGTGGTCTAGCTGCTCTCTTAGCCTGACTAAGATTGTTAACCTGGTCCCTAAGCACGACCAAGATGACTTTAGCTGGTTTATCTCACACTGTAAACCCGAACACATTAAAAATACTTAATTGGTTTGAGTAGGACGAACTTAAATTGAACAAATTAGTTCAGTTAAATTAACTGTTATGAGTATTTAGAACGTTCTTTTTCTTTTGAGTTCACAGAACTGATATATTTTAAGTAAACGTAACTGTTTCATTGTTTTGAGTTGTATGAACACATTTCTTTTAATTTAGACTAACTTAAGTTTAACTGAAACTGGGCTGGGATTTCTATTTCCCAGCATGCTTTGCCCATGGCACTCGAAAGGGAGAGTAAATGTTAAAATTAAGTGTTATATAATGTTTCTTGTCCAAGATTAATGGTAAGAGAGATTTAGTAGTGATTAATGTTTTGTTATGCTAATTTAGAAAAGTTTCTGTTAATGTGGGTTTTTGGAGAGTTGCCATCATGGTGACAAGCAGCGCATGCGGCTTGGTTTGAGAACAGGTAAGTTACATGTTTTCAAGTTGCTACTTATTCAGTAAGTGCTATACCATGCTATTGTTAACATGTTAACAAATTAGCAAGTTGGCATTTTCTGTATTTTCTTAGGGTTTACAGTGAAGTAAATAACACATTTGATTTGCAAGAACTCAAAATAAAAAAGTTAATTAACTAAATATTTAATGTTAATTGCTATCAAAATGTATGAGTTAGTTAACTCAGTACTTCAAGTTAGGATGAATTAACATGCATGAGTACTACAAACTCAAAACTTGATAGTTCTGCTTACTTAAAATTGGGAACATCATAACTCAAAAATGTGATGTAACTGATTACCTCAAAATTTTTGAATTAGCCCAACTTATTCGGATTTAGCTCAGCCAGCCTTTCCTCCTGAAAACTTACTTAAACCAGTCTAAGATAGTTTACTGGTCTTAGCTGGTTTAAGATGGACTCCTAGACACAACCCCTCTAAAACCAGACAACAGCCCAGGCTAGAAGCCCAGGTGAGATGTTTTTTTTTTTTTTAGCAGCTCACAAGAACCCAAAACAACATTAAAACCATCAACACAGACTTAATCAGCTTGGCCAGTCTAGCAGACCAGCTAACCATATTAGGCTGGTTTAATGGCTAGCCTTGCTAGTGTTTAGGCTTGGTGGTCTTTGAGATGGGCGAGAGGGGAGGAAACAGCTCTGAGCCTGTTCAATATCGGCATCTATGTTTGCCATCACACTGAGTGGAAGTGGCAAAGCCAGGCCATCACACCAGTTCCCACTGTGCCCTGTTTAGAAGGAAGTCCCCTGTGTCATGGCTTGTGCTGAATGACCCAGAGGGGACATTCCCAAGCTGTTTTCCAATACCGACATCGACATGGGATGGAAGTGTGTGAAGTGGGTTTTATAATGCAGTCACAAGCACTCGCAACAGCCTCAGAGGCCACCAGAGACAGTAAAAATGAACACTCCGCCTTTTAACCTAATTCTGCTCCAGTGCATTACATCTGCTTAAACCCACGCAGCGTGCGGCCTGCTCTCAATTACGGCATCTCCTCTCTTTCATCTGCTGAGAGTCTCTCTGACTTTCCAGAACAGATGCAGATATTGAGTAATTGAGACCGTCCCTGAATTCTTGGATGAGTGTCAAGAAGGTTTAACGTGACACAGTGGTTTGAATGTGTTGAAAACGCTTGGCACAGAATACTGAGTGGCACTTGATTGCTTATCTTCTGTATCTCAACAGAATGATTTTCGCTTATTTATGCTCTCCAAACACTAACACAAGTTAAATGCTTGAGTCAGCTTGAGAGTGTTTGTCACAGTGTTGAGGAGTAACTAACTAAATGTATATAGTGACACTGCTGCTAACCTATCTGCATTTTTTTATTTTTTTGAATGACAATAGCTCAGATATTATAGTGCAGCTTTTCCAGTAACAGGTTGCAGGGAAGTGTGACAGGGCTAAATCACAATTTTTGGTTCCCCTGTGGAACTGGTCCTTTACTGGTAACCCGAAGGTTGTGGGTTCGATTCTCAATACCAACAGGAAATGACTGACGTGCCCTTGAGCAAGGCATCTAACCCCAATAGCTCATCCATCCATCCATCCATCCATCCATCCATCCATCCATCCATCCATCCATCCATCCATCCATCCATCCATCCATCGTCATTATCTTAAATATTACTAAAGCTTCATATAGCTTTTCTATTTTAAAATATATATTAAAACTTATCGACCCCAAACTTCAAGCAATAGTGTATTTTGTTTTTGTAAATATTGTGTGGTAAATATTGTGCAAGTATTTCAGAAATGATCTCCATGCCTTATTTGCTGACATTAAATTTGCATGTTAATATCAAATTATATTTTGGCCACCCTAGATATCATTGCAGCATTTTGCAGCAGATAAATACCTAATCAGATAAAATATCTGATTACTATTAATCTATATCAGTCACCTATATAAAATGATATTGCTGGATAAATGGTTAATATTCAATGAATTTCTAATGTAGTGTGTGGAATACATTACAACATCATTTATACAGCAACATCAGAGCATCATTACTTTTGTCCATGTTAATGTTTTCTGTTATACTCTCTATTTTACACTTGAATAAAAATGTCCTCAAAACGTGACATATTGCATATTTGTTTCTCTGCTTCTCTCATTGACTTGCAAATGCATAGGAGGAGAAAAAAAAATCATCAGTTATTAAAATTCAGGCAATGTATTCCTGTGTCTGCATTCTATTTGAGAAACGTTATTAATTTCATATATCAAGTTTGGAGCGGCCATCTGTTCGCTCCGCACTGCTGCACCTCCCTCCATCTGCCTGGCTTTAGCAGGAGAATGAGAGAGAGAGAGAGAGAGGAAAGTAGAAGTGCATTTGCTCTGGTGCCACAGGCTCAGGCATCATGGGGAAGTTCCAGCGCGACTTTTTGATTTGTCACTCATCAGAGACCGGCCTTCGCAGACCTGTCCTCCGTTCCTCTATCCCCAGATCCACACTGCTACTCGGCGTCAATAACCAGCCTTGCCACCATCACCCCCTCATTCCTACTTCTCCTTTCCTCCTCCTCTTCCTCCTCTTCTTCCTCTTACCTCTTTGTTTTCGCTCTCCCTTGTCCTCCTCCCCCCTCACATCCCTCCCTCCGTATCTAGAGGAAGCAGATTGTGAAGCCGGCACAGTGAGATGTGTCCCTGCCACAGTTAATTTAGCATCTGTGCCTCCATGAATATGAATACATTTACAAGTCTCGGATATAATTAGGCACTGAAGTGTGGAGAGGGGCACGCAGCTCCAGGTGGGAAGAAAGATGCTGGGAAAACAGGTTGGACTACGAAGACTTGCAGACAGGTGACCTTTGTAAACAGCTCACATGAATCCTGGACTGAGCAAGATTGGGAACAACAGAGAAACAAAAACACCAGAATGATGGTATTTCTGTCACTATTAATGTTTACGCAACACAGCGATGGCGTGTTTCACTCTAGTGCATTGTAAGCTGACAAACGTGTGTGTGTTTGTGCGTGTACATATGCTTATGTTTCCATTCAAAGCCTGTGCCTGCTTCACTGGCAGTCCAGAATGAACATTGTCTGCGATAAGTGAGTCAATAAGTCTTTTCTGATGATATTTTATTTACCGAGGCACTCTGCCATCCAGACACAGGGGAGGAACATGCTCCAAAATGGCTAATGTTGTGTAGTTTTACCATATGCTGTGGTGTTCCAGCTTCAGCAAGCTGTAACAGCATTACAGCACTGTTCATTTGACATCATACATAATGTAATCTTGTAATAATGTAATGGGGAATAAAAAATCTGGCATGTTGACTTCTTTTTTTTTTGTCAAAACACCATGTTCAGAGGAAAGTAGTAGGACCAAAATGCATTTCCAGATATTTGCAGTGGGAATGTGCATATTGAGGGCTCAGCAATAATAATTTATATATATATATATATATATATATATCAGGGGCGTTTCCTCCAAGGAGGCAAGGGAGGCAGTGCCTCCTCAAAAAAATAGGATGAGAAAATAATCCATATTACATATAAAACAACACAAATATTACAAATTATGACATTAAAAAGAGTGCAAGTCACACGTATTTCTTAAGGAACACTGCCCAACAGCGACACCCGCAGATAAAGTTACAGAAGGAGTCATGCTTTACAATCTATGGAGTCATGCCTCCCTTTGCTCTCATAGAAAACCATAGAAAATCATTAGACCCCGGCGTTTGGTGGATTTTGTGGGGGGTAATTAAGAATGAATGGGGAAAAGTCACGTGAGAGGAGGCAATGTCTCCATCGCGCTATGATTGGATGTAATTGGTTATGATTGGATATGATTGGTTTGTGCGATAAATCCCGCCTCTTGTTTACGTGCACGTTCCGCGCGTCAGTTTGACTGAACAAATGATGGCATCAATGGGAAGACTAATTGAAAAGTAAGTAAACAGATCACAGTTAGATATCGCTGCTTTATGTTACGTCAAAATCAAACTTGAAATGGACTGAAAACATGATGACTGCGGTTTTTGTAGTGCAATCAGCTTGGTGAAATTAAAAATACAACTCGTGTCTGTGACAGACGGTGTTTACGGAGCATGACTGATGATCCAAAATATGACTATTAAAAAGAAAAACAGCAATACACAAATAAAATATATTGTTTAAATTATTAATGCCTTTAGATTATTAATTAAATTATTAATGCTTAAAACACTAACTTGATGAAATTGACTTGGTTTTGATAAATAGAATATTACATTGTTAATGTAAAATTACAAAATAGAATTGTATTTGGTTTCTTTTTTGATGTAATGTAAAGTAATGTTCATTTAACAAGGAAGATGTGTCAACGTTAAGAGTAATGCATGAATTTACATTGATTCATAAAAAAATGTGCCTCCTCATTTCAGAACACCACTGCACGCCACTGATTTTATATATATATATAAATTTTATATTTGTTTATATTTTATATTTTTCATTAAATGTTTTATCTTTAACATTCTCCAACATAATTTGTATTTCTATATTGTAACTTCAAAAAATAATAAATCTAAATTAGGTTAATTCTAAACAATGTCTAAATTATAATATTTTTTACAATTCTTTCTTTGCAAAATAATATGTTAATAGTAAATACTATTGTTCATAACCATGTTTTCAACTTGGTTATATAAAACATGGTGAAATGGCAAATAATTGGCTAATATTTGGTCATTTTGAGTGTATTGATTTATCCTATAACCGAATCCGCTCATCAATTAAATTTACCTCTTAATATTTTCTTATTTTTTTAATGTATATATTTATATTAATGTTGTTTATATGTCTATATGGGCAAACCATGTTCAAATTCATCAGTCAACACCATTGCTGACTATTTTCTCCTTAAAACTGCAGTGTACCAAAGGCAGTCTCAAAAATGCGCTTTGAATCCGCCCTCAACCTCAAACATCATGTAACCAATCCTGTCAGTGTGTGGGGCGGGGCTTTTCCTACCATTCCTATCATGCTCTGTGGGCATTTTAACACAGTGAGCAAGAAGAGGGAAAAACCAGGGACACATAGCAATAGCTGTTGAAATATGTATATATATAATGTATGTTACAATGATGAACTATGCCTTTTCTCCACTGACTTTCTGTGATGTTCAAAACTTTTCGGATGCTGATTTTTAGAGGGTGTCTGTCTGACCGTCTGAGATGGTGAACAGGAACATGGTTTGTGTATCATTAGCAACACATTATTAGCTGTTTGATTGTGTGGTCAAGCCAGAGGCATTCTGTTTCAAACAGATATGGCTGAATTAAACCAATATTTCCACTTGCCAGTTTGTAGCGTTTGCTACAGTTTAGCATGTGGATCAGGTAGTCCGAGCTGGTGTGATTGAGTGGAGGCGGGGACTAATTTGCATATTCATGTTTACGCATATACTTTTCTTATTATAGGAAGTAACCAATAATGTTAGCTGGTCCAGCTAATGTGCGCTTTATAGCTTGAACAAACAACATGGAGTTGAGGATTGTAATGATGATGTGACTTGAAGCGGTATTGAAAGTAAATACTGACATGCCTCAGATGAGAACATAATTTGGACAATTTGAGCTGCAAGATTGTAATTAAAGAGCCACATATATTTACAGTGGCTTGCATTGAATAGTTATCTTACAGTTCTTTGTTATTGCTCATTAACATACTCTAAAATGATCCAGCAAGACTGGATTAATATAAAATTGACCTTCAGTTGGAAGAAGTCAAAAACAAAGGGAAAAAAGAGGTTAAAGTTAGTGATAGCCTCAGAGTTAGTGCTTGCTCACAGCATGAGATGATGAGAGATAATTGAATTCAGATGCAGCCATGTGGGGTGACTCACTGATAAGAAAGAGTTTTATAGCTGAATTATGTCAAAGCTCTGTAAAATAAATCACATCAAAGTAATAAAATAAAGGCATTAAAAGAGGAAAGGGTACATGTAATTAAAGTCACACACCAGGCCCCTGCTGGAATTGCCTCGATGGGGTCTGGATACCTGAGGAGACTGAAAAATTACATTTGACAGTTCGTCTTCATGGAGGTTAAATTTATCTTTTAGTCAACTTTGTTTTCTTCCTGAAACTTAGATGATAGCCATGAATCAATTATGAGCAGATGAGTGATTCAAACCAATGCCTCATAGTAGGCGTAACATTTTCTTGTTAATGGACTCAAGTCTTTCTATGTGAACCATGCAATTTAACATCCCTTTGATCACTGTTAGCTCAGGAGCTGATGGCTTCTTTCATCTTCTCAATCTGTAATTTTTTTTTTACTCTTCACAATGAATTAAAGCACCAGGGTAAACTCTGAAGTCTTTCTCTGGTTGGAGGCAAAGCCCAGTATGGGGCTTGCTAACACTTAAATGGGCAGATGGCGCCAGTTCAACAGGTCCATGTGGACCATAGTGCCAAGTATCTTGGGCAAGAGGAGATCTGAATGGAAGTAGGTAGTTCTTCCCTCCCTCTCTTGTTCATCCTCCTCTTTTTGTGTGTCAGAAGTGAAGGAGGTAGGTAAACAACAGTTTTTCTGAACCTTATCATCCCATCCTTATTCCCTCAGTTTCCTCCATTCTAAGCGTCAGCACTATGCCAGAATGCAACAATCTTTTTCGAGGAGCCAGACATAAACAATGAACGATTACTGAGTTGGAGTGTTTTCCAGCTTTAGTTTGAAAACCAGCCCATTTCATTTTATTCTGTCCTTCACCCTCGGCACATCTTTTATATGGTCTTAATTTCTGTATCAATTAATTTTCTGTCTCCCATTCTCTCCTGGCTTCACTTTTAGAGTTGCCAACTTCTGCAAAACGGAAGTTTGAGAGTTACTTCCAAAGATGTTCCAAGTATGAGTGTAGCTTTCTTTGGCAGTTGCGATTGGGGCAAGAGGGTTAATGATGTAATCTAGAGCTGATTGAATGAAAGCTAAACGAAACAGGGAGGAGGAGGCAGAAAATGTCACCTTGGTTTAGTTTAAATTGATGCTTTCACTCAGAATTACCGAACTGCTTTCTATATGGAGGACAAGGAGTGTCATTTAAAAATAAATAAATCAATAAAATCAATAAGTAAGTCTTTCTAACCAGCAATTTTCTAACCAGCATGTATTGCATCAAGTCAGGCTCTGGTTGACCTGCGCAGCCCTGCGTTAACTTTGATGATGCATTCTGTCATACTGTCCAATGATGGTCAGTTATACATCTACATGGAGTGGTATGTTGGAGAGGCGGCATATCTTAAAGGTACAGTATGTAATATTGACAGCTAGTGGTTGAAATGGGTACTGCAGTCTAGAGGGTACTAGAGTTTTTGCACCGCCCCCTCCACCTCAGACTCAACGCTCATGCGAGTTGCCAGAGGACATGCAACAGGAATGAGCGCAACTGACAATGGAAGGCGGCAAGCCTAAAGTTGATGAGTTGATTTATCCACGTTTTAATATGCCTCTAGTCATAGAGCTTTTTAGATGGATGCCAAGGCTTTTTAGGTTGGGTAGAATCTGCGATCTCTGACCCAGTTTGTATGTTGGCTTCCATAGCTGCAGTACGCTGTGTTTTCCGCCAACTGGCAACGAAATACTATTGGATAAATTGGCAGTGGGCAGGATCACACGGACCAAAACAAAAACAGACATTCCGACATGGAACGCAAATTTCAAAGTAGAATAATTGGCTGTAGCATTGGTTTTAGGAGAAAAAAGAATTTGAACTTAGCATGATACCTAAATATCTGCAAACTTTATATTTACTACATTAAAAAAATACATACAGTACTTTTTATGTTTCAATTATTTAATTATATTCTTTCATTTTTCCTACATACTTCAGTTCCTCTAGCAGCACCAAACAAAACTGCAAAAATGTCACTTTTTCAAAAGGTTTCTTGACGTGCCCCCTGTCTCCCATTGGTTGGACAAACAGATAGCGCCTCCCCAAATTTATACCATTGGTTGAGCTAATGGTGCTGTGTTGGGCTGGTTAAGATGCTAAAACACATGCACACAGTGTTTGCACTTGAACTTAGGGCGGATAATCCTAAAAATAGTTTACTTATAGTGGACTCAACATCTTAAGTTGGGATAGAGAAAAAAAAAATCATATTTCGACTTGAAACTCCAAACCTCCTTGGAGTTTCATACTATACAACTTTTAATTTAAACAAAAACTTCAGTTATTTCTGCATAAATTTGACATAAAAATGGGTAAATCTAGAACAGGGATGGGTAGCTGGAGGACCACTGTCCTGCTGAATTCAGCTCCAACCCTAATCAAACACACCTGAACAAGCTAATCAATGTCTTCACCATTATTAGAAAGCTACAGGCAGGTGAGTTGCAGGGTTGGAGCTATAAACTCTGTAGGACAGTGGCCCTCCAGGACTGAAGTTTCCCATCCCTGATCTAGGAAGTCAGCCAGAGTTTCTAATGGGAAAAAGTTCTGTTTGTGTGCGCTGAAGTGTGAGTAAGATTTGCTGAGTGTTCCAGTACAAAATGAGTGAGGAAAAGGGGTGGGTTTGCCAGCTCAGTGAAGAAGCAGCTCTGACTTTAGCACATTGACATTGACCTCTAGAAAGTTCCTCTTTTGTCCCGGGCATCAGCGGCGTGCCAAGGCTGCAGTCTGTGCCCTGTGAGCTGGCAGTGCCAGCAGGCTGGAGATAGAAGAGGGTGGCACAGGCCATCTGGGATATCTCCAGGAGATGCACGGCACGCCTCACACTCATCAGCAGGTTTGAATTTGCACCATAATCACAAACAGATGCTCTCTTCCTCCTCCACCGCCCTCCTTCTGCCTCCTTTCTTCCCTTGGTTTGGCTCAGTGTGAAACCTTTGACCTTCACCACATTCAGAGGAAAAGCCTGACCTGATCAAGGGGTGAAAGGAAAGGAAATGTTGGCCTAAATTGTTAATGTATTTCATGTATAATCCAACACAATGTTAAATGAAGTCTGTTTGATGTTATCTATCTTTTTATCTCTCCGCCCGTCTGACCTGCGGACTGTTCGATTTTCTGTGAAGAGTGAGCCTTCTGTACTTCCCTCCACTGTCGGGAGTCTCATGTAGGCCCACGATCATATTTTATTTTATTATTTTTTATTATTATTTGCGTGAACTAAAAGATTTGCCTTTTGGTTTTCATCATTTTACATGTTGAATCTTCACTTTGAGGAAATCATAAAAGTGGCGACTTTTAAAAGTGTATGAAGCATTCCAACAAAAGAACACAACCATGTGTCTTTCTTGAGTGATGTTGTTAAAGGCTTCTCAGACAATCTGGATCCACAAGAGCACTGCTGTAAGTTGCTGATGATGAAGAGATTCTTTTTGTTGTTTTCTTGCCAAGTGCAAAGTTTACTTTGAGAAACATCTTTGTCTGTTCTGGCCTCATTGCTCCATGCTCAACCAATTAAAATTTCTGGTGGAATATATTTTATTATTCTTTTGAAGTGGCAGGCTTATTGTTCATTTCGTCATAGTCCTCATTGTTATATCAGTATCAATCAACTGATATTTAATTGTGCATGCTCATTTCCTCTATTTTAGATTAAATTACGTTTGCAGTCAACTAATGCTTACGTAAAGTTAATCTTGTTGTGATGCCTAAATTTAATTTAAAGCAATTCTTAAATTTATTTTTATATCTACACTCTAAAAAATGCTAGGTTAAAAACAACCCAAGTTGGGTTGAAAATGGACAAACCCAGCGATTGGGTTGTTTTAACCCAGCGGCTGGGTTAAATGTTTGCCCAACCTGCTGGGTAGTTTTATTTAACCCAAATATTGTTTAAAAATTACTGTATTTTTTGCTTAAAATGAACCCAAAATATGTTGGAAATTAACATTTATTAATATGTTTAATAAACAAACATTTATTAATACTTTTTTGAATAATTTTTAAACAATAAACATTAATTAAATTGCTTATTAATAAATGCTCATCTTTTTGATTATTATTGTTGCCTCTAGTAATTATGAGTCTGATTTTTAATTTCCAACCTATTTTGGGTTCATTTTAAGCCAGACATATAGTAATTTGTAAACAATTGTTGGGTTAAATAAAACTACCCAGCAGGTTGGGCAAACATTTAACCCAACTGCTGGGTCAAAACAACCCAATCGCTGGGTTTGTCCATTTTCAACCCAACTTGGGTTGTTTTTAACCCAGCATTTTTTAGAGTGTATATTTATTTCTATCCTGTAGAATTTAAAATGAGTTTTTTTTTGTTTTATTTTTTAATTATTAAAAAAAAATTATATTAACCTTTTATAAAACGGTTAGTTCCTGTCCTTGATTCTGATTGGTCAATAGCTGTGTTTTATTCGCGATAAAACACTGCTATGACCGCTTCACCCAACGGTTCTGTGTATCACTACACAACACCCTTGTACCTTATTGCTTACTTATCTGTTATCAGCCATAACATTAAATAGGCTGTAATCTCTTTCCATGTTAAAATCCATTCTGATGTTCTTTAAGTTTTATTATATTCATATTAGTATTTTGAATTCACTTTTATGTTTATATTTTTAGTTTTCATGTTAATTTCAGTGTAATTTTTAGTAATTTCATGTGCTTTAGTTTGTGTTTATTTATGATTTTAGTGCTTTAACTTAAACTTATTTCAGCTTATTGCCATGGTGACATTTCTAATTTTCATTGTTTTTCAACTAATATTTATATTTAATTTTATTTCAGCTTTATTTCAATTAACAGAAATGTTTTTAATACGATTGCATTGTTTTAACCCAGCGATTGGGTTAAATGTTTGACCATCCTGATACACTGTAAAAAAGGATTTTATGGTGAAGTAAATACTACAGAAAAAAACAAATGTAATTTTAACATGAAAAAGTTAGTTCAGGTAAGAATTTAAAAAAACTAAGTAAATTCTATATTAGTACTCAAGTTAAGCTTGTAGAAATTAGTGTAAATATCAACATTATAAAATTAACTACTCAACTTTTCTGATACTGGTGTTCCCATCATGCACTGGGCCTTGAATAATTAATGAGGTCGATTTTTCGCTGTTTTCCAGCTGTTTTTACACTGTTTTATCATTGCTATTGTGGTTATGTTTAGTAACTTGCCATTTTGTGATATTTGGAGTTCATTTTTTACTCAAAATGCCACATTCACACCCAAAACGATCCATCGAATGTTACCGTCATTGTGTATTGTGAACCAAGTACTGAGGTCTCTGTGTTCAGGTGCCGTGTTACTTCTATTATGAAGATATCTATTGTATTATTTGCTTAGATGTTTCTAAGTAAAGCATACACTTTAAAATCATGGTTTAATTCAGTGTTATATTGTTTGAGTAAAATGTATTGCAAAAGAAACTTCAACAAAGTAGAAATTACTCAACCTTTTACTGGCCAAGTTAAAATGACTTATTTTCTTTGTTAATTTTACTTATCTAAGTTAAGTAGAGTTACTTAATTACTTAAAAATAGGTTGGAAATTAAAAATCAATTTAATAAATATTTATTGTTTAATTATTATTAATTAAACTTAATAGCAAGCAATACAGTAATTTTAAAAACAACAGTTGGGTTAAATAAAACTGCCCAGCAGGTTGGGCATTTAACCCAACCGCTGGGTTAAAACAACCCAATTGCTGGGTTAGTCCATTTTCAACCCAACTTAAGTTTTTTTTTTNTTTTTTTTAAACAGCATTTTAGTTTTAGTTAATAACCCTGATCTATACAACTGAATTCTGCAGATTTTCCTCCAAAGTATGCATGTCCAAAAAGTCATCAGATTCTATCAGAGCCTTGACATGGCATCTGCTCATTGGTGGTATAAAGGGTAGCACTTGTCTGATAGTTCTGTGTACATAAAGTCAATATATAAAAAAAATCACTTCTGCTCAGCAAAGCCGCTTAGCTATCTGTCGCGTCCCACCCTGCTGGTTACCGTAATCGCGTTAAGTCCTTTCTTCTAGCCTCATATCCAGTCGCTCGGCCATCGCCACATGGGTTTTATCGATCCGGCAAATCTCGTGCTCAATGTTGCAGCACATCCCGTTGCCTGGCTAGCCTAATGCAGTCAATAATTGCCAGCGAAATGGCCGGTGCAGTCGAGACAACTTCATCAGCCACAGGACTGGGGGGCTGTAGCGAGGTGATGTCTGGAGGGAACGGGGAGGTGGAGAAGAGCTGGCACTGTTTCTCCATCACAGCGCAGAACACCATCAGTGGCTCCCAGGGGCCAGGGATTAATGATTTGTGTCTTTCCGCTACAGTGGCACATTGTGCCGGCGCCACTGATAAAAAAAGAAAGCTTCCCCCAACATCTGGCAATAGCCCTGTCGTACCGCTCTATATTGGCTCTCAGTGGCAGGAGGAAGCTCCCTCTCAGTGCCAGGGCTGTGGTTAACCAGGGCACGCACTGGAAGAGGGCTCTTACTAGGAATTCACTGCGCTCATTTTCTTTGCTGACTGGTTTCACCGACTGCGAGGGTAGTATTAAGTGTACCCACTAAAATGCACAGCAGATGCTGTCTGATGTAGTGTCTTCCTACGAAATGGAGTGAGGATTTGTAGTTTCATGTTTTCATAATTTATTTATGTAGTATTATAAATTATCTATTGGTATTCATCAAATGGATGAAAAATACATGTAAATTCCAAATGCGAGTTGTTACACAAACTCTATCTTGCATGTGTGCATCCAACAAGGGCTGAATTCCCAGCACCACTTCAAAGTCAAATGAAATGTGTTCAGACATTGCTTTTGTTGCCTGGTTATTCAAGAAGTGTTTAAGGTTGCACTACAGGGCCTTTTGTCCTTGTAAGACATATCGATTCATTTCTCAGTTGCTAAGTAACGGCAATAATTACATCTTTTAAGCAGCCAGCCAATTATTTCCTTGATTTCATGATGGCATGATGAAGAGGCTTGTTTATGAATGGTATTACTAAATTAAAAAGAAAGAATAATAATTAATCACATTGAAAGAATAAAAACCTCTAGCATAACATAAATGGTATGTTCATAACCATTTTGAAATGACCGTGAACGCATGCACTTTTGGTGTACTTCTGTTTACCAAAATTTGTAAGGGGCTTTGTTGCAAAGTACATAATAGCTAGGGTAAGGGTAATGCTGTAGTCGGGACATTTTTTGTCTATATATATATAAGCAATAAAGTTACTTAACTATACGTTCACCTTTTGTAACAAGTTGCCTCCATTGCAGGGCACATTTGTCACAGTGGAAACTGCCATCAATCAGTTAAAACTAGACATATAAAATTCACACAGAATATCAAATCATTGTTTTAGTTGAAAAATTTTGCAATCAGTAAGTTATATAAGTATACATTAAATCTATATGTATATACACTATATTGCCAAAAGTTTTGGGACGCCTGCCTTTACGTGCACATGAACTTTAATGACATCCCATTCTTAATCCGTACGGTTTAATATGGAGTTGGCCCACCCTTTACAGCTATTACAGCTTTAACTCTTCTGGGAAGGCTTTCCACAAGGTTCAGGAGTGTGTTTATGGGAATTTTTGACCATTCTTCTAAAAGCGCATTTGTGAGGTCAGGCAGTGATGTTGGCGAGAAGGCCTGGCTCACAGTCTCCGCTCTAATTCATCCCAAAGGTGTTCTATCGGGTTGAGGTCAGGACTCTGTGCAGGCCAGTCAAGTTCCTCCACACCAAACTCGCTCATCCATGTTTTTATGGATCATGTTGGAACAGGAAGGGGCCATCGCCAAACTGTTCCAAAAAAATGGGAGCATGAAATTGTCCAAAATGTCTTGGTATGCTAAAGCATTAGGAGTTCCTTTCACTGGAACTAAGGGGCCAAGCCCAACCCCTGAAAAACAACCCTACACCCTAATCCCCCCTCCACCAAACTTTACACTCGGCACAATGCAGTCAGGCAAGTACCGTTCTCCTGGAAACCGCCAAACCCAGACTCGTCCATCGACTTGCTAGACAGAGAAGAGTGATTCGTCATTCTAGAGAACACGTCTCCACTGCTCTAGAGTCCAGTGGTGGCATGCTTTACACCACTTTATCCGACGCTTTGCATTGCACTTGGTGATGTAAGGCTTGGATGCAGCTGCTCGGCCACGGAAACCCATTCCATGAAGCTCTCTATGCACTGTTCTTGGAGGTCTGTAGCTATTGACTCTGCAGAAAGTCGCATCCAATAACATGGTTTAGCCTTTCAGTTAAAATCTGCTTTCATTATATACTATAGGTTGTGGAAAACGCGGGAATCTTCCTTACATGCAGTTAGAAGAATGGCAGGCCCTTTCTTCTATTGATCTATCCATTGTCTATGCATCATCCACCATTGGTCACTGTTGTTAGTTTAGCTTGATATATACTTGATATATAATTAACTCTAAACCTGCCCAGCAATTCATATTTAATATAATTTAACAGTGCAGCACTCATGCCTAATGGTGAAGTATACTGTTAAGTTTTTTATGAGTCTGTTTTATTGGTTATTGAAATTGTTTACTCTATACTTACTTGAATGCAAATGTAATGTGTCGATAATAAAATCTATAGTAACATCTAATATAACTGCATTGCTGGAAGAGCGTGCGGGTGTTCAGGATTGTCTGCATTGCCGAGGAGCGTAATGGGTTGGGGGAGCAGCTCTCCGTGAGCACGAGGTTTGGAGGGTGATTAGTCTCCGGTGCATTCCCGTTGATACGCGGCGTTTGACAGATCTGCACCCGGCGTGGCACCAAGGAACGTGCCACAGATGGCGTAATTAGAGGAAGCTGAGCCAGGGTGTGAAATTTATCTTTGATCAGCACCTTCTCGCCAGATTGTCATCTATGTTAATATGATGATAGCAGAGCAGAGATGGATGGAAACGCCTCAGCAGCCTGAGGTGGGAGTGAGTCCCTGCTCGTCTAATCTTAATTCTTTGTTCACCATGTAGAGAAAAAAAAAAGATACTTCAATGTATTCAGACCTTGAGCTCTCTTCAAAAGCCACAACACCATCATTAGAGACACCTGTGCTGTTGGAGGGAGCTGGTACAACGCTTGTAAGTTTGGCTTTGGAACGTGAAAGAATGAATAAACATTGATTCTCGTTGCAGTTCTACGGCCCTGTGATTTCTACAATGTGGAAAACATTGTCAGAATCATGGAATCCAGTCAAAAAAACTATCCAGTCATTGGATTTGGCAAAACTTCAGTGATTAAACCAAACGTTGTGTTGTACAATTAATCAAATTGCGAAATGAACTAGTGTGTAAATATTAAAAGGCATAAAGACCAAATCGATCAAAACATTGATTAGACCCCATAGACTTTCATAATATAGACAAAAACAGCTGAAACATTATTCAAAATAAATAAAAAATATATAAGTTTTGAATGACATGAGGGTAAGTAAATGATGACAGAATTTTGATTTAAATTGAATATTTATATAACAGTAAAGATAATGAAAGTACTTGATTTAGAGTCAGAGATAAAACTCATGTATCGCTTCGACTAGAGAGGAAAAAGAAAACAAACAGCATCAATGTTTGGGGATTATTTGCCTGTGTTTCAGTTCTTGGAGCCTATCTGGACCTGGACATGAAGGGAGCAAAGGGACTCTGGAAAATGTTTGGCCTCAGGCCTCGCACGCTTCCCTGATCAGGGAGTTAGGGTGGGAGTCCGGGGAGAGGAGGGGAGAACAGTTAGAAGGACCAGGAAATGCAGCTCTAGGGTCCTGTCACAGATGAGGTCCACGCTCGGCTTTCATCTGAACGAGCCATTAAGTGTAATGACGTGTAGGTGTAATGGAATGTGCCTGTAACATCTGCGCAGAGAGAGAGAGAGAGAGAGAGAGGAAAGGAAAGGAGGAGAGAAGGGACACTGTTAATAGATTTGCAGATACACTGCTGGGAGAACAAAAGATTTTTTTCTTTCTGCTTTATTGCTCTGAGGTCCATCTGGTGCCTGTGCGCGTGTGTTTTGTGTATGTGTAAATGTGTGGCATGCTGTAGAGTGTGCGTGTGTGTTAAATTGCTAAACTGAATGACAAGACTATCGCATATATAATTTATGCATGCAGGATGCACAATATATTATCATGTTATCTGCTGATATGATTTTATATATATATATATATATAATTTTTCATATTGGTCGAAATTGGATATTTTGGAAGCTCATTTCTTCTGTTTTTACATTTAGATTACTTTTGATCTAATTCTGAAAAACAATAATAATGTCAACAATTGAAAGTAATTGAAAGTAATCAGCTTATAAAAGCTATCGTTTGAATTTGAGCAATTCTGAATCTGCTTATTGATTCTCAGTTTCAATTCCAATAAGGTAAAAAAAAAAAATAAAAAAAAAATCAATAAATATAAAATATTTATTCTGTCTTTCTGCAAAACTTTGAACAAAAATCTGCAGCCTTTGGCAACATTTACACAAAGGAACTTTTGCCTATGGTTTTAACAAATATACCTCAGCAAAAACAACTAGCATTCAGTTATGGAAATTGAAATCAAATGTTATTAAAATGTAAAAGATGTGATTTTTCTATTTTTCTTTTGTTTTTTGATAAACATTAATGACACAGACAGCAGCAGATATATTATGCTGCTGTCACTTTAAGACCGAATGCACAGATGGATTCAATAGAGTGGTGCAGGGATGATGTAATTTTGTAGGCCAAAACCCAGAAAGCATTTAGAGTTAGCATTTTAGCACTTCACGTTTCATCAGTCAATTAATTTTTTGAATGGGTTTTTGGTTAAAAGTTTGAAATAAGGTCCGTGGTGAACACAAGCTCAAGATATTTTCATGTTTTATTCTATGATATAAAATATATGAAAATATGATTTAAAAAAAATATATATATTTTTTACTTTTCTTGTATAAGGCGCTTGCTAACAAGTTGCTAAATGGGACTACAGGGACATTAAATGTCATCAGCCGAACAGGTAAACCCACTAGTCTACTTTCACAGCCCCATTGTGCAAACTATTATTACTTGAACTTTCAGGGAAAATGTTTCTAAACAAAAACTAAAAGAGTTGTTGAAGCTTAATGATGGTGACGTTGAAGTAATTCGACTCGTTGATGTAGTTCATTTATAGCCTATGTTTAGCTTTAGACTTAAAAATTCATAAAAGAAAATCATTTGTGATTATCACGATGAACAAAACGTATAAGAATCATAAAATTTTGTTAGTCACAGACCTTATTATCTGCAATAATCCAAAAGCCAATAAAAAAATCGTGTAGGGTTTTTGTGGGGAGATCCAGGGTGATTCTAACTTCCGGGTTGGCCTACAAAAATGTAATCCGTGCACTACTCAATATACTGATATACTGTCCACATGCGTTTTCTTTCTCAACTGTTCCAACCAATTGTGTTAACAAGGATATTTTGACATGATTTTTTGTGTATTTGTCCTCAAGAAGCGCAAGAAACATGAAATTAATTTCGCGATTCCAGAATTGGAATCTATTTTCAATTCCCAACCCTAGTTATAAGTATTGACCAGGGCTGGATTTCCTGATAACATTGTCTCTTAGTGCGCTACGAAGATTCTAAAGGTATACCTTTTTGGTGATGTTCCCCAAACTATACCTTAGGAGATTGCTTAAGGTATATCTTCTTAAGTGCGACGTTACCAGGTGCTGTCCATGGCGGTGGTGCTGAATTGGTTGATATCGATGGCTCAAGAATTGATAATTCATTCTATGCAGGGGCTGCTTCACTGCGTTATGTGAGAAAGCGGTGGTCTTTATGAAAGAAGCACTTCAGAAGTAGAAATTGCATTTATCAAGACTCATGGTATCTTATAAAAATAATTCAAATTGCAAACTAAATCTATATTGTAATTTATCTATATTCTGGGGGCTCTATATTCTAGCTGAGCCAGACCAACCTTACGAACGAATGACTTACAGAAGGTATACTTAACTAAGAATGTTTCAGGAAACACATATTAACTTTAAGGTACAGCTTAAGGTATAATTTAAGAATGACATAGAGTTAAGATGTTTTCAGGAAATCCAGCCCAAACTTTAAATGGTTGCTATGCAGTTCTAAGGTCGTCTTAATAGTTGCTGAGTGGTTACCTGGGT
Organism: Anabarilius grahami; assembly: GCA_003731715.1. Lineage (NCBI taxonomy): Eukaryota > Metazoa > Chordata > Actinopteri > Cypriniformes > Xenocyprididae > Anabarilius > Anabarilius grahami. The sequence continues at coordinate 9,175,104 of RJVU01057109.1, forward strand.
GTTCTTACTGGTTGCTCGGAGGTTGCTATGATGTTCTGAATTGATTTTAACATGCTATTCAGTTATTATGGTGTTAATGATTGCTGTGCAGTTCCTAAGATGTTCTGAGTGGTTTTTAGCTTGTTGTTAGGTGGTTACTAAGGTGTTCTTACTGGTTGCTAGATGGTTACTATGGGGTTCTTACTGGTTGCTAAGTGGCTGTTATGATGTTTTGAGCATTTTTAGCATGTTGTTATGCAGTTCTAGGTTGATCTTAATGGTTGCTAAGTTGTTATTTTGCCGTCTACAGGTTTCTATATTGTGAGAGATATGAGATACCTCCGGCAATGTCAGTCTAAGATATATTTTTGCCCATTCAGGCAAAAATCAAGAAAAGTAACAGCACAGCTTTCCTCAATAAGCCGCATGATTTGAGGTATCATTCATGTTCATAACACGAGTTATGTGACAAAGTTTAATACTTATATTTAGAGGTGTGCTTGAATTCCTACCCCTACATACAGTATGAGCAATAGTGATGTTTGCTTCAAAAAAATTTAATGTTTTATCAGTGTTTTTTTCTATTATTATTATTTCCTTAATGATATCAATGGTTGTTAGCATGACCTCCTCCACTCCTGTATGTTATCTGATGATAGATAAATGTGCCGATACTGAAACGCACTGACAGTTTGTTTAACATTGAGTGTTCTTGAATGCTCTGCATATACAATCCCGCTCCCTGATGTGTGTGTGTATCTGAGTGAGTGCTCACATGACCCTACTCATCATTCAGATACTGGGCCGCAGCCAAAACGCCCACCCTAGAGCCTGCTCATAATAAGTAATAATGTGATATTTGCTTTCATGCTTTAAGCGGGTGGAATGTTTGGACCTCCCATTTAGACACAACAGGAATTTGGCACTAAATGTGCACAGGTGCACCAAGAGCGTGAGGGGAAAAAAAAATCCCTGTTTCAACATCTGTGTCAGTGGCTGTTGCTATCTCCCTAAAAACGCAGAGAAGCTGCTTTAAATAGCTGCGAGAGCTGGTGCCAGGCCAAACATGTGTGCCCTGATCGGAGAGGTTTTACAGGAAGGCATGGAGTATTATTTTTGTTCTCTTTTTTTCTGTTCTCTGTATCTCTTTTGGGGTTGCAGCTGAATCTAGACTGATATGTTGTTGCCACACTCCTAGACTGCGCTCTCTCTCTCTTGCTCGCTTTGCGGATGTCCCTCTGTGAAGGTCCATATGTTCTGCAGCTGGTGTGTATATGTATGTGTGAATCAGTAAAGTGTGCTCTGTGATAGTGTGGATAGACATAATGTTTTTAAAGAATGTGTCATCAAGTTTTTCCCAGGTACCTGCTGTAATGTTTCCATGGCATTTAAGTGTTTGACAACCTTGTGCACAAAGCTGCAGGTATACTTCCTCTGAATAAAGTGATTGTGGCGTAGATTGTTCTCTTTGCTGATGAATACCTTAGCCTGCTTTAAGTGGAGATGCACACTGGTTAAGGTTTATTCATGCTCTCTGCTGTATTTTCTTATGCTGCATGGTTACTGTGAATATTTAGCATTCTTCACAATTTTTTTTTATGTACATATAGTACAACTTTTTTTTTTTTTTTTTTAANAAAGGAATATTCTGGGTTAAATGCAACTTAAGATCTATAACAGAATATGTGGTTTATAAAAACAAACAAAAATAAAACATGTTTACCAGCTAAATTGTTAAGCTTGTATTATTGTTGCATTTAATTATATACATATATACATACAACAATCAGGCATTACATTATAACCACCTTCCTAATATGTGTGTTGGTCCCCCTTTTGCTGCCAGAACAGCCCTGACCCGTCAAGGCATGGACTCCACTAGACCCCTGAAGGTGTGCTGTGGTATCTGACACCAAGATGCTAGCAGCAGATCCTTTAAGTACTGTAAGCTGCGAGGTGGGGCCTCATGGATCAAACTTGTTTGTTCAGCACATCCCACAGATGCTCGACTGGATTGAGATCTGGGGAATTTGGAGGCAAAGTCAACACCTCAAACTCATTGTTGTGCTCCTCAAACCATTCCTGAACCATTTTTGCTTTGTTGCAGAGCGCATTATCCTGCTGAAAGAGGCCACAGCCACCAGGTAATACCGTTTTAATGAACATGGTCTGCAACAATGCTTAGGTAGGTGGTACGTGTCAAAGTAACATCCACATGGATGGCAGGACCCAAGGTTTCCCAGCAGAACATTGCCTAAAGCATCACACTGTTTTCGCCGGCTTGCCTTCTTCCCATTGTGCACCCTGGTGCCATGTGTTCCCCAGGTAAGCGATGCACATGCACCCGGTCATCCACTTGATGTAAAAGAAAACGTGATTCATCAGACCAGGCAACCTTCTTCCATTGCTCCGTGGTCCAGTTCTGATGCTCACGTGGCCACTGTTGGTGCTTTCGGCGGTGGACAGGGGTCAGCATGGGCACCCTGACTGGTCTGCAGCTATGCAGCCCCCTCCGCAACAAACTGTGATGCACTGTGTATTCTGACACCTTTCTATCAGAACCAACATTAACTTCTTGAGCAATTTGAGCAACAGTAGCTCGTCTGTTGGATCGGAACACACGGGCCAACCTTCGCTCCCTACGTGCATCAATGAGCCTTAGCCGCCCATGACCCTGTCACCGGTTCACCTTCCTTGGACCACTTTTGACAGATTCTGACCACTGCAGTCCAGGAACGCTCACAAGAGCTACAGTTTTGGAGATGCTCTGACCTGAGTTGTCTAGCCATCACAATTTGGTTCTTGTCAAACTTGCTCAAATCCTTATGCTTGCCCATTTTTCCTGCTTCTAACACATCAACTTTGAGGACAAAATGTTCACTTCTACTATATCCCACCCAGGTGCCGTGATGAAGAGATAATCAGTGTTATTCACTTCATCTGTCAGTGGTCATAATTATATGAATATATATATATATGAGTATATTATATATATAATATACTCACACTCACCAGCCACTTTATTAGGTGCTTGTTAATGCAAATATCTAATCAGCCTATCACATGGCAGCAACTCAATGCATTTAAGTATGTAGACTAGACATGGTCAAGATGATCTTGACCATGTCAGAATGGGGAATAAAGGTGATATAAGTGACTATTGTTGCCAGACAGGCTGGTCTGAGTATCTCAAACTGCTGATCTACTGGGATTTTCACACACAACCATCTCTAGAGGTCCAAAAAAGAGAAAATGAGCAGCAGTTCTGTGGCTGTGCCAGAGGTCAGAGGAGAATGGTCAAACTGGTTTAAACTAATATAAGGTAATAGTAACTCAAATAACCACTTGTTACAACCGAGGTATGCAGAAGAGCTTCTCTGAACACACAACATGTCAAACCTTGAAGCAGATGGTACAGCAGCAGAAGACCAAACTGGGTGCTATTAATGTCAGCTTAGAATAGGAATTCAGCTAAGTAAAATTCACACGGGCTGACCAATATTAGACAATAGAAGACTGGAAAGCATTGCCTGGTCTGATGAGTCTCGATTTCTGCTGCAACATTCAGATGGTAGGGTCTGAATTTGGTGTAAACAACAATGAAAGCATGGATCCATCCTGCCTTGTATCAATGGTTCAGGCTGGTGGTGGTGTAATGGTGTGTGTACAATTACTATATGTTATTATAATATTATTGTTGTTTTATATTATTATTTATTGTATTTAATGTGAAATGTTCCTTTTTATATTATTTGAGGTTTTTTTCCACCTTTTTTTTCTNCCTCACCGACAATCCCTGCCGGACCTGAGACTCGAACCCATGACCTTTGGGTTACAAGTCCGACTCTCTATCCATTAGGCCACGACTGCCCACAAAGTGAAGTGACTTGTGGCCAAGTATGGTGACCCATACTCGGAATTTGTGCTCTGCATTTAACCCATCCAAGTGCACACACACAGCAGTGAACACACACACCGTGAACACACACCCGGAGCAGTGGGCAGCCATTGCTGCGGCGCCCGGGGAGCGGTTGGGGGTACGGTGCCTTGCTCAAGGGTCTCACCTCAGTCGTGGTATTGAGGGTGGGGAGAGCGCTGGACATTCACTCCCCTCACCGACAATCCCTGCCGGACCTGAGACTCGAACCCATGACCTTTGGGTTACAAGTCCGACTCTCTATCCATTAGGCCACGACTGCCCCGTAAAGATGGTAGGGTCTGAATTTGGTGTAAACAACAATGAAAGCATGGATCCATCCTGCCTTGTATCAATGGTTCAGGCTGGTGGTGGTGTAATGGTGTGTGTAAAATTACTATATGTTATTATAATATTATTGTTGTTTTATATTATTATTTATTGTATTTAATGTGAAATGTTCCTTTTTATATTATTTGAGGTTTTTTTCCACCTTTTTTTTCTCATGGAAGTCTTCATCTTCCTTTCTGTTAACATCCTTCCTCACATTTGCCAAGATGTATCAGACTGCTTATCAGTCATATCATTCAAAGGACGAAGTAAAAAAAAAAAAAAAAAAGGCCCAGAAACCGCAGCTGAAATGGTTTAGCTGAGCAAATGTTATGCATGCCACTTCTTCCATCAAGACTGCTTATTATTCCACTCCTTTCTGGCTAAGTGGCTGCCATTCTAAAAGGAAGCTTACACAGCCCTTAGCCCATCTTCAACTGTAATGTATTGCTGTAGAAGGTATCAGCCAATGAGAGGAGTGCCCTCATGCGCCTTGTCGAAGGGTACGATTTTGAGTCGAAAATTGTGGCCTGTCAGTAGAACAAGCCTTGCCAGGCTGTCGAGTCATTGCGTTTTTGATTTGAAGCATTTGTGACTTCACTGCTATAGTGGCAGAAAAACACTGTGCTTTCTCTTTCAATTTCACCATACTGCAGCTTTTCTATCAACCTTTCAAAGACATTAACAATTTAGAGCCAAAAATTGTATCTTAGAACAGAAATCTGTGCTTCCAGTATTACTAGAAGCTCCTTACTATTTATGATTTACGTGAAATGTTCTACCTTTACATACAGTATGATAATATTACAGTATATACTGAATTCAGCATTTATCTAGTGAGGAATTGCATTGAATCACAATTTAACCCAGAGCAGGAAGGGAATCTGGTAATGCAGAATGGATATACATGAAGGCATGACGTATTTTCCGTTTTCGCCAGCAAGCTCTTGAAAATCATTTGTGGTGTGTGCAGATCTTGGCATTCCTCCTTAAAGTTAAAACTTTTGTCACATATACAGTAATGTTTTTTTATACTAAAGTCTGTGGGAAAAAATGCACTCATTCTCCCAAAGATACAATTTATTATTATTATTTTCATTTGTTGCATTCAAAATCCATTTGGCTCAAAAATCGGAAGGAGTACATTTTTAGTAGGCATTATGTTTTTGATTGTTGTTAAATTTTGTTTTCTTTAACCTTTCCAACTAATTTTGTTTCCTGGCTACACAGAGACGCTGTTCTGACTGGCTGTTTGGAGGGCAGCACTTCCTAGCCTGGCGTGGAGCACTTTTATCAAAACCTTTTTTGCCTTTGTAACCCTGGTGACTTGCATGAATTTGACGTGTATTTCATGGTAATAGGGTTGTATTGTCTCGCAGCTGTTTGAGGTCCTGTAGACTCTGTGGCATGCTGAAACAGTCTGATTGGAGGTGTATGATCAAAGCGGGGAGCGTCTCCCCCGAGGCCAGGGAAACATGTGGCTCGATCCTCGTTATTCTTTTCCGCTCTTTCTGTCTCTTGCACTGTAGGACTAACAAAGCGACTGGAATCTACAAGAGCTCCTCCTTCCTATAAACCTTCTTTTGTGATCAGTGTTGTCCTTTAGAACTGAGTAGCTGAACTGACCTGGGGCCCGTTCTTCGTACGTCGCTAACTCAGTTAGCTGGATTTGATTGTTGACGATTTGCCATGATCTTGGATCGTTTGGTTCTTCGAAGCTCATCCTAGACTTGCTGTCATAGCAACAGGTCCGTAAGCTCAAACCTGCTCGGGAGCAGGCTTATTTCATGTAAACAGGATTAGATTGCATCTTTTTAAGCGGAGGTGATGCTTAAAGTCTGTCCCAGCCACTGCTACTTTCCCACAAGAGTACCCTAATGTAAACCAGGGACAATAATAATGATTTAAAAATAAATTTGCAATTAATACTATAATGCCGTGTAGTGTCATAATATAGACACCGACAGTTTTACTCTTTGAGAGATTCATCCGTGAGGGAATAATTACATAATAATTTTTATTGGAGTCTTACACACATGATGTACAGATGTCTATGCCGTACATGCATTTGTGCATTTGAACCGCGACAGATATTATGGGAGTGGCTTGATGAAGCGCAGGAGATGCAGAAAACTTGATCTTGACCCTTAAGAAACTTTAATTAATGCTGTCAAATATGCTTCAAAGGTAAATTAGTTGCTAATTACAACATTGAAATAAAAAATTGCCTGTACAAATACTAGAAATTGTGAATATAGCCTAAATAATTGGGTAATCATGTAAAAAAAAAAAAGGTGCACATTTCATTTATCTATTATAACATTTATGTCGTTCTTCTGTCATTTATTCGCTTGGCTGTTTCCTTATAAATGTCTAGAAATTCGTCAAGTTTTTCGTCAGGTGTCTTTTCTCATTCTATGATGTCATTACGTTGCCGTCTTGACTCCAGCCAATCGCTGCATTGCTGATCGTGGTTTCGAGCATCGATACATCTGCCCTTTTAAGCCAACACATGAACGCGCAATTATCTCAGATAACTCAATCCAGCGATACCAATCATACACAACAGGTGTGTTCGAAGAACCCAATTAGCCGGATCATGATTAGCACGATGATATCATCTTGGATGTGTCATTTGATCTCGGATGTAATAAGCGACGTACGAAGAACGGGCCCCTGGTCTTAACTGCAAATAAATTCAAAGCTCAAATGAATGGCCTAAACACGCACAGGCTGATGGATGAGCACGCAATAAATCTTTATATAATATATATATATATTTATACGAGAAGCAGTTGATTCATGCAAACGAGCATATATTTTTGCATGCATACGGAAGAAACATCATGTATAGATGAAAACACCTACATGCATACAGAATGCACAGTGATTCAATATCATTACTATCAAGTTCACAGTAGAGGATGTGAGCCTCTGATTAACACATACAAAATGTATCACGCCATTTGGCTTTCGTTCCATGTATGAGATCAACATGGTAACAAATTTGCTAAATTTGCTTACTAATAGTCATTTGTGGTCTTATTTTGAGTGACTGATCAGCTGACTTTTGGTTGATGTCACCAAGCCTGCTTATTTCATAAATTTTTTGGGCCCTCCCGTCACGCAACCTGTCATAATTCATTGAAAAACAGTCACTCTCCGTCTTAAGTCCTATTTGCGATAATCACTAATTTTCACCACCAGCTATCGCTCGCACTTTTAAAAGATGGAGAGATAAGGGCATTGTTTGTTTTTTAGATCTTTTTATTGATAATTATTTTGCTACATTTACCAATCTTTTTTCCTAATTGAATTTACACACAGTAACAGGTATTTTCAACTTCGTAATTTTACCAAAACGAATTTCTAATAATTAAATTATTACTATATTTAAAGTGTATATGTATATTATATATTACTACTATACTATACTATATTACATATTACTAATTTTGAGCATGTGTGTGTGATAGTGCTGTCCAAACTCTGTCCACTCTCCATTTGTTTGCCCAGACTCCACAGGTGGTACAAATGACCTTTCATCTGTTTCCCCTGTCGCTTCTCTATTTTCCACTCCCACTCTTCATAATGCCATTAACCTGTCCGTCCTCAAAAGGATCACTGTAATTTACTTTCTATTATTAAATTGTACTGATGCAAAGCAAAGCGAATAAGTTGGCAATTTTAATGAGGATGTTGTTGTGAATGTGTCCGTATACCGTATATATATAAAGAAGGGTCTTTTAGAGTAGACAATTGTGTTTACTGAGGAGGAAAATGTGAAGTATGAAGCTTTGAAATCATTTAACATCACCGGCACAAAAGCAAAGTGACAAATTCTACCAAACTAAGTATCTACAAACCCAGCTGAAGGCCAAACATCACAGTGCATTTAAAAAATATTNACTGATGCATAGCAAAGCGAATAAGTTGCCGATTTTAATGAGGATGTTGTTGTGAATGTGTCCGTATACCGTATATATATAAAGAAGGGTCTTTTGGAGTAGACAATTGTGTTTACTGAGGAGGAAAATGTGAAGTATGAAGCTTTGAAATCATTTAACATCACCGGCACAAAAGCAAAGTGACAAATTCTACCAAACTAAGTATCTACAAACCCAGCTGAAGGCCAAACATCACAGTGCATTTAAAAAATATTTTAATAGCCTTGAAATACTCAAGCATCTCTTGGGTAAACAAAATCCATTCAAGGTGGATGAGCCAGCTTGTGTCTCAATTAAGAAAGCTAAATAAGCCTAAATAATTAAATGAACTTTAATCACTAAATGGAAAAACGAAAACTAATGATAAATAGTATTACAAAAAAAACATCAGTTTGTAAATCTGATTAATATGTTGACCCTCTTTAACCAAGCGTTTCTATTCAGGCACATCTTGTACAAAGAAAGAGAAACGTTTTCTTCTGTTTCGCCAGTGACACTAATAAAAACCACACACTATATCTGTGCACTTGCCAAGAAAGGAAGAAACTTTAGGATTATTTATTTGTTTTCCAAAGGAAACCAGCACTCACCAGTGTGAGGTCTGAGTCATGCTGCCTGTTTATTTGTAATGGGATCCTTTTTCAACACTGTATTATATTTCATCTCTCCCAGCGCACAGCTCATCTGAAGAGTTGCCCCATCACTGACACAGTATGCAACATGCGTAGCTGGTTCCGATTTGATCCTTAAAGTCAGCATGAAATGAAAATTCACCCTATCTATTTTCTAAATGCTACAGATCTTATTGTGAATAATGTATCTGTGCATGTTTCTTTTTTTATGTTTTGACCTCATAATGTTAAAGGATTAGTTCATTTCAGAATTAAAATTTCCTGATAATTTACTCACCCCCATGTCATCCAAGATGTTTGTCTTTCTTTCTTCAGTCGAAAAGAAATTAAGGTTTTTGAGGAAAACATTCCAGGATTTTTCTCCATATAGTGGACTTCAACAGCTACCAACAAGGTCCAAATTGCTGTTTAAATGCAGCTTCAAAGGGCTCTACACGATCCCAGACAAGGAATAAGTGTCTTCTCTAGCAAAACAATCGGCCATTTTCAAAAAATAAATAAAAAATTGATAAACTTTTTAACCAAAAATGCTTGTCTTGCACTCCTCTGCGATGCGCCGCACATTACGTGATCATGTTGAAAAGGTCACGCATGACGTAGGCAGAAGTACCGAGCAAGTGTTTACAAAGTAAACGTGTAAAGACTAAGTCAAACGGCCTTTACAAAAAAGGTAAAACAACGATGTCGGACGATTTTGAAGTTGGAGGAGAAAATTCGAGTTTTTCTCCCTACTGCGGTACTTCCGCCTACGTCACGTGTGACCTTTCCAACATGATTACGTAATCTGTGGCGCATCTCAGAGCAGTGCAAGACGAGCATTTGTGGTTAAAAAGTATATGAATTTGTAATTTTTTTTTTTTGAAAATGTCCGATTTTCGCTAGATATAAGACTCTTATTCCTCGTCTGGGATCGTGTAGAGCCCTTTGAAGCTGCAATGAAACTGCAATTTGGACCTTCAACCCATTGGTAGCTGTTGAAGTCCACTATATGGAGAAAAATCCTTGAATATTTTCCTCAAAAACCATAATTTCTTAACTTCATAATTTATTCTGAATGAAATGGGGGTAAATCATCAGGAAATTTTTATTCTGAAGTGAACTAATCCTTTAAATCAAAATGGACCTTCTGGGGAAATGACAACTTCTCTCTGGTGAATTATGCAGGACTTTTCCATTCATTTAGTCTGTATAAACCACTGTCCCTTCAAACTCGCCTTCCACTTTTGATCTCAAAATCCAATCAAAAACTGATGCAAATATAGATCCAAGTCCCATCATTTTTTATTTCTTTTTTGGTGATCCATTCTGTCACTTACAGAAGAAAAGATCTGTCGCTACTTCCGTTTCATTGCGACTTTCATACCGATGACCCCCTCAAATGCTGTTTTCCTTTCAGAGATCTGTGTTACTTTTGCAGGGAATGGCAAAGAAAGAGTATCTACTTACGCAGAGATTCAAATCTCTAAAGCACAGCTGTTTTCCCTTTCGGAAAACATCTTGATCCATTTTAGTCTTCTGGTAACCGTGGATGTTTCTTGATCACATCTATTGTGTTTTCTGAGGGAGAAAGACACAAATAACACGATTCTGGTACTGTTCTATACACCTATACAATACAGTAAGCCCATTGTATTAAAACACACTGTCATAGACATCTCTGCCATGTAGGGTTCCTTTCAGGTAATTGCTCCCCTATTAGTTTCTGCCCAGTGCATCTGACAGATATGAATTGGATCTTGCCATGCAACCCGCTGATTAATGACATTTAAAATGGGGTCTTAATTGTTGGGGAAAAGAGTGAGGTGAAGGAGAGGACTGATGTTCCTATCCACACACCTGTGATTAGAGAGCGTGAGGTGCGTTTGTGTCTGCCCTCCTCCACACATATAGGACGGATGACCCCGGGGGGAGGCGCGGAGCTCCATGCGGCCTCGGTTGGGCTGAGAGGACGAAGGAGCGGAATTAATAACGTGTGTGATTTAGTGCGCACATCTGTGGCGCGCTACGAAAGAGGAATTCTATTAGTGCGCACACGCGGCCATAATTAACCTGATGCTATGCACAGCTGGCCACCTCTGCTCCGAGTGCGGGTGGCACGGCGGCAGTGCTAAATCAATCTGCGCTAATTGCAGTGCCCTTCTGCATTCCGCCACGACGCCCGTGCCACCATCGTCTGCGGTCAGTGGGCTGTATTTCCCTCCTCACATCCTTTGAATTGAAGTGGACCACCAGAACATTCTCTGAGATGATTAAAGTGTCATCGTCTGAAACTGTGACTCCATATCAGTTTCCTGGAAGGCCAAGACACTCCGGCATTTAGTCTAATGATCAATTGTGCTTGTTCAATCTGCAACGCACCCAGTGCCAGGAATAGTTTAGTCATTATTAAAGCCTGAGCCAGTTTTGATGCCACAGTTATCGTTGAATGAAGAAATGTTACTCACCAGCTTGTCTGAATTCTAAAGTGACTACCTGAAATTTCTCCGGCCTGTGTCAACTATATTTATAACTCTCAAAATTAAACACAACAGGAAGTCTGGATATGTGAACAGATGATCATGCCATACCTTGCTGTGTGAATCATCAGCGAAAATTGACGGAGCGTATCACCGACCTATATGATTCTTTGAATCCACACAGTTTGATTATTATCACATAGGCGACCATGATTCATTCATTTGGCGCATCCTATTACGTCAGAGAGCAATCAAATGAAATGCTCCTTGAGACATTATAGCGCTCATAAAACCTCTCATCTCATTAGCCCGGCTCACTAACGGCACGGAATATTCATATGTGATTTTACGGAGCACACGTGGATGGAAAGCGAATGGCGTGACTCGAGACGCACCTCTATCAATCACTCATCTTCCTAACGTGGCAACATCGGCTCTGACCTTCCTGTGACAGTTTCTGCTCCGATTGAGTCTTTCAGCGTTATTATCGAAAGGGCCTCGTTAGCCATTATCCCGAGGGGGGAGGAAGGTACAGGGAGAAATGAAGACATTTGGTGGAGGTCGACCCCATCCTCACACGCCTGTGATGGAGCTATGGATTAAACAGCTGGAGGGGGATCCCAGGGGGCCACTGAGAGAGACATTCTGCACTACAGCAGTAAAAATCCATCACACATATTTCAATTGCCCTGGCAGCATTAATAGACACTGCTGTTCTTTAATATTTGATGAACTGGCTGGTTGGACCATCCAACGGCGAGAAGAAAAGGGTAATCAAGAAAAAGGTAATAGAGAAGTGAGAGTGGTCTTGTCATCCATTTTTAATCCTGACAGGGGTGAGGGGTAAATAAAACGGAGAACACAGCTACATGCACAGACGATTGTGTTTTCCATTCATGCACAGCTTTAGCATCATATTTAGTTTATTTTTTTATTGTATTTGTAAATTGTATTATTGTATATGTAACTGTATGTAAAAATAAATGATATATATATATATATATATATATATATATAATATGTGTGTGTATATATATATATGTGTGTGTATGTATGTATATGTGTGTGTATTTATAAAATGGTTAGTTCCTGTCCTTGATTTTGATTGGTCAATAGCTGTGTTTTATTCACGATAAAACACGGCTATGACCGCTTCACCCAACGGTTCTGTGTATCACTACACAACACTCTTAGCAACCACTCTTAGCAACGTAAACTGTTTGTTCATTGAAGTTTACTGTATTATGTAGAAGAGTATTGTGAGAAAGAGACCGAGTGAGCGAGTTTATTACCTGCATTCAGATTTAGCATTTTCCTTCAGGTCAGTCCTATGTTCATATGTCCTATGGTCAGTTAAATGTCAGATGCAATATCTTGTCCTTTTAACAGTTAAGGGGTTTTCCCGTGACTGACAGCGCTAGTCAAAGCATTTGTTAGTTGCGTCTTGCTCCGTGTTCACATCAATTCAGTATTTCAATTTAAAAGTCTTTGCTACTGACTGACACACTCATAAAGACAGTCTTTGCTGCCATCTAATGGCGTGATAATGTAACTTCTGTTGCTGGTCACAGTCAGGGACTATTTTTTCTGGTGGAAGGAAGGCTTTTAGTAAAAGTTCGTAAAAGTAAAAACAACATCCTTCACCCTATTCACGATACAGCACAGCCTCTCGTATCTTATTGCTTATATATATATATATATGATTAAAATATTTGTTGATATTAATTTTACATGTTATATATGTATGTGNTATGATACACACACACACACACACACACACACACACACACACACGTTGTACAGTACGAATATATGACAGTTATCACATGGAATAAAAATGTCTAAGATACGAGACCATTTCTATTTTTCCAGAGTCTAATAATTTCCATGTTTCTGTCATTGCTTTCAGCCTGCCAGGCTTTTTTTCTTACATGTAACTGCTGCAATTAGGGAAAGAGCAAACAAGGTGCTGGCGAGGACCCGTGTCTACATATGGAACCCATTCTATCCCTGTATGCCGTGCCTGTATACGCTTCACAAACGCTTGCGTCCATTTGCTGAAATTTGTCAAAACTAATATGGAATCAAATTGATTAAAACGTTAACACATGTTCAAAAGATCCAATCGGTTAATCCACGTGCAAATGGTGGCTTGTAATTGTAGGCAGGACAGCGGAGTACACTTTAGAGTTGTTCGTTCTTGACATTGAAGGATGAAAGCCGTGTGACATTTTGAACCACACAAGTATCATCCTCTGGGTTGTAAATGGAAGTGTGCAGTACTTACACATGAAGAAAGAGGCACTTGTGAAAGAATGTAGTTGTAGTTTTACTGTTTGTCAATTAGCTTTGAGGCTATCTATATACTAGCATACTCCCAAAAAAAAGTTGTATGTACTCGTATGAAATGTACACTTTTTCTCGAAAATCTTATGGATTGAAACATTTACTCTTCTCAGACTCAGGGTGTCTCTAATATTTGTCCAATAAAATATGTCTCAATAGGCAATATATCAACAACAGAAATAATTTTAAAAAAGGTGTTTGTGAAGTGATATAATGGGATTTTTTACGAGAAGAGATTTTGCACATGCTAACCGTGCTTCAGTTTTACATTTGTCATAATTTAACTGTGTTAGCCATCAAACACAAGTCTCTTGAGTGCCTATTGTGTCTCCAGTCGATCAGTGCATCCAAAACCGCCCAGTTTCATAAAACATGAAACTAAATTCTGCATTTCTTAAGAACAGGCTCTTGTTTCTTTGTCGGTAATGTTCCTTGAAGACCATTACGTCATGTGTGCTGATGGACACAGTTGTTATTGCATCAGTCTGAGTATTGGTATGTCACTGGAGGCCTGTAGTCTCGTTCACTCTCCCACTGCGTGTATCCATGATGCAGCTCAGCCTCCGGGAGAGCTTCACAGAATCAGCCTTTCAGGGAGTGTTTATGTAAACCAGGGCAAATTATTCCACCAATTACAGGGTCGCCAGGGTCAGCGCAGCTTGGAAGGAAGCACGGAATCCAGGCCAGGCCGGGCTGTGCGTAGAGGAGTTCAAAACATCTGCTGTGAGGGTAAAGATTGGAATAGAAGCTGGAAGCTTTCCATGGCTGAACAGCCAACCCACATGAAGATGTTTTACTTTTTAACTGATAAATCATAGAGGAGGAAGATTTGCCAAAGTAATGACAAAACTGGCTGATTTTGATTCCAGGTGAGATCGGGAGGGGACACAAAGAAAGAAAAGACAAGAAGAATAAAGGAAATGGGGGAAGTGTGGGAACAAAGAAAGTGATACTCCCGAGGAATTCACTAAGAATGAAATACAACCTCCAATAGCACTGTTTTAGCACTTGATTTACTAAAGCAAGTAACACTGCAAACATGTCTAAAAATGCAATTTACACAGCAAAATTCCTAGTCTTATGGTTCAGATCTGAGTGCTAAAATTACCAAAGGTATGCTTGTCTACACCACACCACATCATAGAATGATCAGCATGATCCATAGAAAGTAAGGAATTCTGTTTACTGCCTGCTTTCAGTGGGCGATAATAGCACAACATTAATTGCTACAGGCAAATAGTGCCTTATAGTTCATAAGGCAACTGATTTACTTAGAAATGAGATGTAAGAGCTGAAAAGAATGTTTTTTTTATTTTAATATGGACTGGTTAAATCAGTGTTACTGTTAGTACACAATTAAACAAATGGAAAACAATCTATAACCAAAATGTTATGTAAATAACTAGGAAAAACTGATTAAACAAATTCTTTTCATAATTCCACGACTAAGTAAAATAAAATTGCCCATTAAACAGTTTATTTTTTTTTTAGCTATAAAACCTTTGCAACCCACCTCAAACGTGAAAATGGCACTAGATAACAATATGAACGAAACGTAACACTGTTCTGAGAAAGTTAACATCGTTAAACACGTTCAATTGACACCAGTATGTCCATAAAATGAAACTAGAAAACTATAGTAACATTTAAGTAACAAAAGCTAAACTAAATTGAAAGGGCAAATTTAGGGTTACACTAAATTGTGGCTGCTTTTGTGAATACGTAAAAATGACACAACTGAATTCGCCTTTCTGTTCGAGTGTAATGATTGGTTTCTCACTGCTTCAGTGCTTATCTCCGTCTCGCTTTTACTCTTTTCTCTTTTGCTCCCTCTCAGCAGCGCAAGGGGAAAATGTGAGAACCAGATGTGAAGCCTTGACTGCAGATGTGCTCGCTTAGAGGCCAAGAAAAAGCTAATCTCAGGACCTCGGAAACGCACACTCACAAACCCTCACGAACAGACGCCGAGGCAAGGAGCATCTCTGAGGCAATACTTCATTTTGAATAATTCATTTAGGAAATGATAATAGCACTGCACTGCTGTCTAATAAAGAGCGTCAGTCTCTCGTTAAAACCAGATTCTGCTCGCCACATTTTAGCCGCTTCCAGGAATCATAGGAATGAGAGATACTGTGTGCTCCTTTATTTACTTAGCAGATGATAACCTCTTACCACACACTCTCTCAACAGAGTTTAAAACATGCTCTCCTCTCTCCCGCAAACAGCCTAATGGGTTTAAATGCTCTCAAATATTAATGCCTGTCCTTCAGACACTACAAGCCAAGCCCACTATTATAACAAGCAGTGGCCTGGCGGACTGGGACGACGCAGACCGGGAACTCATTGTTAATGAAATGAGTGCGAACGGTAAAGTTACGAAGGGTGTGTAAGCCCTGGTGTTTTTCTGATAGCTGTACAGCTGTGAAATTTAAATCCTGTTTGTTTCTATTATCAACATAGTTTATGGGAGTTTTGCCCTCTCGGTGGAGAGAGATGATCTTGTTTTATAATTGTTTAAAAGAGAATCAAACACATTTTAATTATTATTACTATTGTGGATAGAAAATAATTGTTATATATTTGATTTTACACCAGAAATGTTTACCCTCCTCGCACTGTATCCTTTATATGACATGTCAGAGTCTACAAAATGTGTTGTTGTCATGACAATCCATGTATGTCTTGCTTTGTTTCAATTATTAATCAATTATTGAAACAATAATTCAATTATTCATCAGGCAAGAGAAAAATCTGATTATAGCTCCCGTAAAATTTCTGGAATAACTGATTGTGATTGGTCAATTGTGCTATTTTGTGGTCAAATATTTTAGTAATGACACTAAACCGTATAATCCAATGCTTGTCTCAGGCAACCAATTTCCTAAAATAAGTTTTTTTTTTTTTATTATTATTTTGTGTGTGTGTGTATGTGTGTCTCTGATCAGTCCATGCATTTATTTTATTTTATCTCATTTTGTTTTATTTATTTTAATTAATTAATTAATTAATTTTATTTTATATTTATTTTATCATATGTTTTTTTGAGATATATATATATATATTATTTCATATTTATTTATTTTATTATTTTTATTGAGCAGATTTATTTTTAAAATCTGCTTTTGCATTTGTTTAAAAGTTTATCCCAAAAGTTTATAGGCTTATCGGATATGCCATGTACAACAGAGAAAGAAGAGGTGTAAAAGTACAAATATAGTACAGGATTTTAAAAGAATATCACATTTTTATTTCATTTTCAGCCTGCATTATCGAAAAATAAACCCTTTTGAAAATTCAGGATTACACACAAACTCTAATATATGAACCAATCAGCCATGTTATCTCTTATTTATATCGGAAAGAATATTTAAAAAGAGGGGGATGTTTTGATTTATTTATCCACCATAAACAGGCTTGAAATCCCTGGAAAATGGTAGATGAGAGAGAAATGAGCCTTCCACCCAGTTCTTCTCCCTCATTACTGTTCTATTCATCCTCTCACTTCCAATGAGTATTGATTGGGCCACATTTGCCATGGAGTGTGCACCTTATGCTGACAGGCTGCCTGGTGTGTGTGTGTGTGTGTGTGTGTGTGTATCGGTTTGTGTTGGTGCATGAATGTTTGTCTGTGTGAGTGAGTTTTGTGGCAGCTGTCAGCTGGTGTCTCCCCAGGATGAGCTCAGCAAAGCACAACCCATCTCCAGGACCCTTTGACCCCAGCGTTCTCACCGGGGACCAATAACACATCCCTTGATTTAGTGCAGGGAGGTTACATGGTACTTATGTTTAATAAGCAGCACACAGAGCTGGGCCTCCCCAGCAGGACTTTGGGGGTAATCACCTCATATCCATCTTAGGCTGGTTTGGGAAGCGAGGACACAGCCAATGAGAGCTCCTGTGGTGGAGGAAACAAGCTCTTTAGGTTATTGGATATTTTATGATTTTGGTAGAAGAAAGTTATTTATGGTCAATTATGGAAATGTGATTAATCCGATTTCATCATCCATTTCCATAAAAGAAGCCTCTTAGAAATAAGTGAGAATGTAATTTGAAGATTGTTTCCTTTAGAAATTGTGTTTGGCTTAATTGGAATTGTTTTATGGAGCTGGAATTTGTTGCATCCTTCTGGATACTGGGATTTATGGAAAGAAACCCTTGACTTTGAGTTCTTACAACAAAAAAACTGTCAAACACAATCAATACATCAAACTTTCACTCTGTACCTCCCAATCAACTCTGCACTTGTTATCCTCGATATGACCCCTCTTTGCACGGCACTCCCTGTCGACCAGAAACTTGTTTTTCTCTTAAATATGGCTCTTATTCCAATAATCTTTTTGCTGATTTTCAATTTAACATATAACCAATCACTTACACAGTACGGTTCTACGAAGATAATGATTTTATGTGTGCGTTTATATGTGTGCTTTTGTTTATATGTGTAGAGAGAAGGTGAGCTGGCTGAACCAGTGTTGAGATCCGGATACCTCATATTGTTAACATTGCCCAAGTGTAACATTGCAGATTCCCACAGAACTGTCCTAGCCAAGAGATACATATTTGGTCTGATTTATTGCATTGTCTCGTTTTTCCTCCATTTAATGAGCACACAATCAAACCTAAACTACTCTCTTACAAACGCAAATATCAATCTTGAATAGATAGATAAATACAGATGGAGACATTTGGGAAGAAAGAGGTGTGGTTTTGTATAATGATAGCCTGATAGAGGTCGTAATTCTGCCTAGTAGCTTTCAGAGAAATTAAATGCTCTTTCAAAAATGGCAGTCAAGCCAACATTCGACATTTTCTGGACAGATTTTCCTTTTTGTTGTTGATTTAATTATTTGGGTTATATGAATTTCAGTTAATTCCAATTCTGTTTTCAGTTCTAATTCCTTTTTTGTTACCTCAATTTTAGGAATTTAGTTGGAATTTAAAAAGCATTCTCCATTCATTTTGGAATGGTGCACAACCCTTCTACCGACAGCCTTAAAAGGGTTAGTTTACCCAAAAATGAAATTTCTGTCATTACCCTCACGTTGTTCAACATCTGTAAGACCTTCATTCTTCATCTTTAGAACACAAATTATATTTTTGATGAAATCTGAGTTGTTGTTTTTTTATTCCCCGTAGAAAACAATGTAATTACCACATTCAAGGTCCAGAAAAGTAGTAAAGACATCGTTGAAACAGTCAATACTGAGTCGGCGTTCTAACGTAGAACCTGGAAGAGCTGAACGTAAACAGCGTAGGAGACTGACAGGGAAGAGAAGAAATTGTTGAATAAAGTCCTTATTTTTTTTGAGTTTTTGCACACAAAAAGTATTCTGGTTGCTTTATAACATTAAGGTTAAACCATTGTAGTCACGTTGACTATTTTAACGATGTCTTTACTACTTTTCTGGACCTTCAATGTGGTAATTACGTTGCTTTCTATGGGGGATAAAAAAAAAAACCCTCATAAATATCTTAATTTGTGTTCCGAAGATGAAAGAAGGTCTTATGGGTGTGGAACGACATGAGGGTGAGTAATTAATGACAGAAATTTCAGTTTAGAGTGAACTAACCCTTCAACAACAGTAAGTAAACATCTCCTTTTTTTTAAAATTAGTGAATTTTGAGCCAATATAGTTTGTCTTAATTTCAATTAATTGTATTTGCTATAATCAAAGAATAATTTACTTATCTTTATTATTTACCACCCTGCTCTCTAGATATCAGCATAGACCCTTAAAAAAACCTCATATTGCTCAACCACTAGTTTGTATTTAAGCCCAGTTGCATGAAATCAGTTCAACTGCATTGATTGCACAGGCTAATCAATGTTATGCATCATGCTTAAAAATATTAACTCAAACAAGACTAAATCTGGCTTATAAAATGCTGGCTGACACGTGTAAATACATGGTTGAGACAAGACAAAAGGCATATGCAGCCTTATTAAATGCCTTTTCAAATCCTGACAGGGTGCTGATGTTAAGAAACACCTGCTATCTGCTAAAACACATTACCAAACTCCACTATATATCATCATGAAGACTCCGGCTCCAATTATCAGATGCAAAACCCAGTAATAGCATTAATGAGCAAGATTTAATTGTGCTAGAATAGGATTTATTTGTAGAAATGTCTTGATTATGATAATAATTTTTAGTGTTATGATAAACCTTTTGTTTTTGCCTCAAAGTTTGCAAGATAACCATTTTATAACTCACATATTCATTATTTGTGGATAGTGGTTGTTTAATTTTGTTGTATAATCCCAGCTATCAAAAAATATGTTCTAAGAATGTTTTGCTAACGTTCCCATTAAGTTATAAAAACGTATTTTTTGAATGTTCTCAGATGGTTTAAAACATTGTTTTTTTACATTCTTACTTGGTTATTCAAAGAGAACATAAGTTTAAGAGAACATTCAATTTTATCATTTTACAAACAATATGGGAACGTTTCAGAATGTTAAGAGAACATTCAAAAGTAACAAGTATAACATTTAAAAAGAAAACATTAGATGAACATCCAACTAAAACGTTTCAGGAAAAAAAAAAAACATTCCATGAATGATTTATAAATGTTTTTGTTTAACACTTTGAGAACATTATTAAATATTAGAGAACCTTTCCAAAAGGTTAGCCAAAGTTTTGAGATACTGTTTTGGTTAGCATCAACATGTAGCTTTATATACAGTAATATTACTGATCAAATTGTAACACATGGCAATATTGAAGTTGTTGTCCAGCAGGTGTTTCCAGATGCACAAACAGGCCTGTGTATCAGCTCTACTCGAATACACCCAATGTCACCTTTCGCTGAAGCCCATGTCAGAGGGGCGGACGCTGGTATGAGGGGCTGTCATGCACTGGACAGTTTTGTACCAGTCACCTTGTCTTTTCTTTCAGGAGCTAGTGAGCATTTCCTTTCTCCATGAGTGCCTGTGCTTGGCCTGAGGGAATCCTAATGATCCTCTGTCTCTTTTGGTTTGTCATGTTGTCTACACCCCTCCCTAGCTTCACCAGAAACCAAAGCTTTTCCTGCACCATTTCCAGCTGTAATGCTGCAAATTTGCCTGACCTCTCTGTGCCCTTGAAAAACAGGGCAGTTTAGTAGATAATAGCACATTACATTAGAAAGAGCATTATTTATGTCCTTCAAAAAGAATCAAACTGGAAACACAATTTCTATTTGTAATTATATTTTTGTATCTTGAGAGTAAAATGCCCCTAATTTCACTTTATTCCAAGTGAAAGACACTTTTTTAGATTTTCTTTCTTTTCTTTTTTTTTCTGGAGACAAAAGAATGGTAAATGGTTAAGTGCCTTGAATTGCCGTTGTTAGTCGAGCTCAAATATGCAGATTTAAATGCACTTATTACTTCCATTCTGCTCATTTCAACTGTCTGACTGCACTTAATTAAATCAGATTGATTAGACCTTTCCTAGACGTCCCCCACAATCAAGTAATTATGACAAATAGAGGAGTTGATACAAACTCCGGGTCTGAGGACTTCTTTCCTAGTTACGGAATGGTCCTGGTGTCAACTTGTGCCACTGAAGAGGAGACAGCCAGACAAGCACGTCACATTATGGAAATCTTGCAGTCATTTTTGCATTCTCCTGCTCTACTTTTGCTTTGTTTTTCTATGTAAACATGCTTTAGATGGACGTCTTTGACCATTGTGTTCATGTAACGGACTATCTACTGATGCTAGAGGCTGCTGTCTTTAGCTTCCTTGTTAGCGCGCCCACCTCCCACACCGGAGACCCGGGTTTGAGGCCTGCACAGAGCGGGGCGAGTAGGACCCAAGGGGATACATTGCTGCTGTGACCCGGATGGGAGTGAGGTTTAGGGGGGTGAGTGTAACGGAGGCCAGATCTGTGCAGGTAAACATCATTCCCCTGATCTCAAGAGGTGTGCTATACGGCGGTCTTTAGCGTCCTTGTTGGCGCGCCTGCCTCCCATGCCGGAGAACTGGGTTGGAGGCCCGCACAGAGCAGGGTGAGTAGGACCTGAGGGGTCACGCTCACTGCTCGCTTCTTTGCAGCATCTTGCAGCATCTTGCGGATAGCCTAACAGTTAAAACGGCACTCAAGTTAAAATGAGTTAAAGCGGCCCTATGATGCTTTTTAATGTTTTCCTTTACCTTTAGTATTTATCTGTTTGTACATGTATTAGATTTGCAGTTACAAGTTACAAAGCTTATAGTGTCCCACAAAGGGATTTATTCAGTCGAACAGAGAACACTGCTCCAGACCTGAATAGAACGCCTCAAAGTCCAAATGTTACTTCCGCAAAAATCTATGACACGGTTTGAAATAATAGCATAATGCCCGTCCAAAGGCATGTGCAAAGGAAAAAGGCAGGGGTTCAGTAAATTGTAGTGTTGTCTGTTGTGGTGTTCCAATGTTGGTTCTGATTGATCTGCTTGATCATTTGCATTTTCAAAATCTGCTAAAACCAACAACATTTTTAACTGTTTGTGTTTATATTTGCTTAAGAAGCCTTGGAAGCTGAAACTCATGATTATGATAAGGGATGTTAAATTTCTGACACACGCCAGAGATGTTCAGCCAATCACAATGCACTGGGTCAGATGGCCAATCAGAGCATTCTTGGCTTCTCAGAATTATGGGCTTTGTAGAAACTGGAACTTAATGAGAGCGTTCCTGACAGACTGGTAATAGAGGTGCTGCAAAAATGTAAAGTATGTGAAAAATAATGTTTTGAAATCTTACTGTTTTTTACACTTCAGCTGCACTGCTTGTAATTGTTTTTTGTGTAAACATATGCTAGATGGGTGTCTGTGACTTGGGTCACATCTTGCAGATTTTTTTGGCACCATTAATGCATACATTTTTAAGAAAAGCACTAGCTTCATTGCAGGCCTAAAGGTTTGGAATGAAACTGCACTTTCACTGCAATGTCTTGTAACTGTTTTTTTTAATGTAAACTTATAGTATGTTGGATGGATAGGCTAGTCTTTGACTATTGTGCTGCATCTCACTGCTTTTTTGGTGTCTCATGCCGAGGTCACACTAGACTTTGAGCATACAAAGTTTCTTCAGACACAGCAACGGACAAGATTTGACATCATGCCTCATGCCTTTTTTAAATCATAAATTTAACAAAGCAAATAACATTAAATCCAAAATGTACCACACTTTTCTGCAATGCTGTAAACCTACATCTTTAAAATTTGTGTTCTTTTAATTCAGCTAAGAGGTCCTGCTGTGATGTATCAATATGCTATTAATCACACGTCTTCCTGTCATACAAATTTGCAGGTCTAAGTTCACCAAACTTGAGCCTTTGCATGAGTTCGAGTTTCCGGTCTCACATTTACGGTCAATGCGTATGAATGGAACTTAATGGAATGAAAAGTGTTGTTTGACTGTCATTTTAAAGTAAAAAAAAAAAAAACTCAGTTGTTTCTCATATATAGAAGTGAGATTAAATTATTGATTAAATTAAATTATAAAATTAATTATTGGGGCAGTCGTGGCCTAATTGATAGAGAGTCGGACTTAAAGGTCATGTAACCCAAAGGTCATGGGTTCGAGTCTCCGGTCCGGCAGGGATTGTAGGTGAGGGGAGTGAATATCCAGTGCTCTCTCCACCCTCAATACCACGACTGAGGTGAGACCCTTGACCTAGGCACCGTACCCCCAACTGCTCCCCGGGCGCCGCAGCAATGGCTGCCCACTGCTCCGGGTGTGTGTGTTCACTGCTGTGTGTGTGCACTTGGATGGGTTAAATGCAGAGCACAAATTCCGAGTATGGGTCACCATACTTGGCCACATGTCACTTCACACTTCACTTCACTAAATGGCAAGCAAATGGAGAATGACTAATTGTGCCTTTCAAAAATGTGTCATTCAAATTTGCAAATTTGCAAAGTAAAATGTATCTCAACAAACTCTTTCAAGATTAAATGATCTATTACAATAATTTCTATACTTTTTATGTACTGTCATATGTCAACAACTCATATCTTTCAATCCTTTAGGAAAAACGTCTACTTAAAGCATAACTCCATTAAATCTCATTAGCTATTAAAGAGCAACGCCTGAGCAATACATTCCTCTGGTGAGTTTGAAAACACTGTTATGAACCTCACGCATCCTACTAGAATCTAGAATGTCTAAAGGTTCAGTTATTTTTATAATTGATACAAAATGTAAAATTTCTGTTATAAATTCAGTACTCAGTACTTCTGCTCAAGTACTTTTGATGCACACTGTTATTTTTTTGTGCAAAAATGCTTTGAAGGACGTTTATTGTTCTCGAAATAAAAAAATGCCCTCTGTTCAGCATCCTTTAAATTTATGATTAAACGTCAATGTTGAGGACATTAACAGGGCATTTTGCAAGACAAAATAAAAGAAAGGATGGGTTGGCAAAAACCAGAGGGATAAAAAGTTCCCCCCTAGGAGCCGTTGAGTTAATATTGTTGCTGAAGTGTTTCGGCAGCTTTGATTGCAATTTTGAGAGGAAATTATCTCACTGGGGGGGTGGCATTGTCCAACTGTGAGTACTGTTCACATTAATACAATCTCTCTCTCTCTCTCTCCTCGCTCTACGCTCCCTCTTTCTTTCTCATGTTTTGTCCTAGTCAGACTCTGATAACATCCAGCTGGAGAAGCATGATGATGTGACTAAGTGTTGCATGCCTCGGATATTGACCGCATTCATAAATTGAGCTCTTTGTAGAAGCTCTCTCCTTATCTCCCTACTGCACAGCTCTCACTGCATGAAATGGCCTGATCCACCAGACCAGAGAATAAAAGCTATCTGATAAGAGTCCGAATGCTTTTCTATCAATTCATTCATCGTGTGCGGCAAAGCAATGTTTGCCTGCATTGTTTCACACACTCCACATGTGGTTGTATAGGTATGACCAGATGCGAGTTGCGTTTGCATTGTCGTTTTAACCTTGGCCCTCAACAAACCCGAAAGGCCTCGCTCAACGAGAAGCACTTGATGATGTGAAGAGTTCATTTTTCAGTCTTTTCCGCCCTCCCCCATTGATTGGACAATAAGAAAATGATCGCTTTGTGAAAATGACTCTCAAAGTGGCATGGACACTTGGCATTCATATTCGTTTAATTACCGAGTGCATTATTACCTTCAAAGCATTTTCCACCCTTCTAACATAATGGCTTTTCACCGATTCTGATGACATTTCCTTTCATAGGCGGCTGCACCTCCATAAATTGCTCAGGCTGTCTTTGACAGCTCAAGTCTCTCTGCTCACATGCCTGATCAGACAAATCAGCCATGCCTTAATTGCAACACCATCGTACTGACACAACCAGAGCATGCCACACTACCAGTACAACTCACCTTTTTTCACAGCATTATCGCTCGATCTCTATCTGTTGTCTGCCTAGATCTCTTTTTCTCCAATTTTTTTTATTTCTTTTTGATTAGATGAATGCGATTTGTTTTTTTAAAGCGAAGTTGAGATGAATTAAACTTATAAATGTAGTCACAGTCCAACTAATACAATACCAAACATTTAATCAATGGTGTATTTGTACTGTGATGCCGGGCAGGTGTTTTCACTTCGGAATGGAATACTATCTTATACTGAATGCTGTGCAGGGTAACACTGTGTACTGCCTACTGTTTTAAAACTGGTTATGGAAACAGTAATCAAACAACATACAGTATATGTGGTATAAAAGTTTTGCTGCCCATCCTCAACCTAACCACAGGCTCTACTCTTCACCATAATGGCAACCCTACAAAACTAACATAACAGAACTCACTGTAAATCCCGACATAACACAACATTAAACACTAACTTATGTCTCTCTATCTTGTGCAAAAACACACAAAATAACACTTAATTTCAACATTTATTTTCCTTTTACAATCTGGGAATTAGAAATCTGCTACAAATTAGTCATATTACTACAATCAAATTTTGAGTTCACACAACTTTTTCCTATTAAGTACAATGAAATTTCATTATTACCTGGCATACACATAACACATTATCAATTTATATTTTCAAATCCGTTAAAGGATTATTAGGCTGCATAAAATAGGTCAGCCGGAACCGGGAACACTTTCTATAACACCAGATGTACTCGTTACATCAGAAAAAGAATGGCATATACGCTAATATTAGTCTTTCTGTTTATCCCGAGGTTTACCGTAGTCAACCGGATCCGGGCCGTATTCAGCTGAGACCAAGGACCGGCGCCATGACACGACCACAACGCAGCCCTGAAGTATCAGCAGAGATCGAGTCGACTAGATCATCCATTGTGAAGACATCATCAACACGACAGCCAGTGCCACAGTTCCTCAACAAACCATCTATACCGGCGTGATGAATATGATCCTCAACTGGACATGACCACAACGCAGCCCTGAAGTATCAGCAGAGATCGAGTCAACTAGATCATCCATTGTGAAGGCCTCATCGACACAAAAGCCAGTAGCACAGTTCCTCAACAAACCGTCCATACCGGCATGATGAATACGATCCTCAACTGGATGGAACTGAAATAAACACTTTGATTGTTGCGATCCTATCAGACTTATGATAGCAACCTGATTCGTAACAAAGCACTGTTCGCCAGAGGAGAACTGGCCCCCTGACTAAGCCTGGTTTCTCCCAAGGTTTTTTTTTCCATTTTAACACCTATTTGCCACTTGTTTGCCACCTGTTTGCCACCTGATGTCACCTGATGGAGTTTGGGTTCCTTGCCGCTGTCGCCTTTGGCTTGCTTAGTTGGGGACACTTGACATTTGACTTGACATTTGATATTCAACAGTATTCTTGACATTTAATCAACAGTGCTTCTGATCTGCCTGCATTGACACTATTCTTTAAGAGCTGCTGTGCAGCCAAAATTATGTACCAGTTATCAATGTAAAGCTGCTTTGACACAATCTACATTGTAAAAAGCGCTATATAAATAAAGGTGACTTGACTTGACTTGACTATTATTTGAGTGAATTAAACTTATTTCATTTAATTTCACTG
Organism: Anabarilius grahami; assembly: GCA_003731715.1. Lineage (NCBI taxonomy): Eukaryota > Metazoa > Chordata > Actinopteri > Cypriniformes > Xenocyprididae > Anabarilius > Anabarilius grahami. The sequence continues at coordinate 9,201,710 of RJVU01057109.1, forward strand.
TTCGGTTTTACAGTGAATATGTTTATCATTTGATTTCATTACACTGGGGGGAAAATGGTAACCTAAAAATGGCAACATCTAAATTAACTGGTTTAATTAAAGGTGCTGTAGAACGTGTTTTCAAAAGATGTAATATAAGTCTAAGGTCTCCCCTGAATGTGTCTGTGAAGTTTCAGCTCAAAATACCCCATAGATTTTTTTTAATTCATTTTTTTAACTGCCTATTTTGGGGCATCATTAAATATGCGCCGATTCAGGATGCGGCTCCTTTAAATTCTTGTGCTCCCCGCCCCCGGAGCTCGCGCTTGCCTTAAACAGCATAAACAAAGTTCACACAGCTAATATAACCCTCAAAATGGATCTTTACAAAGTGTTCGTCATGCAGCATGTCTAATCGCATAAGTACAGTGTTTATTTGGATGTTTACATTTGATTCTGAATGAGTTTGATGGTGCTCCGCGGCTTGGAGCTAACATTACACACTGTTGGAGAGATTTATAAAGAATGAAGTTGTGTTTATGAATTATACAGACTGCAAGTGTTTAAAAAATGAAAATAACGACAGTCTTGTCTCCGTGAATACAGTAATAAACGATGGTAACTTTAACCACATTTAACAGTACATTAGCAACATGCTAACGAAACATTTAGAAAGACAATTTACTAATATCACTAAAAATATCATGTTATCATGAATCATGTCAGTTATTATTGCTCCATCTGCCATTTTTCGCTATTGTCCTTGCTTGCTTACATAGTCTGATGATTCAGTTGTGCACATCCAGACGTCCTGCCCTTGTCTAATGGCTTGAACATGAGCAGGTATATGCAAATATTGGGGGCGTACATATTAATGATCCCGACTGTTACGTAACAGTCGGTGTTATGTTGAGATTCGCCTGTTCTTCTGAGGTCTTTTAAACAAATGAGATTTATATAAGAAGGAGGAAACAATGGTGTTTGAGACTCACTGTATGTCATTTCCATGTACGGAACTCTTGTTATTCAACTATGCCAAGGTAAATTCAATTTTTGATTCTAGGGCACCTTTAAATTCAAAAATAGTATTTGATATTACTGAATCAACCTACATGCATTAATTTATACCAACAAAATAAATTTTTATGTTTTAAATACCAAGTTCTGTCATGAATCTCTAGATGGAACAGGCTGATGCGTCCTTAACCTGCTGACAATCACATTGTCAACTACACGGCACAAGCCGATTGGTTCCTGTTGCATCTGCAGCCAATGAGCTTGCTGCTCAGCATTTAAATAGTTGGTCAGTGTTTGCTGTAACAGTTTGCAGCATGCTTTCAATCTCTCCACCTGTAAAGATCTGCTATGGGCAATTTCATAAATACTATTTGTGCAGCAGCAGTACATGTTGGCAGTAGTAAGTCTCTGTACTTGCTCTGCAGCAGATCTATTCCGAAAAATATTGGGTATTGGATTTTTTTTTTTTTTTTTACATTTAGCAATCTGATTAAATTTGCTAGGATAAGTCAAGAAAGATTGCTAGAATTCACAACTGATATTATTTCTGTTTCATGCATCACACTAGAAATTGATTGTCAGGTTGAGACAGACTGTTGAGGCATTGTGGGATTCAGTATGAAATGCAATAAGTTGTATACTGAGCATTTAGACAAATATAATAGGTCATCAATGTATTCTTTGCATACAGAATATTTGCATATTGTGCAGAGTGTAGAAATTATATACTGCTGCGATAGTAAGGTATTATTTTCTGAACATAGCCATCATGTGCTTTTAAAAATAATTTTGTTGACCATCAAACAACACCTGTAAAACTGTGACTACTACAGTTTGTAGCATACAGTATCTTACCTGCAGTCCATCTGCCCTCTTTTTCACCTGCTTTCAAATGCATTTCATACAAGTGGGGGGAAGGTAGAGAGTCCACAGATGTGAGCCATTTCCTCCATCAGACAGCAGACAGACGACAAAGGTCTGTGATGGGGTGGAGATGAAGCATTTGTAAAGGTTAAGCAATGATCCGTGACAAAAAAGCTCTTTTCTACATAGTTAAAGCCTGACATCAGATAATGGAAGGACAAGGACAGGGAGGAACATGCAGCTCGGGGAAGTGTCCTCATTTCTGAGAGCAAAATTAGCTTTTAATGTTAACATGAAATTTTTTATTAAAAACAGGGTATCTGTACAATTACACAGGCTGAACCCAATTTGCCAGCCGCTGTAATTAATGCAGTATTGATCAACTTCAATTGGTACTTTGATGTTATGTGCTCATACGAGTTTGTTAGCCCGTATGCGTCAGTAATAGATTAAAATGCTAATGATATTGTGTTCAAAGAAGGAGACCAAAGCTGATCAAATATACTATTATTCGAAGCAATTCACATTTATAAAAAAGGTTGCCGTGCATGTAGGCATACACATGCTTTTAATTGGAGTTTTTAATTAATTGTAGTTAAGACACTCATTTGATTTGTAGACATTGTTGCTCTCAGAATACTTGAAGCAATGCCAAGCTTAACTGGGTAAAGACATTCCCATTCAAATCAAATCAAAAGTTAGAATCCTCCACAAATGGTAGTCATGGTTACCAGCAACCACTGTCTCTATTAGATATCCACTAAGGCCTCGCCAAGGTCATAGAAATAAACAAAGCTCTCACATAAAATGTTTGTGAACTCAGTGATGAAAAACTGCAGATAGCGGCGTTGACTCTTTTTATTAGCTGAATTCATTGCTGAAATTGTGTCTTTATGAACTCTTAGACATGGGTGTTCACGCTGTGTTTAAGTATTGAACAATTGCGGTTTTCATAAGCAGCTCATTCAGCACAGTCTGATATGGGTGTGTGTGTGGGTGGGTGGGTATCTGAGTGGTGCTGTGATGACCTTTCCGTTGTCACTTTTAGTGTTGTGACCTGACTGTACTCATTAAAACCAGTGTAACGGATCATTTCCCCTAATTGTTTTTGTTGACAAATTAGTCCTCAGACTCAAGGCTTCCACAGAGCCTGCAGCAGAGCTCCAGCTAATGAGAGATCCACTATACAATGTGTGTGTGAGAGAGAAAGAGAGAGAGAGAAAGTGACAGATACAGAAAAAGAGACTTTCTTAGCTCTGTTCCAAAACCTAGAAAGTTGTCTCACTGTCAACATAGTCAGCTGTCTTCTATCATGAAACATTTTGGGAGAGAGTTTGAGAGCACTGCGGTGAACTCAACTTTCAAAAGAGTTTGACATTAGTATGTTGCTAAGCTAACTGCATTTTTTAAAAACTGTGAATACTCAGTAAAGATTAATTAAACTGATCAAAAAAGACTACAAAGACATTTGTAATAATAACGAAAAAAAGGTTTTTCATGGTTTCTGCAAAATATTAAAGTTAATATTATGTAGCAACTGTTTTTAACATTGATAATAATGATAAATATGGTAACACTTTAGTGTCCAATTCTCACTATTAACTAGTTGCTTATTAGCATGCATATTACTAGGATATTGTCTATTTATTAGTACCTATAAAGCACATATAAATGCCTTTTATAAATGCCTTAAAAGGAACACGCCACTATTTTTGAAAATAGGCTCATTTTCCAACTCCCTTAGAGAAAAATATCGAAACTCTTTGGTCATTTTTGAGCGAGATGCTAACGGTCTAATCAGATTCAATGATCTATGCTAAGCTGCAGCTAAAAGTGCTACTGCCAGACCCGGAGATCGGCTGAATGGATTCGAAAACTGTAAAACTCAACTCTTTAACTCTAGGGGAGTTGGAAAATGAACCTATTTTCAAAAATAGCGGCGTGTTCCTTTAATCCTAATACCTAAACTTAACAACTACCTTACTAACTATTAATAAGCAGTAATTAGGAGTTATTGAGGCAAAAGACGTAGTTAATGGTTAGTTAGTGAGAATTGGACCCTAATCTAAAGTGTGACCATAAATATTTTTTGAGCACCAAATCAGCATATTAGAATGATTTCTGAAGGATCATGTGACACTGAAGACTGGAGTAATGATGCTGAAAATTCAGCTTTGACATTACAGGAATAAATTAAAAATTTTAAATATATTATAATAGAAAACAGCTATTTTTAATTGTAATAATATTTCACAATATTACTGTTCTTAAAGGGTTAGTTCACCCCAAATTGAAAATTCTGTCATTAGTTACTTACCCTCATGTCATTCCAAACCTGTCTTTTGTTCATCTTCAGAACACAAATGAAGATCTTTTTGATGATGGTAACTGAAACTTTGACACTTCAAACAGTTCATAAAGAGATCAGAAAACTAATCCATATGAATCAAGCGGGTTAGTCCAAATTTTCTGAAGAGACTCGATCACTTTATTTGATGAACAGATTTAATTTAGGCTTTTAGTCACATATAAACATTGATCAGTGAACATAAGCAGAAGCTCAACCTAACCTGAATGATGCACAAGAAACAAACCTCTTCCGGAAGCTCAAACGTGCTGCATAACACACGAGAATAAACCTCATTGGTTACGCGGCACGCTTGAGCTTCCGGAAGAGGTTTTGGGGTGAACTAACCCTTTGTATTTTTAATCAAACGATTGGTGAGTATACTTTCATAAACATAAAAAAAAATCTTACACGTCCCAAACTTCTGAAGAGAAGTATGCAATGCTGCATAATTAAGTTGCCTACCTTTTAAAACAGCTTTCACATATGTTGCCTTAAAATGCTGCCTCAGTAGGTGGCTAACTAGGTTTTCGAACAGAGCATCTGCGCCTGGTTTTTTTTGCTGAAATAAACTGCAGTTTGACTAAAGGACAGTAATGATTATTTATTTGTGTAGGGTTGGTGTGCAGCTCTTGGGGTTCTCAAGTCATTGGTATTCAAGACAGGAAGTTGTGTGCATTTTTCTATCCTCTGCTCTGCCTCCAACTCCACTACGCATGAAGTCACTCCATCTCTCTCTCTCTCTCTTGCATCCACCTGTTCCATGGTCCAATGGAGAGCTGTGAATGCTATCAGGGGAGAGCGTGGTGCGGTGCAGCCTGCCTGGCTCTAGTCCATCACGGGTGCACTCAGGCTACTTTCCAAGCCCGCCAGAGCCGTGCCGCACCGTATCGGGGGCCCAGCTGCAGACCCAACTGCCGCATTACAGCATGACGGATGGCTTCATATCAGGTGTTTAAACTGAGTGGCCGCTCCATCTGCTGAAGGATTTGGGAAGTCTGGAGTTCCTGTGTGATGAATGGTGAGAAGTGATGCTGCCAATCAGGCCTACCTTTGGCAGTGTCGCTCCTCTGCTGTCTTTCCTTTTCTCTTCTCTTTTCCTCAGCCAGAGACAGCTCTCTCCTCCCAAACAAAGTCTCTGTTTTCTTTGCTTCTCTTTTCTCCTGTCTACCAGTGGAAAAAGTACTCTGGCAAGTTTAAAGGGATAGTTCACCCAAAAATGAAAATTCAGTACTCGTTTTCTCACCCTCATGTTGACCCAAACCTAAATGACTTTCTTCCGTGGAACACTTTTTGATGAATATCCTGGCTATTCTTTATAATATAATGGAAATTATTATAATTTTTTTTTTTAAAACATCAAAAATTATTGGTGGTTGATTCAGTTCACAAAATCTGTCTGAGTGATTTGTTAAAAGCCTACTGAAAAATTATCAGAGAATAATGAATTTTAGTCTTTGCCCCACACAAAACTATCGTATGACTTCAGAACACTTGGAATATAATGCGCAATTCATTTGGGCTACTTTTTATGATACTTTAATTATATTTTTATGGTGCTTTTTGAAGTTTGCCGGTCCCAGTCCTCGTTTACTTTCATTATATTGAGTGGCCAAGAGTGGCTATTTTTCAAAAATTCACCTTTAGTGTTCCATGGAAGAAAAGAAAGTCCAACGTGTTTGGAACCACATAAGGATGAATAAATAATGACAGTATTTAAAGTTTTGGGTGAACTATTCCATTAATTGTATAGTGTGGGAAGTCTCGAGTGGTCAGATGTTCTCTACACATAAATCGTCTGCAGACTTCATTTGTTCCAATGGCTACTGTGCATAGCCACCACCATCGTTAGAGTCAGCCAAGGCAAGTTCCGCCTAAAGACTTGTATTAAATTACCATTTATGTTCTTAGCAGACACTTTCTTAGCAAAGCGACTTACAATACTAGACTGAGCATCAGACTCATGGAGCCTTTAGAACCATGGAGGTCTATAATGCCTGGAGAGAGCCATCCATTGGTATTACCCATGCATCTCAAGGCATAATTTTCCCATTTTTGGACAATGCTCACTGTTGGACAGTGCCAAACCTTGCCTAACCTTGAATCATAACACTTTAGTTTAGGGTCTTTTAACTAGTTGCTTATTAGCTTGCATATTACTAGAATATTGGCTGTTTATTAGTTCTTATTAAGCACATATTAATGCCTACATTATTCTACATTACCTTATTCTACATTCTTACCCAATACATGTATAGTTCAGTCATGAATTTCGCAGGCTAATGGGTCCTAATGCAAGCTGATGATAATTACAGCATTAACTACTTCTGCAGCCAATGAGCTTGTTGCTCACACATTAAAATGGCTGGTTACATTCACTAAAGCAGTTTGCACTGCGCTTCAGAGTTCCTCTAAAACCCTCCACCTTCCCCAGCTCCACCTGTATAGATCTGCTATGGGTTATTGATATATGCTATTTGTGCAGCAGCACTATGTCTTACTCGCAGCAGCGTATCGGCATATGTATTGGCAATAGCAAGTTCCTGTACTTGCTCTACAGCAGCAGCAATTCAGCAGCAGCGTAGCAGATCTATTCCGCCAAGACCAAATACATTAACATTGTCATATCCATTACCATGCTAAAAAGAGAATTGTCATGATTGAACTAAACTTAACAACTACCTTACTGACTATTAATAAGCAGTAAATTAGGAGTTTATTGAGGGAAAAGTCATAGTTAATAGCGAATGTGTTCCCCGTACTTAAGTGTTACCCTTGAATATCTCTTTTTAAAACCCCTTTCCTCAAATCCCTGACTCCATTTTTGTATGTAACACCAACTTTTCATGTGCCAATCAATTGATGGATAAACCCCTACATTTTTTCTCTCTTTAAATATCTTGTTCCATTCACAAATATGGTAGATTATGGAATTAAAATGGTTTACAATATTGACTCCCAAGTTTTGTGTCTGTTGAGAACCTCATAAAATTTTGGTTCATTTAGTTTATGTGAATTATGGTAGGCCAAGCCTGTAAACACAAACTCAAAATACTCCCTTGTTAAAAACATATTTGTTAATATCCCTTTTCACTGAGGTGATTCTTGTATGTTGATATCTTCTCCCGATGCAAACAAACACTATTCCAAAAGTGGACCTTAGCTACCTTAAATCATGTTTATCTAATGTGTTTAATGTTTGTGTTTGTGTGTGTGTGTGTGTGTGTGTGTAGCGGGTGTCCTCATATGTACTGTATGCCGGAGTGTTTATGCTTCCTCTTTCTGGCTTCTTAATTTCTCTGCTTCACAGACAGGCTTCTCCTGATGTGTGGGAAATCCATTTGACTGAGAGCACTTCCAGTTGTTGAAACAAGGCAGGTCTGGGCAAATCAATACACTGTCTTTCATTCTCATGCCATGACGACGGCGACGTATTTCATAGAGAAGGGTTTAGAAAGACTGTGTGTGAGTGTGTATGTGTGTTTATACATCTGTGACTGACAGGCAGGGCAACGTTACACTTCATATATCTTGTCTGTCAACTTTTATTGCCTATGGGAGCTGGGCTGGTTGAAGGCACTAAGATGTGTTTTTCACATGTGTGCACTTCAAAAAGAACTGTACAGATCCCAGCGCCCAGAGTACGCCCCCAGATCCCCAAACTTCAGCGTTGAGAGACTTGTATATCTGCTACTTTGGACTGATCTGCCTTACGAGATACCCAAGAGCAGGACTGTACTGTATTGCTTCCCTCCATATTTTCATTTACACAAAGAGAGGTCTGTTGGTTGATTTATCTAAGGAACTGTCTGAGGGAATAAAAAAATTAAAAAAAAGAAGTAAATGTAAAGGCAAGTGTGATTTGTTGATTTGTGGAGAAAAAGGAAGGTGTGAAACATCATCCAGTAATATACGGCCTTCTGACAAGAACTTGGTTGGAGAATTAGGTGAAGCTCTAGAGAACGGCCCGCTAATTACATTATCGCAGAGGTAGAAGCGCTTGTCAATTTCTTCCCACTTAGATTCTCCCCTTCACTCTCAGGAAAAGGGAGCTGCCAGACGGAATTTGAATTCAGTAATATGCCAAGTGAACCGTGAGCCTGCCGTACAGATCCTGCACTCTCTGTTTGCAAGAAAAATCTCTTATGAAGTCATGACTTTTGCAGAAACAATTTTGTATCCGTAGAGTTAACTTGTGCATCCTTGTCAATGATAAATTTCATTTGCTTTGCAAAACATTGGACGGTTCAGTGCAGACTTTAAATGAGCGAAAATAGGACACAACAGTAAAGTGTGCACTTTCAGTTGATATTGACGTTATTTTCCATTAAGGATAATAGCAACTCCAACGGAGGATTAAACTGCATGAGGCACTCTGGAGTTTTAAACGTTTTAAGAATCCAATATTTCATCACTCCCCTTTTATTCTGTTATTTTGTTTTGTGCTCTTTATTGACTAAGAAGATGCCTACATTTTTAAAAAATAAATATATTTTTTTAAGGGTTCACAGCAGAAATGCTACATGGAGAAAATAATTGTAGGTCCTCTGAAATCTCTCAGTCATCATTGTATTGCATTGCATACTGTTGAAAACTACAGAACTATGTTTATAAAACTAAGAATTTAAATATTATCTTACTAAGACATAGGCTGATATTAGGAGATACAGAGTGACAACTGATATTTATATGCATTTTACGTAAGTAGTCTGTTTCACTGTTATGAAGATTTCATTGATCTACATTACAAGATATCAAAATTTCGTCATTTTTGCCTATATCAATCAGGAAATAGATTCAAAAGAGCCCGCACACTCTACATTTTGTTCATGTCTTTCTTTTTCTCAATGCCTAATGAAAAATACTCTGTACAGGATCCATCTTAATATAAGAAGTCATATGGTTACATTGATCACATGATAAAATCACATGACAAACCAAACCAAGACAGAACAACATATAGGGCCAGATTTACCAAACGGGGCAAATTAACGTGAGAGCGCAATTCCACAAATGCACGAATGGGATTGGCAAGTTTTGTATAGGTGCATTCACATCATGATGTAATACCGTAATTACGAGATTTGGTTACACTTTATTTTAAGGTGTCTTTGTTACACTGTAATTATACATTTAAGTACTGAGTAATATTAAGTAACTACATGTACGTACTACTATGGGTTTAGGATTAGGGTTTGGTTTGGTTTAATTTCATGTAATAATGTATAATTTATAGTTATTACTACAGTAACTACATGTAACATATGTAACAATGACACTGTAAAAGTGTTACCTGAGATTTCAACTTGTAAAAGCGTTCACGTCCTTGTAAAGCTCGTAATTACAGATGGGACTTTTCTAAGAGCTCTTAACTTTACCATGTGACCGCTGTACCACCTGACTGCTGCAGATTCATTTAGGCTTTGACAGTGTTGCTATAGAAACACGTAATTCCCAGTCCGAGGACATGAACTGCTCCAAATAGAATGTATTGTGTTGTCATCTCGAGGCTCTGGTAATTACGACATGGCGTGAATGCAGCATATCTTGGTTTGGTTTGTCAAGTTATTTTATCATGTGATCGTAGCTATATGACTTCAGAGATGGCTCCTGTGCTGAGTATTGTTCATTAGGCATTGAGAAAGGTCACAACATCGTTTTTTGCCGTTTCCTCATTTATAGAGTGTGCAAACTCTTATGATTCTTGTTCCTGTTTGGATTTTTGGCCTATGCACCTCACTTTGACAAATTGTTTGAGGCGCTGATTATTCTTCAGTTGCCCATATCAATAACAACAATTGCACCAAATTGTAGATTTTTGCTCAGTTTATGCTTCTTATAAAAATGAGTATGAGCTCCATATTATCAAATATAATACTAAACAAAATCACATATGCAAACTTTTTTTTTTTTTTTACTATTATTTCATATGTCAGGCTTTACAGGGTTAATTCACTTTCTGTTAAGGATGTGCATTATAATGTGTGTTGCAACCATAATGGGTCAAATGGAAGACAACTTCAAACAAGTTACTTCCTTTTTAAGATGAATCGCTTTGTTGTATTCCTCATTTGTATAAAAGTGTCTGCTAAATTAATTAGTAAATATAAATGAGTCGCACAATGTCAACACACAATTAGCGTCTTTTTTTTACTGTTATTTTAGAGCTCCCAGACAGTGGCTTGATTCAGCATGTTTGCATGCATGCCACAGGTGGCTGACCGGTAGGTGGGGAAATGCAGGAAGTCTGTGTGGCCGTTTGTGTGTGTCAGACCCAGCATGTTTTTCCCTCAGCAGAGGCGAGGTATCCTGTGTGTGTGCGGCCCGTCGCCCTGGGCGGCTAACTTTCAGGAACCCCAGCGGCAAAAACAGCACTGTGTGTTTCCTGGTCTCTTGTTCTGTTATCAGTGGACACGACACCCGCTCGTGCCCCTGCAGGTTTCCTAAACCCCATCCTTTTTGCCTCCGGTGTCAAGATGTTGCCCTATGATTGCCACAAGAAGCTTTTCTCTAATGCACGCTGTGCACAAAAAAGATCGGATTGAGTCCTTGTGATAACAGAGGGTCGGGTCTGTTTGTGCTGATCTGACACAAGTGTGTTTCATTCAGCTGGCGGCTCGCAGGCTCCCAAATTGAGAGGCATCTCACCGAGTTGTCTTTGTCTGAGAGGAACAAAGGCTCAAACCTGCACATCACGAACTCTGGTGAGAGAAGCCTTGTCAGAATTCCAGACTTTTCATCATCTCTGCGAAACCGTCACTACTCAAATGAGAAAAAAAACAACTCAGAATTAAGCTCATTCTTTGCAATTATATGAGTAAATCCTCATTTGAACTGAAACAAGAGGAAAACATTGAGTACAAGACATCACATTTTGGGCTGTGGCCAAGTTAATTGTAGCTGCCAGAATGATTTCATAATCTTGTTGTAGAACCTTATTGTAAAATAAGCCCCTCTAGAATATACATATCTCATTTGAGGCATACAACGTATGGGTCGAGTTGGGGTTAAAAGCGAGATTTGAGAGAGAGAGTCTGCGTCGCATTAACTTCATGAACGGCGTCTGTGTGAAAGAGGCTGTTATCATCGGGCTGTAAACGGCGCTTCTGCTTTTCCTGGCTCGGCGGGCCAAGATGAAGTCCAGATGGTCGGGGAAGTGTTTGCCCAAGGATGTAACCAAATATTCCAGATTGAGGGGGGACCAAATGTAAAAGTTGAAGAAGGGGTCATTGAAAAACTCATATTGATTGACTACAAATCTATCTTGTTTTTTTGGCTTGGGGAGACGTTGGGGATATCCATAGCAATGTTTAAACCTGGTATTAAGATCTCGAATCTCGGGTGATCCGATCACAAGTGGTCAGCTGAGAAACATTGGCGTTTACACCTGGTACTAACATCTGTTTCCATGTCTCCTTTGAACACTTTCGTTTCGATTCATCACGGGTACACAGTACCTGTACTGAAGAATATTTATTATTTAAGCCCAAAGTGTACTACATTTTTTACAAGTACCGTTTGCGCACAATCAAACGCATAGGCTCTCATAATATACTGCATTTGATAGCAAATGCAGTCGTCACATGCACATTAGAAAGTTTCATTGTTTAGTGTCTCTGCTATTTCTCTCCAAAAGCTGTAAATGATAAATGTCTTTGTACTCATTTAAACTAAAGATATAAGTATTTATCCAATATTGTTGCAGTCTCCAGTAGTTTGTTGTTGTTTTTGTTCTGTCTCCTCTGTTTCTTTTTTGACTCTGAAACAATGGCCAGTATTACAAATTAGTGTACAAAATTTAAGGTTTAAACATAAAAAAACTTTAAACTGTTCACACAGACTACGCGTGGTTAGAAAATTCAGGCTATGTGTGTATAATGCACGTACTGTGCTGATGACAACATTTTCATCACATGCATTGAATGCGTACACTAGCACATCATATACGAAAGTATACTTTGGGCTTTACAGCATGTATCACTAAATTTAAACAATTGAAGTTTCCACCTCAGAGTAAAAAAAAAGTAATTGCAATTTTACTTCCTCTACCTTTATATCTCACTTTTTCTCTTTTTCTTTTTTTTTTACTCTGAAGTAGAAATGGCTTCCGTAATGCTGTCTTAACAGAAGTTTATACCAGGTGTAAACAGGGCCGATGGGCCTATGGCCAAGCTGTGTGACAGAGAGACTACAACAAACCTTATCCATTATTATCCCATCCTTTTTTTCCATATAATCTCGTTTGGCCCGCTCTATATGCTGTTTATCCCATAAACCTGTCCATATTTATATTCATGCCTGTTGTGTCAGGTCCCGCCCACCGCTAGAGAAAGCCCCGCCTACTCTGCACCTGGGTTTCCCGCCGAAGCTCGCCGACTAGAGGCAAAGTACCACAGCTTCTCCAAGCAGCCGGGCGGGCGATAGAGGCTCTTCGGAAGAAACCGTTTTCATCACTTCTTCGCTGTTCTCGAAATATTCCTGACTGTTGTCGCACACCAGGATCAAACGTTTTCGTGTATTTCGTTGTTCATGTACTCGGACAGTTGAAGGAAAACGCCGCACTAAATGAGTTGAGCTCGAGACACTCACAGCATCATCCGCTTGTCAGGTTGAGCTTCATCCGAGCCTCGAGCTCACTGCCCTTCAGCACACTGGAGCGTTTCTAGCGCTGTGCCCTGGAGTTTGACGGACACATTTTCTTCTTCGTCTTGGAAGTACACGTTTAGGACTGAGAAACATCACTAATATATCGGCCGGAGTCGAGGACAGGAAATTAATTTTTCTTTCACAACGCCGTTACGCATGGTGGGAATTTCTACCTCTTTTCAGTGTAAGTCGCGCAGTTATCTTCATCTTTTTTTCTCGTGATATAAGATGAATACTTACTACTAGTCTTTAGCCACGTTTATTAATTTTATTAGAATGTTTTATTGTGCGTTTGGGTAAATGACAAACACTTTATTATTTTTCTTTCGCAGAAAATTGTATTAATACTCTGTTTTGCCCACATTCATAATTTAATATTATTCACAACGTAAAGCGTGTATCACCAACAATAAATATTAATATGCTGTTGATCAAATTTCCCCATAAAAAGTTAAATGTTATGGTTCACCGCTGTAACGTTAAATCTTAACAAAATTGACGTTTAACAGGGTTTGACCACGCTTAACTCTATAAGTAAACAATGAATAAACAACGCGCTACGAAGCGTTTTATCTCATGTTACGCGTATTAATTTCATCTAAATTTTATATCATAATGCATTTTTTCTCACTTTTGTTCTGTAACTAAAGGAACATAATGTGTAAGAGGGGGAAAACACAGTATTTGTCGCTGTAGATTGTAATACTGTATTAAGATTTTTCTTCTTGTGAATATGGTTAATCTGTCTACAATCTCACGTGCTCAGTACATTCATTATCTTAGAGTTTATAGCCTTGCAAATCCAACACAACACGAATTTTAATGCAGGTTTTAGATTTATTATTCGTTTTTTTTCTTTTTCATAGGAATGTTTTTATGACAGGCATTTAACTTTTTTTCTACAACAATTCATCATCACATCCATAATAATATATAAAGTCAACCAGTCAAACATTAACTGGCGATCAGCATGTTATCTGTTGACCAAATGCAATATCATCTCCGTCTATAAACGCATTAACGCTCTCTAATAAGCTTGAGGATTGTTTCTGGCCAGTCTGCGAGCTGCAAATTTGATCAAATCAAATGTTTGATTACAAGCACAGGTAAACATCTGGTGTGAGACAGGCAGAAAATTGTGACACCACAGTGGATTTAAAAATCTTGATGAATCAAGTGTGAGAAGAGGCGTTTGACAATTGGGATATCACTTTGGATTAAGAAGCTGTGTTTAATTGTGATAGAACAATCAGTCAAACAGTGATATAATTTGAGAAGATTTATTTACAATTGTGATGTCGCATTTGACAAGTGTGATATCAAATCAGCTTAATACAATGTGTTCAACAATTGTGATATGAGATTTATTGAACAGATCCATTGACAACTGTGATGTTACACAGACTTGACAAGATGTGTCTGACAATTGTGATATCTCAGTTGATTGAGAAGCTATATTGACAACTGTGACATCACAATGGATTGAGAAGATGCGCTTATCAATTGTGATTGAGCCAGCTTTTTAAAAGCTGCTTCCGTCACAATTGTCAAGCTCATCTTCTCAATCCAGCGTGATGTGAATAGTCCACTCTCGGCGCTTAAGATCTCTCTTGACTGAAGAGTTGAGTTTCTGAAGTTTAAGTCTGGGTGGTTAAAATGAAAATGAAATGGACGATTTTTATTTCCTTTGCTCTCAGGGGCAGTCCGTGTTTATTTAAGGCAAAAAACAATAAAGATGCTGTTCTCTGACGAAAAATGTCCGTTCTCACAGCTCGTGTTGCTCATGCCACAGATTTATTTTTTAAACAATCAGAGTTGTCTTGTACACATTCTCATCGTTCAAGTAGATCTCAAGAAGATTGACATTTTATTTTCTGAAAGGCATCATATATATATATATATAATGATTCAGAAAATGGAGGCATGACATTCTCCACTATGATTTGGTCACCACCTCATTAAGGTCATTGCCCTCCGTTCTTGTCAACATGAGATTCGAACTGGAGACCAAGGGACAGTGCAGGTAGTGAACGTACCTTGATTAAAGGCAAACATGGCGTATGGTGCCTAGCGGTGAGGGTTCGGTAAGCGATAAGCACTGTGTGTGTGTGTGTGTGTGTTTGAAGCCAGCATTAGCAGGCAGCAACATCCTCTGGCTGAGGCCATCTGCACAGCCACCAGCCTGCCTGCCTCACACCTGTTCCCCTCTCCTCCACTCCCACTGGCCTCACACGGGTCAAACGCATGAAACCAGACACTGCCACAGCATAATGAAGAGATGACTCGGCTGGCCACACCACCACGCACAGCTGTGTGTGAGAGAGAGATATGGAAATACTCGTCCATTATTTTTTAATATGTCTGGGAGATGTTTACTCGTATTGGTTTAAGCGTATATTTTATTTAATAAATATATTCTGAATGGATGATGCATCATGCATCACTAGAATTAATGAATTAACCATTGCATTATAAAATATTAGTCTTTTTTGTTTTGGTTGTGTTCATGAAAGACAAGCATTGCATGTTCCTTCACTGATAAATGTGCTTCTCGTTTACCTTAAACACAGAGCAGCGTAAAAACATTTGTAGTTAAGTGCTTGCTATGTATTTTAAATGACGAACAGCAGACGCTCTGGCCGAAATCCAAGCGTGTTATCATTGCATTAACTCATTTCATTAGTGATGTCATTAACCCCATACATAAACTGGCAGACATTCTCACCAGACACTTGCACAAATACACAGCATGTCTCGTTGCTTCACAATTTCTCTTTCATGCACATTTAAATCAAAAACACGCTCTTTGTGCATAAGGATACAGAAACGCACACTGTAAATTTTGCAGCGTGTGCAAAAAGGTCTAATCTGACAGACCATATAATTTCTCTGGATGAATAAAATTGTAATAACAAAAGAGAAGAAAAACGAGCAAGTTCAGTTACGCGACATCAGCCAAGTGCATTATATGCGCTCTTAATGTTTCAGCTCTTAAGGGAAACATTCCCAAAATGCATTAGCGGTATTTCACTCACATCTCTTTCCATTGAGCTATATCATGTATGAGGCTCTTTATATTCATTGAGGGCTACTGTTGGACTTGCTGACACACTCAATCTTGCGCTGTAAATAAGCGACGTGAGTTGTTGGGATTTGTCAGAGGGGAGAAAGGCCCCTTATTTGCGAGGGCTGTAGATTTGACTCGACATGAGTCTCTGTGGAGAGCGGGCCATGAATGATTGAGGCCGCCACCATCTCCCAGAATCCATGCTTCAGATCGATAGGGGGCATAATGGCTACAAATTTTTCAACGAGGGGAATTTAGCGTGTGGTTATTGGATTTCATAAAGCATGAAAGTATAATGTGAGAGAAGAGGATGAGTGGTTTTTATTGTATGGTGGGGCTGGAGTGTACAATATAATGATGCAATATAAAGTCAAGAGGGGATGTGTAAGAATTTACATGGGGCTTTTTTACAAATCAAAATCATCCTAGATATTAATTTGTAAAAAGGTATGGGATAAAAACAACCCAAGTTGGGTTGTTTTAACCCAGCGGTTGGGTACATTTAACCCAACCTGCTGGGTAGTTTTATTTAACTCAACTATTGTTTAAAAACTACTGTATTGCGTGCTTAAAATAAACCCAAAATATGTTGGAAATTAACATTAATAAGTTTAATGAATAATAATTAAACAATAAAGACTTATTAAATTGCTTATTAATAAATGTTCACCTTTTGATCATTATTGTTGCCTCTAGTAATTATGATTTTTAATTTCCAACCTATTTTGGGTTCATTTTAAGCCAGCCATATAGTAATTTTTAAACAGTTGGTTTAATTGAAACTGCCCTCGCCAGGCAAACATTTAACCCAACATTTTTTAGAGTATATATATATATATATATATATATTGTATTTATANTGTTTTTATAGTAAACTAAATACATTTGTGGTGTCTTAAAACAACAGAAGGATTCCTATAAAGTTGGATCTAAATGTGCAATGGGGTCTATTTGAACCTGAGCCGTCTTTGTGGTCCAGACCAGGGTTAACTAAACAAACCACTGCTCCAGCTGACAGGTGTCCAGGCTGCCCAGCCTTGCTCACTATCTGTCTTCCTCTCTCATTCACTTTCTCACTCTCTCTCTGTTAATCCAAGATTCTCTTGCCAATTAACTTCTTTCTCTCCCTTCCTCTCTTATTCCAACACATACTCTTTTTCACTCACATCTATCAGCCACACTCACACACATACACAAACGCAGTCACGCGCACCCTAAACTACCTCTCTGTCTTCGGTCTCTGTCTCTCTCTCGCTCTCTCTCTCTCCCCCTCTGTTTATTTTCCTGCCTCCATCTGGACCAGGCTGATATTGTAATCGCCCTAATGCACATTGCCTTCCCCTTAGACACACACACAATGTGCCATCCTGACAAGCCCCTTTATATTTCAGATAAGCCGGGGATGTGTGTTTAATGAATACAAAGCCGCGGTGTGTCGCCGTGCACTCTGCCAGAAGGTAATCTTATTGAATAGGTGCTTTTCAGCGATGCAGAAGATGATAGCAGTGCAGGAGTGAAGATGTAACCTGTTATCTCATGCCTCCTCTATTTTCCCGTCATAGAATTTACATTTAAAGATTAGCTGTAAAAGGGTAAAAGATTCAGGGTGGTGAAGGTGTCAGGATGGGTA
>RJVU01057109.1:9219953-9233229 GCA_003731715.1 Anabarilius grahami
GCCGATACAGGAGTTGTCTTAGATTGACACCACCCAAAAGCAAAGACGTTTTCATTTGATCGATTCCAGTGTACCTTTAATTACTTAACAAATGAGTGGCACTTCAACTTATTTGATTATTTTTCTTGATGCAAATCAAAAGATTCTTAATAGTAATAGTAATTTTTTACCAAAACTGGTTACTTTGTGTGTATGAAATAGAAGCTGGCACTGTCAAAATGTGTCTTTGAAAAAGGTGCTGATTAAACATCACTGTTTTGGTCAAAGAATTTGGCCCTTCAAAACTATTTAAAATGAAACAGATTCAAAACAGAAATACTAACATTATAAAAGAGATCATTCTGACTAAATCAGATCTGGGCTGTTGTGAATAAAATACATTATGTCTGAAATACACCCAAATGAATCGGAATCAAATCGAAATTTGAATCAAACCAAATCTAATTGAATTTGGGAAATCTGTATCTATACCCAGCCCTACTTACAGCTATTACTGCATTCTCAGTTTACATGGAGCACAGATGCATTAAGGACTACCTTTTTTCTAAAATTTATGGGATCAGAGTGGGAATCTGTCAGCTGTATCTGTTCAGTCACTAATGTTTGATTCATGGGCCGCTCACGCCCATTAATTTTGATTTATGGATTCTGATATGTATTTATGAAAAGGGCACCCACTCGAGTGCCGCCTCTGTGGCCCAGTAAAGAGGAGTGTAATTAAGATTTGTTTTGAGCCTAGAGGCTCAACTCCTTCAAGAGCTACGGATCAATAGGCAGAGACAGTAGACCCCTGTGTGTTCACTACACATATTGACACGCTCAGTCAATTAGAGCTCCCGAGAAAAGGAGAGAGCAAGCGAGCAGAAAGACGGCGAGATCAAGATGGATCGGTAGAATTGTATTCAACGCTCGTACGGTCTGAATAAATGAAAAATAATGTAGTATGCAATTGTGTAACGCAGTGATTTTCCAAAGCACACAATGCCATATGGTGTGCATTCATTATAACGTCTATAGATTCTTACACGGCTAGAGAAAATAACACCTGGTATTCAATAGCTTCTTCATAAACTGAGTATACAGACTATTTCAAAAAGCATTTGTGTATGTGTGTTTTGTTGTCTCTGAATTAGTCCAAATTGTATTGAGGCTATAGTTTGGGCTTCCTGTTGTTGGCAGTTAGTGTCACAGACACTGTGGTGGGACAATAGCTCTGTGGTGTAGCACACTAGAAGATTGTGTTGTAGTTGAATGATCAGCAGGTGCCTTCGGGATAAACGCTCCGTGTCAATTATTTCTAGAAGAGGTGATTCATAAGACTGGGCTGAAGTGTAGAAGTAGAGGAAGACGGCGCGTGGGGGAGCAGGTAAAGAGGAGCATGGGCCTGGGTGGATGAACCTCTTCGTTTTCAATGCAGCTTCGCATAAAAGAGTCATTTTGTTAAACGTTGTTGCATCTAAGCTTTTGTTATCCATGAATGGAGGGGGCACCCCTGGCGCATTAAAAGTGTTTGGAGCTGCAGAACAAATGGAGAATTGGGCTGAATTACTTGACATTATCTCCCCATGTTACCATCATCGCCATTGGAACGACTAAAGGAGCTGCTTTAACACAAAAGTCAAAATATACCAACATATGAAACACTGAAGAAAAAGACGATAATGCATTGATTACTCAATCACTTTTTTAAACATAATGCTTTTTTCCCCATGCTGAATTATGGCAGCTAAGACAGTACCAGTGGAAGTTTCCTGACAAACGTGGTTCATCTGATAAGACTCTTGTATGCAGACTTCATAGAAGCTGTGAAATGAGAATGAACCTTGTCTCAGATCCTGTTTATGGCCGTATGGATGTGAGTGTGTTTTTTTTAAAACAGCTGGGAAGGAATTCACCCTGCCAGGAGCCATTCCTGGTCACTCAGGACTTCCGCCATTAGCAGCACGGCTCCAGTGCACGCACATGACCACAGAATGAACCCACAGATGGGCACTGGTCTCAGCTGCCACAGACCTCCAACATGTCAGTCACATTTCAAACTCCTCTGAAATAAGATATTGAAGAAAATCATCAAGCAGATCAAGTCGAGCTAAATTATGTACTCTTCATGGTTATGTGACTTGTGTGCTGTAGTTATGGAGGAGCGGTTCATTATGGATCAATAGGGTCTGAGTTGAGGGGGTCGGGAGAAGAGAGCAGTGATCCGTGCCACTTCAGTTTGTGTGTCATTAATCTTTATGTGTGGACCTGAGATTCTGCCTGCAAGTTTATATTAATGATACACCAATTAATAAAATAATTTAATGTTATGGCTTATATTAGATTTCTGTATTATGTCTATAAATTAAAAGTAATGCATTAAATACTAAAATCTGTCGTTATAAATGCTATTGAATTTAGGCATCAAAACATTATAATGCACAGTATAAAAAAAAATTAAAATTCATTTTGCGATTTGCTAACAATTACATTTAACGGTCTTGTTAAATTATTAATGTTTTTAAAGATTAACTTTAAGCAAATGTTTTAAATTGAAATCTAAAAATAGAGAAAAAGCATGCACAATTAAATATCCAATATCGACTGATAAATAAAAAATCTCTAATATCATCTACACTGTAAATAACAATTGTTGGTTTAACTTAAAAAAGTAAGTTACCTGGTTGCCTTAAAATTTTGAGTTAATTGAAATTAAAAATCTGAGTTAATACAATGAAGGCAAATGGTATAATCAACAGAAACTCAAAATATTAAATGATGTGCCCTTAATTTGTATTTGGGTGGACAATGATATTGACTTTTATGATGCATTTGAATTTACAGTTGAAAAATGTCAACATAAAATCAACATTCCTTGATTTGATTTTTTTAATGAATATTCCTGGTTTTATTGTGACTCATCAGTGCATGTTATTCCAAAGAATAATCTTTCTTAAAAATGTAAAAACTTGCACTGTCTCAGGGACGATATTGCTTTCCTGCTGACATCACCAAGGCCATGCGGATTATTCAATAATGTTAACCAGTAGGCAAATAGCAATTTAGGCATTGTTTAAGTCCCACAAATTTTTTTTTCGCAGTTTCTTGTTTGATATTCTACACCACATATGTTGCAAATGCCATTTTATTTTGACTTTAAGACTTGTAATTGCATGAGTTTGCATGAGTCCCGATGAAGTGGTGATTTTTATTTTTTATTTTTTCAGTTTGGCAGAAAGGTTTCCGAACAACGTATCCAAGCATATAAAGGGGTACGTATGGATTGGAATGGCACTATGTGGTATTTCATTGCGCTGTGGTCTCTCTCTGATTTATTCCTTTCAAAATACACTTCAGCGCCAGTGTTTTAAATAGCCTCACGTTGCGGCGAGTGGCGCAGCTATGGCAAAATCAAGACCCCTTTCCGAAAGGGAAGGGGTCTCATGGAGCAATAAAATGGCAGAGCGTATAAATCCATCTTGCCTTATAAGGTCAGAAATGTTTTAAGTTGTTTCAGGACAGTTGTGTGTGCCAGTAATTGTTCTCCCATCTGTCTTAATGTGTCTTTATCAACATCTGGTTTTGTAAGCTATACTTCAGTAACAAGTATCCGTTATGTGTCAAGGGTTCCCAGTCCTGCTAGCGCGATTAGCCTAGCCTTGACTACCGCTCTGAGTGCAGCTGCACATATGATTGCCATTACTCCATACCATTGACAAAATGTAATAACTTTTCAGGGGAAAGATGTGTGCATGTGACTGTTTTTCTTCTTCTCTTCACTTTTTCCATAACTGTAAAGAATTATTTTGGTCTGGTTTTAATGTTCCCCCGGTGACTGGACAAATTACTGGCTTGCAGGACATTTAGGGCTGCATGAGTGAAACGTGAATGCTCATCCCTCTAAGCACAACCTTGTCTGCACCTCACTGCATACCTTACCAACAGAGAAAGCGAGAGAGACGAGAAAAGAAGATGCACCCATCCCCTCCTCCGAAGCTTGGGGCTCAGAAACGTGTGCACACTTTGGCAGCGATGCAAAGATATGATCTTAATCTGCTATTTCCTCTTTGGCAGTATTAAATTGTCCACATAATAATTCACAGCTGCACTGGGATCAAATATAATGGCGCAGCTGTAATTTTATGTTTGCGAATTTTAACTGTTCTTTCTTTCTCTCTCACCGTCTCCCTTCAGCCCCTCCTCCTCCCGGCACCATATGTGAGATGCTGCGACAGTCATATGAAAGGGGTTTGTGCGTACGATATGGCACAGCGTTATGTGCGGTTGAAGCCACCTTGATGGTTAGATTGTGTTGCAGTTGTGCGCAGTGTAGCATGCCCTCTCAATAGAGGGATTAGGAGCTTTTCATGGTTTCATTCACACTTAATTCCAAGCATTTCTGTCCTCCAGAGACCTAATCACATCTAGAATTTGCATTGGCCAAGCTACGGTCTGAATGCTCACCCTTGTATAGCTACCTACAGCTACGCCTGCGGTATTTTTGTTAGCGATGTGCAAAACAATATATTTTTGACAACTAGTCAGAGGATTGTCTGAATGACTAGTTGAGTAATTGGTCTTAAAGAGTTGGTTCACCCAAAACTTTTAAATTCTGTCATCATTTACCCTCATGACATTTCAAACCTCTATGACTTTCTTATTTTGAAATAAAAGATGCTAAATATATTAAAACCAAAAGTCAGCAAGGTCCAATCACGTTATTTTAGTGTTATTTATATGCTACTGTTAAAGTATTTGTTAATATTTTTAGAGCTTTTGTCATTTCTATAAAGCTTTAATTTATTTTTATTTCAGTTTTTGTTTTAGTAATTTTTAGTATTTCAATGTAAACTTGTTTCACTTAATTTTGTAAGTTTATGGTTTTCATGTCATTTTAATATTGACACATTTTTCTAAAAAAAAATTTGTGTTGTGTTCCAGAGAATAAAGTCACACAGGTTTGGAAGACTTGAGAGAGTAAATGATGATTGGGTCAACTATCCCTTTAAAAAAACTTTTACATTTAGGCTGGTTTTAGATTCACCTGACCCGATCAAACATACTGTGCAAATAATTTAAAGGGATAGTTCACCCAAAAATGAAAATGAGCCCATGATTTACTCACCCTCAAGCTGTCCTAGGTGTATATGACTATCTTCTTTCAGACGAACACAATTGGAGATACATTTAAAAATATCCTTGCTCCTAACCCTTTAAAGCACAGTTTATCTAACAGTTAAAGCACATCATGCTAATGAAAGTACCACTGCTAAAATAACTATTTGAAAAAAGACCTCCCAAATCGTTTAGTCAGTCGATAGACAACTAATCGACCATTGTGATCCTTTCCTATTTTTAATACGGTGTCCAGATATATCCTGGGGTGATTCGCCACCATCATTGTGCACAGCATGGAAGCGTGGAAGACGGCACTCGTCACTGACAAGGAGGTCCTTCTGGACTCAGCCTCCCCGAGCACTTATTGCCAAAGAGATGATTTGTCATGCACGGCCTCAGGCTATTGCTTTTAATGACAGTGTAAACGGAAAAGTCGGCGGCTGATTAGAGAGCATGCACACACAGCATGCTTATTCAGATCTCACTTTTGGCTCCCGTCTGGTGCTCCCTGTCACTCTGCGCCAAACATGATTCTCTTAAAAGGCCCCTTGCATCAGCTGAGCGCTGGAGGCGCCTGTATGTGTGTGTGTGTGTGTATGCGTGTGCGCGCAAGATGGATTAATGCTATAAACAGAGAGTTGGATTTATCTGCGATTGGCACCACGTTTTTCTCCACGCAGGATTTGGAGCCCGAAGAGGAGGAGAGAGAAGAGAATGCCTTTATTCAAAACAACTGTTTGTGAGTAATTAACATATGAAAGGAAGCTTACAGTCTGGCAAATCCCTGCACTTGTTTTCAATTATTTATCCACATTCTGGGAGGGGGGAAGGGGGTGATGGAGGTGGGTGTCGATCGTGTAGGGAGGGTGGCGGGTTATCTGGAACCATGAAAAAAGAAAAGTGATTTTTTTTTTCTTCTCTAACACAACCAGAGGGCCTCTGGGAATATGCTATCAGACATGATGAGATGAAAATGGTTTTAAGCCAAAGAGTGGATTATGAGTCGATGAAGAGTGGACACCAAAACGAAATCAGAGTGGACTAGAATTCCAGATCTACATGATTATTGGATACACCTTGTCTCGTGCTTGCCGTCCCCCTGAGAGAACAAGGCATTGATCTGATGGAGTCGGACACCACCGAGCAAAACAGATGGGAAAGACAAGGGGCCGGTGCCACAACTGACCTCAGGACACAAGGAACGACAAAGATATAGAGAGAAGGACTGGATGGAATAAAGTTTTCACAGGCATTTGTCAGGGTGGGGCCTTCCTGTGTTCAACGATGCCACAGGCTGGAGATTGATGAGAAGGGCTGTGGGCCAGGACTATATCAGCACCGACCAGGACCAGTCTGGACGTGGCAGAGGAAACCAGAGGGAGGAGGAGATCAGGCAACCCTGTAAGAGACAAGAGAGAGAGGGAAGATTGAGAGTGGAGCTCAGAGCGATTGAACAGACGTAGAGTCACTGTGCCAGATGCCACAAACTAAAGAAGCAGGAAGAAGTGAGGGAGGAATGAAACAGGAGGAGATGGTCTGTACAGAGGCACATTCAGAAGCATCATATAGTATCATGTTTAAATGTGGAGATTTGATTCACTCTTGCAAGCTGTGCTTGTTCGCCCCTAATCACTAGCTTTATTTATGATGGGCTGTGGAATGATGTTATAATCAGATCGTCTCGTTTATGGATAACGCAGGCTGTAATGTTATACATTATACAGAGCAACATAACCTTACAGATTCATGTCTTTTTTATTAGTGTGATGGTGCAAACCAATGCAAAATATTTCAGTAGAAATGGTAGAAATGTTGCATTTGTAGTAGAAGCATGTAGCTGAAGGCTATAGAGAGTTCGATTAACTCCTGCTGTCCTCATTCTCGCAGATCTTACTTGTTCAAAGACATCTGCTTCTGTGCATGCCGTTCATTTCAGACTCTGACTTTGGAGTGCTTGACAGTGTTATTGATCTGCTCTCTGCATCTTGATCTCTTGAGTTTCAGCAGAGGCATTGTTTGAGTTTTTTGTTGTTGTTGTTTTTTTTTTCTAAAACACTTTTAATAGCACATAGTTGTGTTGATGTGGAAATGTGTTCACTACCCGCAATTCACATTGCACGTGTCTGTGTTTACTTCACTGCCCTACTGTTATGGATTTTTGGCTGTGCGGGGCTCCAGACTGAAAAATGACTTAAGGTCATGAATTACTTTGCCAAAGAACCTTTTTTTTGCCAAATCACAGAATCACTGGAAATGTATATTTGATTAAGCATATTGACAAAAATATGTCTGTCTGTCGCCAATGTTGATTAAATTTGAAAATTTAAATAAGTATAAATAAAATACATAATAAAAAATAGTGTCCAGAGAGATATTGATATCTTTTTCATCATGATAAAGATAAATGTAATTTAATCATAACAAATTCGAATATTTTTTACATTTTTTGTTGGTAATTGGTAATAATATTTGACAAGACAAAATATTCTTCATCCATATGGCTGTTGGTAGATTTGGTAGGAAATATTACAATAAGAAAAAAACACTACTGTAAATTGCTGACATATTTTTTTCTCTCACTACATTCTGTGGGAATGTCCGTACACAACACAGTAAATATATATTGTATATAAATATATAGTGTTTTATTTTTTTCAGGTAAGTCTAACAGTATTCAGGTACATAAATTGAATAATCAAATGTAAAATAACACTGCATAGTCTTCACTGTATAAATTAAATATAATTATTCTGTGTTAAAACTACAAAAGTGATTTTTCTCTTTGTCTTTTGTTATTTGATTAACATTCATGACACAGAAAGAAGCAGGAATATTAGGCTGCTGTCACTTTAAGACTTAATGCGTGGATCCAAAATAATGTTCTTTTCTCAACTGTTTAGTTCACCTAAGCCATAAGCAACTGTGTTTACGAGGGTATTTGATGTTTTACGTGCATTTTGACCTTTTTTTTTTTTTGCATGNCCTTTTTTTTTTTTTTTGCATGTATGTGTCCATTCAGGCATAAACAGACACAGAAGAGCATGGCATTCAGTGTTCACGTGCTCTGTGTGTGCACACAGAAAACAGCTGCATGTTCAGAATTGAGCTCTCTTTCGTGTCTTAATGAGCTCAAAAGTCGCTAAAGTCGCTTAAATATTTAAACTGACAGGACCTAAAACTGATAAACTTTCATTGTATGATGGTCAAACTTTGCAATTAATCTGAGAATCACATGCGTTTTAAACCGTGTTGTCTGGTCCGTACGGATTAACGATCCCAATACTTGACATTGCACATTCTGCAATGTGCCTATCGTGGATGCGCACATCGCGATATCGATGTTAAAATGATATATCGTGCAGCCCTAATATAAAGTAAAAAAACCTCCCCCCCCTTTTAACAAAACTTTTTATTTGCACTTCTTTATTCAGGTGGTGAGGCTCTTATGTCCCAGGCTTTCCTTGGCTGATAGAGGAATGTAAACCCTGAATTGAGTGTAGAAGTTGTTTAGCCCCCTCTCTCCTTCAATGCCTCTCCTCTCCCGTCTCAGGCTTCATGCCATCTGTGGGTTTGATTTAGTGGCTAAGAGGCTTTCTGAGCAATGGACAAGTGATTTTAATAGCACACATATGCCAGAGGACTGTTTTAGTTTTACGGCTCTGACATGAGACGTTTTTTTATTCAAGCGAGGCCGAGCATAACTCATCCACTGCTGCGCTGGTCGCCATATATTTTAATAACAGCAATGAGTTTCTCCTTTTATGTCCTCTGTATCTGTTTCTTTTTTTCTCTTTCTAGTAGTGGCGGTGACTTTATTTAGCATGTACTACACACACAAAAGCACCTCTGCAGGTTGACAGGCTGCTCACCTCACAACATATCTGCAGTGCCCGTTGTCATGGCAACTGCAGCAGCGGGCTTCTGGCAGTGCTTTGTGGTCGGAGGTGTGCTGAAGTAGAGCAGTGCTGACCAGAGGGATGCTCGGGGTCTGCCCGGGACACCCAGGGTCAGCGTGCCACAGAAACTGTCTGTCCTCACCTCGCCGGGGCTAGTGAATATTTAATGAGGATGCTGGGAGTATTTTATCCTAATCTGTGAGTATAGAGTGTGGACATTTATCCATTCCATACCTCAGCTCCTCCTTGAAAGTTAAAGTGACATGTGAAGGCCAAGTATGGTAACCAATTACTCAGGGTTTGTCCTCTGCATTTAACCCATCCAAGTTACTGCACAAACATTAGGAGTAGTGAGTAGTGAAGACATACACACTGCAAACAACACACCCAGAGCAGTGGGTAGCCATTATACTGTGGCGCATAGGGAGCGATTGGTGGTTAGGTGCCTTGGGGATCATTTCCTGCTGGTACTGGAATCAAACCAGCAACCTTTGGGTTGCAAGTCAATAACCATTAGGCCATGACTGGTCCTTGAGGGACTTAGTATTGTTTAGAAGACAGAAATACAGAAAGGGTGCATAAATGACAGAAGTTTTGTTTTTGGGTGAACTATCCCAAAGGAGAGGAGCATGTATAACTTTATGAATGACGAGCATTTGATTTTTGTAGAAATCTGTGTAGTTTCTGCCATTAATTTGTTTGCTGGGTGTTCCTCAAGAACGGCAAGAGTACGGCGGATAGCGGCAGCTTGTTGATGCCCCAGCCGTGGCTTGCGGAAGCCTGATAGCGGGACCAACCTCTCCACCAGGACAGTGGAGGTCAGGCCATGAGCTCGCCCGCCCTCAGGGCTTTCCGACTCTAATTACCTGAGGAGCAAAACATCCCGGCCTGCCGGTGGGGGAAGAGTGTGTGAACGTGGGATATCGGGGCCACGCAGTCCCGCAGCAGCGACATCCTGCCCGGGAAGGCCGGGCCCTGTCCGTCCTGGTTCCTGACAGTGGGCTATCTCTGCCGGGCCCATGGTTCCTTCCATTCTAAAGGCCATTGTGTGGAGAAGGGCTGGGCCAGGAATGACTGGTTCCTGTTGGGCTCAATCTCTCGCTCAGCCAGCTCCGGTCCCACTGACAGATTCCTCTTGTTTTGTTTTGCTCTCTCTCTCTCTTTGTGTTAGTCACTCATGAGGATACTGAAAGTAATGTCAGAACTGAGAAGAGGCTGCATTGTGCTGTTTCTTTCCTCTTTCCACAATATGTTTGCATTACATAATCTAAACATAAGCTGGGACAGCTGGTATCCTCACTTTCGAAAAAGTTGACAAAAACGTTCTAAAGCAGAAACATCTTTTTTTTTCTCTTCAGCATTTGCTGGTGAATCTGTCAGTGCGCATCTGGACTCGCCTCTGAAAACCAAACGGCTCGTGATCAGGATTTAGAAATGAGACGTAGGTGTTTTTGTTTGTTACCTAAATGCAGAGCCAGACACAATGAATCTGTCACACTGTACGTGTTGGTGTGTGCGTGTATGTGTGAAAATGTGATATCTGAAGTATGTATTACTAGCACCACCTAGTGTGCAAACACTAAAGGATGTAGGCATCTCTACCTTCATGTCTCTCTCTCTGTTATTATACAGACAAAAGGTATTAATCTCCATTGCCCAATGAAACATGCTCTGCTTTCCACAATGAGAAAGAGTGGCCCAGCTGTCAGACGGTGCCTGGACTGGGCTGAGAGTCTGGCTCAGGTCCGAATGAGGGGGCTGATTTGTTAATGACGAAATGCTTTTCATGAATCAGCACAACTGCCTGTTTCACTTTCTAGAGTGAGCCGCACATTCAGATGATACTTAAACACATTATAAAGACTAAAAAGCGGGATCATTCTGCCGTCACTGGGGGTGAGGAGGGGGGTCTCTTTGGACCTGGCGACAGTTGTTCAACTTGATTGGCGTGCACTGTGTGCCACAGTGATGCTGAAAAGGTGGAGTGGGAAAATCATGAATAGCTGTGGAACACAGATCTGGCCCCGGCCCTCAGCCACAGCTTGCTCTGGGACTCGGGGACAGCAGAACGGACAGATGGCTCAGGACTGGACACACACACACACACACTTGCTTTTTCTCTTCTTTTTTCATCCAGACCCTCAACACTTAGGTGGCTAAGAAGGCTATGGTGCTTTCAAGATACACAGAAACCAATAGTGATGCACCAAAATTTTGTTTATTGCTTTTTGATTTTATCATATAGCACCATTTAGGTTGATAGGAAAGGAGAGGGTTAATGGGATTGCTGCATAACATAGGTCATCCATTCATAATATTTCCTGCATTATATAGACAATTTATCTATGGCTTTATATTAAAACAAGTATGAATTGACAGCACAAGATCAACAGAGGCATTTCCAACCTGTTTGAGTCTTCATATTTGTAGCATCTGCATGAGATGAAACACAGCTTAAATATGATGTTAGCTGAGTACTTTTTTGCTGTTGTGTTTGCTTCTTGTGTCCAGTGTTTTGCTCCTGCAAGGAAATCTTCATGTGGTTTCTCCTGTTTGTTGTGTCTGAGAAACATTTACACCGTGATTCGTACCCTCGGTCGTGCCCTTTGGGGTTTCCTTTGAGAGACATACTGGCTGATCTAATGATCGTCTTTTTTCCCACAGTTCCTCCCTTCTTCCTCTGCTTCTCTTTTTCTGTCTCATTGCAGCCTCTCCAGCTCAGCCACCCTGCGTATGAGCAGATCATCAGAGAGCTCTAATGACTTCCAGCTGTGTGGAAGATAAAGCCTTTTGGGTTGGGTCGAGAAGTAGACTATGTACCCCAAAAAAAAAAAAACCTAATTTGGGCCCTTTTTTTAGCATCAGCAGACCACAAAAGACACGATTCCCCCTGTGTAACCTGGCCTGCAGCACAGGTCAAGGGGCTGAGCATGTGGGGACACTGCATGTGTGCAGCTCCATCCTGCTTTTCCAGTTGGGACCTTTGCAGGAATAGACCCTGCTGTAGAGGTATCTGTATGCTCACTGGCTTTTTATGAAACTCTTAAGCCCGTCACAAAAAAAATCTGGCGCTATTGATTCTTGGAATGCGAAAGAAGTGGAATCCCTTGAGCTCACAGTTTCCTCATTTCGCATTGTCTCGTTCCTGCTCTTTCAGTCTGTTAATGCAGCCAACTCTTAAAGCAGGCCTTTATCAAGCTGGGCTGGAAATATATTCTCTTCCTACCGGCTCTGAAAGGGTTGTCAGATTGGTTTAAGGGGAGGGAGGGGACAGAAGGGACCCACAGAAAAGCCTGAATATTTAGTTTGCTACGTTGCCTCTCAATAAAATCATAGATGTAGCGTATTTTGAGATATTTACTCGTTTAGAGGCTAGGGGAATTGATGAGTCTGGCTTTGTGCTGAGTGGACATGAAGGTGTGTAAGTGCTGACAAGAAGGAAGTCGAAAGGACATTTTCTCACACACCCCATTGCATGATATAAATGCAGCAAAGTTTTGTTTTATACCTCATGGTAAGTGATCATTCTAGAATTGTTCGATTATGTTTACATTTCCTTAAAGAGCTTCACGAAGTTTCAAACCGTTTCTTTCAGTATAGGAGTGTAATTTTTTCTCTTACCTTGTTCCACAATTTGCCTTTTATGACTTTGATAACTGCACTGCATTCTGCTTCAGTATTTATAGCTGCAGGAAAAAGCAAATGAAGAATTCTAGCATTGTTGGAGGTTTGGTAATGTTCGTAATTTACAAGTGAATGCAACCGCTGCCAATTAAAACAAATCAACTTTGTTTGACGCTGTGCCAGTAAGAATTTTCAGGAAGTCATTCTCTTTTTTTTGCTCATGATTGAACATTTAAGGTACAATTATCCCTATTGTAATATTACCCATCTCTGTGAGACAGTTGGGGTGGCAAATCTCACTGCCATTGGCATTGAAATGTTTCTTTTCCAGTGCTGTTTATCTCAAAAGTCACATTCGGACCAACCCCCACAGTGGAGAGAAAGGTTGGAGGCAAAGGCATAGAGAGAAGATCCACCACTAAATGTGCAAGAAGAACAAATCTGTCTCTCCACCCCTCATCCTTTCCCCCCTCTCTCTCCTGAGTGTTTCCTCCACATGGAGCTCATCTGCTGTTTAAGGCGGCTGGGAGAAATGCCTTCAAGCTGACAGGGGCTGAAAGCCCAGACATATGTTAATCACATGCAGTGATGGCAGTCTGGGAGGGGAGAGAGAGAAACGGCAAATCTGAGAAAGAGAGCAGAAAAAGAACGTGTGCGAG
>RJVU01057109.1:9238388-9284767 GCA_003731715.1 Anabarilius grahami
TCTTTTATCACGTAGCTGTGTTTTCAGTTAGCGAGACCAATATATTATTAGCTCACATTTTTGAGTGTAGTAAAATAGCATTTTGTTAATGTAAAACATGAGCCTCTTTATTATCTGTCGAAAATTGATTTGGCATCCACCGCCGTGGGCTCGACTCGTCCTAGCATCAGAGACTTTGCCACGCTTTTGTTGCCAAGCGTGGAGAGACGTCCGTTCATAGCTGCCGCAGCCAGTGAGAATAAGTGGCTGAAATGAATAAAGTGAATAAGTGGATAAAGGCCTACAATTTGCAGGTTTGAGTGGTGCTGAGGGCAATGAGTAGAGTGCAGAGGTAATTGCAGTCTGCTTGAACTGCAAGAGAGGACGGGAGCTGTATAAGGATATGGATGAAACATCTGACGTGTGTTTCTTAGAATTTTGAGAACTTTCAGGGCTTTCTGTGGGAACCTCATGAAGTTCTCTGGGCTCTTTTAATCTAGACTTCTGTTAGGTTGTCAGTAGTTGCAGTTTGTTGATCGATATGGGCTATTTGGTGGCCAATATGTTGCTGAGATATTCATAATATTATTAAATGACAGCGTACTATTTAAGTTGCTGAAATGATATAGCCACTTAAATGACCAGTCAAAGCTTTGGACACATTTGATGTTTCTCATGATCTTAAAAACACTTTTAATTTTATGCTTCAATGTTTGAAATTAGTTTTGTTAACAAATACATTTACGTATTTACATATTTTCTTTACAAAACTACAATTTTATTACATAGTTTTATAAAAAGTGTCATTTCATAGTTTTGATGACTTAACTCTTAATTCTAAAATGTGGCCAAACAGTGTATTTCCCAAAAGAATATAAGGTTACAAATTTCTTGAACACTGTAATTATGTCTCCTAGATGATATAAAATGAAAAGCAAATGAAAACTTTTTTTTCTTCTTTCTTAACAATTAAAAACCTTAATAATCTTCTAAAAAAGATCTCAACAATGCTCAGATTTCCCAAGATACCAAAGACTGTGACGAAAAATCTGATCTAATTTAATCACAGTAAAATCTTATAATGAGAAATGTTTGAGTTCATATTGAAATCTTTGCTTTTTCATCACAGTTTTGGTATCTTGACTAATCTGAGCACAGTTTGAGACATTGTTGAGATCTCTTCTGAATCTCTAGAGGATTATTAGGCTTTGTCTCGGCCGGGATATAAAAAGTGTGAGGCAGAGACCTAGAAAGTCATTTGATAAAAAGTGTGAGGTCAAGTCTCAAACATTGTTCAGATTACACAAAAACGTTCAAAAACAAAATGTTGATAAGACTGATTGTAGATTCTGGAACGAACGCAAGGGGGAAGTACCACTTCTCTTAATCCACCAAGCAGGCACAGTTATAATCTCAAAATGGCCAAATACCGGTCAATATATATGTATCTGTCTATCACAAGTTTTGAACGTCTACTTTTTCTGGCCTTGTTACATTCTGTTTATGTGATGTTGTTTTCACCAAACAAACTTTTTTTCAATGACAGAGTGTTGCTTATGGACCAAGCACAAATCCCACGAGGACGTGTGTGACTTTAACCTACACGCTGCTAATGAGGGACACAGTGAAAAACACAGCAGTGTTGGTGGATAGCCAGTTAAAGCCATGTGTCTAGGTGCTGAGCCATATTGCATGTGCCATCTTTCTCTGTTTCTCTCTCTTTCTCCCCACTTTTCAGCTGGCATCTGCTCATGCCAGGAAGCTGAGTGAGTCATTGACTTGAGAGTTGGACGGGCTTCATACTAGCGTTTGAGAGCACTAATCTCAGTATGAAAGGCCTTTTATTGAAAAATGCTCTAATTCTGCCTCTCTAGATAAGAAGTCAGTAAATAATTATTTACTGTTTGTTCAAAAGATGCTGAAAATTGCAGTTGTGCTCGTAGTGTAATTGCAAAACCTCCATTGTTCCCATTTCAATTATGATTGTCTGTTTGTAGATGAGGCACGAGAGGGGAGATTACAAGTGTTTTTTTAGGCGAGTTCCCCTGTGAGGTCTTACACTCTCACAGCCTTTAAGGATTTATCCTTTTCCTCTTTTTTTTTTCTTTTTTTTTAAAGTCTGGCAACAAGATACCACACAAATCTCTGCGATTTCAACGGATGCGTAACGGCAACCGTGAATCACTTTTATTGTTCCTCTACACTTGTTTTCTTCCTCTGCGCTTCATGCCAACGGGGCCTTATTTCAACAGATGGTTAAAACAGACGTTAAGATAAATCCATTTTGAAGAAGAGGACGAAAGGAAAAAAGAGTGACTTCCAATATAAAACGCTGCATCTGTTTTATTGGTCAGTCCTTTTTTTCCTTTGACGCAAGACCATATTTTGAAATGGATCAGCAGATGGCTCCCGGCCCTTCCTATTTACTGCAGAAATGCTCCAGGAACACATTATATCACATTATAGCCACACTGTAAAACTAACAGTGCCCACTCGTCAGTGTCCACTTAAGCCAGCACGACTGGCATCAAAGTGGGTAGCTATAGTGTGAAATCACTTTCTTTTAAAGGTTACTGCCATCGGTAACTGATGATGGCATTTATGGTGCGTTTAAGAGGAGGAATGATTCATACATCTGTTGTAATCCAGAAATAACATCTCGGTTGGGTGTGCTGAGGAATGAGCCAGACAGAAGAGTGCAATCTCTTTAAATATCGGAGTGCACAGGTTGCTGTGTGCTGCGGTTGGTGGTTGGGTGGGTTGGTAACTCTTGAGTGAGCACAGACTGATGCAGGTCCCTTCAGCGCGCGTCATTTGATGGGATGGAATGGAACGTTGGCACACCACCTGCCGCCGGCCAAGTGGGGCTCGGGAAAACAACTGCGCCTGGGGAGAACCCTAGAAAAGTGAGGGCTCGGGGAGAGAGGGAACGAGATGGAGAGGAAGAAGGAGATCCAAAGGGACAGGCTTTGTTGCAGGGAGAATGAGCGGAATAAGTGTTGGGAATGAGTTCCAGGAGGGTGGGGGCATCCATACATCTTCCCTGACAAGCCGGCAGGGTTTGATGGGCCACGCTCTGTGCGCCGTTCCATCTGGCAGAGATGATTGCATGGTGCATCGGCGTGC
Organism: Anabarilius grahami; assembly: GCA_003731715.1. Lineage (NCBI taxonomy): Eukaryota > Metazoa > Chordata > Actinopteri > Cypriniformes > Xenocyprididae > Anabarilius > Anabarilius grahami. The sequence continues at coordinate 9,241,494 of RJVU01057109.1, forward strand.
ACAAGTTCATACCGACGCAACACGCTCTCCCAGTTCACCCTCGGCCTTAGATACCTGAGACGGCATCTGAATTCCAATTATCCAAAGAGTCGATGTTCTCTCTCTCTCTCTCGTTCTCACCACATTACTGACTTCATTATCTTTAATGAACGGTGGCTCTAATCCACAGCAGCTGGTTGTAATGCCACCTTCGTCATCTCCTTTCAAGTCGCTATCTGTCCCGCGAGATGTCTCCTGTGAAAGGTGCTCTCTATCTTTGCTTTCCTCACCTTGTGACCCTGATCTGATGAGCACGAGGCCACTAAAAGCAGCCTTCTTGTCAGCATTAGTATGCAGCTGATTGGCATCCTGTGGCTTTTGCGCGTCGTGTTTCACATTACTGGTCACAGCTTTTCTCAGAGGAGAAAAAACAATTTTCCTATGGAGAGAAACCCTCCCTGAACTTCCTGCAAACACATAACTGTGGGGATTTATGCATTGCTGCAGGCACTACAGAAATATAAGGCTGAATCATCACAGCAGATTAGGTTTCACAAAGCTTCTAAAGTAAGTCTCTAAGTGAATAAGCAAGTTTAGCTGGCATGTGGGAGGATGAATGTTAGTTTGAGCTTTACCGTTTTCACAATGACACAAAAGCGGAGATGCACCTACGTGATTATGATTTTAAATTCATAATGTGTTTGCACATGGGATAGGCTGCTTCAGAAACATCCTAGGGTTTCTAATACGCAACAAGAAAATGAATGAGATGATTCGTGACCTTCTTTTTCCTCACGTACTGGATGTGTACACAGATGGCTGTTTTACTCACCCTGGAATGAGCCGAACATTACCACTTGTGCAGTGAGTGATGTAAGAGACATGTAAGTCGAGCTGTGTGCGTCAAACATACGATTTTTCTGCTAACGTTATGAGAAGAAAAGATCAAATACAAGGTGCATGTATGAAAAGGAGCAGACCAGATGTTTTTAAAAGACCGATGTTGATAGCTAGAATACGAAAGTACAGGCTTTAAATTAGCTTGAAGCTTAGAAATTTAATTTGTCATTGTCTGTTAGTTTAGTTTTGTATTTCTGTGTAATATTCTTTGTAGATTGTATAATTTTTAGGCTCAATGTCTAGGCTAGTTGTTTTTGACTCAAATAAAAAAAAAGTAAAGAAAATGTGTAACCCATAATTCTATGTATACAGATGGGACCTATGTAGTGTCACTTGTTCAGGCATGTTTATTATTGTTATTATTCAATATAAAAACTTAGAAAACCGTTAAAGGATTAGTTCACTTCAGAATTCAAATTTGCTGATAATTTACTCACTCCCATGTTCTCCAAGATGTTTATGTCTTTTTTTCTTCGGTCGAAAATAAATTAAGGTTTTTGAGGAAAACATACCAGGATTTTCGATGGCTACCAATGGGTTGAAGGTCCAAATTGCAGTTTTAGTGCAGCTTCAAAGGGCTCTACGTGATCCCAGATGAGGAATATCTAGCGAAAGATCGGTCATTTAAAAAAAAAAATATATATATATATATATATTTTTTAACCACAAATGCTCATCTTGCACTAACTCTGTTCAAACCATTCAACCAAACCTTCAAACCATTTCCTCAAAATAATTTCTTTTCGACTGAAGAAAGAAAGACATAAACATCTTGGATGACATGGGGGTGAGTAAATTATCAGGAAATGTTTATTCTGAAATAAACTAATTCTTTAAATAGCCAAGAGTTGCTCTTTTATTCTCCTTCGTAGAAGACTGTAGAAATAAACAGCATGCACAGCTGACTGTTTAGATCATAGAGGTGAACTGACTGACTGACCCTGAAGGATGTGACTCAGTTCTGCACCAAATCATGCTGGTCTTTAAAAGCGGTCTCATAAAAATAGTGTGAAAGTTTGCAATTTCTCTTTGACTTCTGGTATTTGTTTGTGCATGCAAATTGGTGATAAAAGCACAAAGATATAAGGAGAGTAGCTAGGCGAGCCAGTCACGTCCTTGCAAGATATTCAGTGCCACTGTCAGGTCATGAAAAATGACCAGGCGTGGAGTGAAGATGAGCGACTCTGTGCTTTCTAATGCTCAGTTTGGTGTGCCGTTTAATGGCGATCCATATTACTCGAGAGCTCTTTTGAAAAGCAATAAAAGACCTTGGCGAACAGGAAAATGGAAAGCACTTCATCGTCCTTCCTGGGAGCCACATTAAATCTCTTGCTGCATCAATATCCGTGGTGGCCTGCCTAATATTCATCTGTGCCGTTCGTCTGCCAATTTCCCGTTTTGAAAGGCCAGGTAACTGCCAAACAAATGCACTCTGTGCGTTAACTCTGCGCAGATTAACTTTATGAAATCAAGCCAGGATGGATGTGCAGTCTGGTATGTTTTTAAGCCTGTTTAAAATGCAAAATTGCTTCTTTTCCACTCCAAGAGGGAACTCATTTGAATTGAGTTATGCATCTCTTTTTTTCCCACAGCATATTTGCGCAGTCTACCACTTTTAGGTGGGTTTAATGCTGCTCTTGTACAATGCATTTTTATTGGCAATCCTTTTTGCTTTTACTAATAGGAGATAAAATATATAAAAATTGTGCATATGTACCCTGCACTCCATATTATGTATATAACACCTAGCTTTTATTCCAATACTCTTAGTCTAATGGAAATAGTGAGGTTATAATATAAATAGTAGAGAACCCTTCTATCAGAATGTTTTTTCATTTTCTTCAGATGGGTTTTTACAGTCATTGATTGTACTTGATGTGGAATTCATCCATCCTGCCAGTATAAAAGTGAGATGTATTATGGTAATTTTATTTCACTCAAACGCTGGATGACGCACACTATGGAAGTGCAGTGCTTTTAAGTTGTCTGATGTGTAATATTCCAGCAGAAAATAGTGAAGGAAATATGAAACATAATGGATATGTTGTGCTGACAGATCCTAATGGAGGACGTTTCACATTCACAACACTTTTTCACATTCAGAATCTTAGCGTCCATATCGACATGCTTGTGAACATGCACATGAAAGTGTGCACACAGATTACAGCCTATTCTCTTCCTCCTATCATCCATTTCTGTTCGACAGGTAAGGAGAGAGGATGAGGTTTAGATGCCTCAGGGTTGTTTCTCTTTTCTCGATTCCCAATCCAATCCCAACTTTGACCCAGATGTTAATCCTCAATTACACATGCAGATCCACAAGCTGCTTTTTAGGTTGCCCTGGGCTGCTTCTGATACCAAAGCCGAATAAACACTTTCCCGTAGACCTTTTCCATCTTGGACAATTAATATATTTTTTTCACAATTTCGTATGATATTTTCCAATTATAACGATCTGACAGGCACATTGGTTTAGAATAGCTTTCGCACCAGTGCTTGGGCTACTTTATTCATTTCAGACTTGTAGTGTGGCTCTCATAAATTATAGTGCCTGGACTTGTCACGTTGTTAACATTTTAAGGTAATAACTAACCCCATACTGAGATTTTAATGTTGAATCAAGCCACTTTGCTTTGCCTCATCCCTTTCACTGACTCAAGAATCTTTCGTTTCTTTCATTGTGTTTTTAAATATCGTAGACCGAATGCAGAGTTGCCTTATTAGAAATAATTGTCACTTTGACATTACCAGCATTGGTTTATCTCAGTAGTCTGTCCATCGTCTCTTCATTCTTTCTATTATTTGCTTTTTTTATTTTATTTATTTATTTATCTATTGACAATACAGATACAGAACTGTTAATCAGCACAGGTGTAGGAGTGGAATAAAGACCCCTGCTCATTATTCTGTCAAAAACGTTTAGCGCAGGCTGGGATAGATGGATCTGTATATCGCTTGAGCTTTGTTTTTAGCACGAGTGACTTTTTATCAATTGGGGAACGGATTGAGAGCGCAAAGAGAGCAAGAATGGGACAGATTAAGCTTGACACATATGTTTAGGTTCTGGTGCACACATACAGCCATAGAGGTGCCTATAGGGAATGGGAGCCATACAGAGCTGAAATTCCCACCCTTTTTATCTCTTCTGCTTTAGAGCACCCACCTTTCTTTTTAGATCATTCTGCAATGTGTACATGGCTAGCAAGACAACAGCTGATATCTCTAGCTGTGAAGCATCTTTAAAGGAAGGTACAGTATAGCCATTATCAATTGACTGTATTTAATATTCTTCTGTGGAGTAAGATGTGCTGAAAAGAGAGCGGTGAGAGAAAGAGAAGGGGAAAGACAGGAGCCCCTGCTGTTATCAGAGTTAAGGGGACACCCAGGACAGTTGTAATCAGGAAAGTCAGGCAACATGTCCCAGACGTAGGGCGGCAGCTCGCCCTGACACACAATGTTCCCACAGCTGGTACAGCACGTACATGTCTGTCTATATGTAAGGAACAGAGAGAACGAGGGTGATGATGGGTCAGTACAGATGCTGATATTGTAAAACAACTAAAATGAGAGTGACTTTGCTATCATAAGTCTGATAGATAAGCAGGCTTTTAAGGTGCACTGTTATAGCAGCTAAAGAACACTGTGACCCCAGCATTAGTCATGACCTTCTGGAGTAGACAATGTCTAGATGTCATGTTGTGCGCTGTCATATCTAGGATTTTGAAGAACAAAAAAAGCATGCATATGCCCTAAAAAACATCACTGTTGCTGCAAAAAACTAAAAACTAAACCAAAAAAACGAAATAAATCAAAAGAGATGATAGAGATGGAGACCTCTTCATTTCTAACAATGACCACTTTATCAAGACAGAGAGATGCTGACCAGCCTTGTTAGATATTACCCACAATCAGCTTTCTATTTGCTAAATATTTTGCTTTTTAAAAACCTAAATATAAACATCACATTTTAAGGAGCTATGAGCATACTCGAGCTATGTAATTCTTAAGGACACGAATGATACCGCAAATCATGCGGTTTATTGAGGTCTGCTATTGTTTTTCTAAGCAGTCCGATTTTTGATTTTTGGATGCCTTGGCAACTAACTGACACAAAATAAATTGAAGTCGAACCATGTAGCAATGCTCTAGAAACCACTCACAAATCCTAGTAACCACATAGCAACACGTGATAACCCGCAAGCACTGTGACTGCGAGTTTTGCACATGCAAGCAAATGTACAGTAAAAATGAGCTTATTTCTATTATACTTAACCATAATCATAACCATAACCATAAGTGTAGAATGGGTTGACTGACTATTTAATCTGGAGGAACAGGGTATTTTAGACATTACATGTCTGTTGAAGATGCTGGAGATCTCTGTGGGGTTCCTCCAGATTTCTGAAACATTTTAATGAGAGTATTGCCGGTGTCTTTGATCATTAGGGAAATGGTGATGACAGCTGGAATTTGACTGGTGTTACTATCTATGAACTCTCTAAAGGCGTGTACCGTGTATGTAGCTATGTGTGTATATCTTACAGGAGCTCAGGTGCTGTGGAGAGGCAGCTGTTGGGATATCACTGAGGTCTCACAAGAACTGTTCCACTTTTTCTTCTGCAGATCGTACTGAGAAGCGCTCCACCATGCCCGACTCACCTGCTGATGTGAAAACACAGTCCAGGTTAACTCCGCCCACCATGCCTCCTCCCCCCACCACACAGGGAGCTCCCAGGACCAGCTCCTTCACCCCAACTGCATGTGAGTACTCCTTCACACTGTGTTTGACCTATTCATCAACACCATGACAGATGACCAATGTATCTGGATGGCACAAATGTATAAAATATTCACAAATATTCTCATAACAAACCTTTCATACTGAATCCAATTCTGTTCTTTCTTGGAAAGTGTGGATACCTAAATAAACTTCCAGCATCCAAACTAACCAAGTCAGCCAAGCCAGATCATTAAAATACAGTTTTTTTTTTGCATTTGGTTTACAGAGATGCATTATTTCATTTTGAAATAATGGTATTTGGACTTCCAATACATCTTCCTGCATTTTACAGTTTGTGATGTGTCAGAATTGTTGGCTAGTTGGTTTAAAGGAGATGTTATTACAGCAACTCAGTCATCAAATACTAAATAAGTTGTGTTTGTGTCCAATGGAGAGAAGTACGGGAGCTTTGGAGTTCCTGTCATATGCATATGTTGAGTTTTGATCTGAGCTTTGGGTGCGTAAATTATTTGACAGTATTACTTTTACGGTTAGACCGTATGCAACCGCTAGATCGGACATGATGTATACTAATCAAAACTTTGAGCGTGAGGTGAGATTTACCAGTATTTTTGCACTGCAATGTTATTCTTTAAATGCGATAATCATACACAAATGTCAGAGAATATAAAGAATATGTAGTTTTGCATTCCCCTCATTACTGCCGTCATGAGTTCCCATCGCATTCTGACCTGCAGATTTTTGCGTCTGCCCGCTGGCTGATGCCACAAAGAGCATCACACATGGCAGCTCCGGGGAGCTCTGGAGTGGCTCACTATCAAAGCCGTCCGTGCCGCAGCCTCCCAGCACCATGTCAGTGTAATTGAGCAGTGGTGTGCTGTCAACAGCAGTAACACATTCCTCTCTCTGATGTTACATCCCTAAAAACAGATCAGTTGGACTCTGCAATTAGCGCTTATGAAAAAAAAGACAAAAAGCAAGCCGAGTCTGAAGCAATCCGGAGCCTTTTTAAAGGCAGACTCTAATTATACATTCTGAAGGTTTAACAAAGCAAGCGCTTTGATTTCCCCTCCATGTAATTGTTACCAGATGCAGCTCAAGTATCTCGTTTCTGTTCTGTTGGAGGGAGGCCAGGCAAACGAGGCTATCACGCAGCCTAATCTCATTAGAGAGACGTTGATTCCAAGCTGCATCCCTCCACCGCGTATGTTTCTCATCGTGGCACGGGGGGCACTCGACCACATGTATTCTCCTCCTCTGGACTTAATATGTCTGATGTATGGAAGCAAGAACGCACGGCTTCCTTCTCAAAGCTGCCGTGGCTGATTCAAAACAAATGTTCCACTGTCACAAGAGCCTCGTTCAAGCACCGTCAGTCACAGGCGTTCATACAACGCCAGTGTCATTTTTGACAAAGGATCCTCTTGCAGCTTCTTTTTGAGGAATGTTCCTGGCAGTGTTTAATATGAATCTTTTGGGTTTAGATCATTCAATATACTTGGGTTAAAAATAAACGCCAATGTTCTCTTTGTGGCTTGTTGAAAAAATATGTTTCTGTTTTCCAGTAACGAATGGCACCAGTCACTCTCCCACTGCACTGAACGGAGCTCCATCTCCACCCAATGGCTTCAGCAATGGGCCTTCATCATCATCTTCGTCCTCACTGGCCAATCAACAGCTGCCGCCGGCCTGTGGCGCAAGGCAGCTCAGCAAGCTCAAACGCTTCCTCACGACACTGCAGCAGTTCGGCAATGATATCTCACCTGAGATAGGAGAACGAGTGCGTACGCTGGTGTTGGGGCTTGTGGTGAGTCTGCTATTATATACTGTTTCACTTAGTGGCTAAAGTCAGCATGAAATGAAAATTTACCCAATCTATTGTGTAAATGCATGGTATTAATCTTATTGTGAATGATTAATCCGTGCACAGTGTTGGGGAAAGTTACTTTTAAGAGGAATGCATTATAATATTGCTTTACTCCTTAAAAAAGTAACTAATTGCTTTACTTAGTTTTTTTTTATAAAAAGTAATGTGTTACATTACTTTTGTGTTACTTTTCCTCACCTGGGCTGGGCTTGCTTGTTTGTTTTTTAATAACAACAAAAAAGCTCTATTTTTGGCAAATGTTGCATCTCTTTCACACCAAAATTGAATTGATTAAGCCTCAGGTTGAAGGAAATGCATATTTACGCCTTTACAGTAGAGGGCGCAGCTCAAACAAACCTTTCAGCTGTGCTGCCATTCTGGATTGAAGAAGAATAGGATACAGAAGTTAAAAACTCTAATCTAAAGTAATTTTTGCTTATAAGTATTAGATTATTGAAGGTCAGCAGCAAAGTCATTGGTTAATAAAGTGAGATTAAATACATAAAGTATATATGTGTAATTTAATATAGTTAATTATTACAGGTTTGCATAAAATTCCGAGGTTGCATTTCACTGTTTTTATTCATTTTGAGGAATACTGAATGTTTTCGTGCAAGTGAGATGCATGTACACATTTAGTCTAGAACTACAATAACCATCATGTTCAAAAGCTGCACACAACACCTCTGCACTTTATTTCTCTCAACATTATGTTTTATTAATGTAGTTCGGGAGGAACAAGTCAAAAAAGCTATCCAATTATCACATCATCTCAACCAGCTGTCAACAATCAGTAATCAACATATCTACCCAATCAGAATGAGTACAGGCATATATATATATAACCACAGTCAACTCACCCATTAATCCTCGACAGTTTTCAGCATCCCTCCACCACCCCATCTCCTCACACTCACTTGGTTACTTCCTAACCTAAATAGGGGGGTGGGGGTACTGGGGGTAGTACTCTGTGTTCGGGCCAAATACCGAGCTCGGAGCCCTCTCCCCGGACAGCACGCCAAATACGTATACCATTTATTTTATCTGACTTATTTGTAAGTGTGAACTCGTGAAATGGGGACAGGAGAGCTGTCAGTCAATAAATGTGAAAAAGTAACTTGCGTTACTTATCTGAAAAAGTAACTTGGACATTTTGTGGTAAATTGAAAAAGTAATGCGTTACTGTACTAGTTACTTGAAAAAGTACATAACTCAAGTTACTTGTAATGTGTTACCCTCAAAACTGTCCGTGCATTTATTTTATTTTTTAGTTCTGATCATTTTTAATCAAAATGTTAAAACTCAATCTTATTGTGAAATCACAGACTTTTCTGTGGTGATGTATGCCGGACTTCTCCAACCATGAACCTTGCTTAAACCCTGCCCCTGCAAGCTCACGTTCATCTGCCTCTGTTTTTGAGTACAATGTCCATATCTCAAAATCCAATCAACAACCGATGAATTGAACCATGCCCCACACCTGTTTTCTTTTTCAATAAGCCATTACTCTCAGATGTACATCAATAAACAGAAGCAAATATCTGCCGCTACTTCCGTTTCATCATGATCTAATGGGGAAGAATTTTCTAACAGTGTATTGTTTAAAACGTGATTACAATTATTTAACTTAAAAAAAAGTGGTATTCTCAGTCAGGATAATAGTGATTATTGTGTCTCCTGAAAAGTTTACTGACAGCTGAAAAGGATTTGTTTTGGTTTTTTGTCACAAAAGGTTTTGAGACCAAATTTTATTTGGCTTTTATCATAGAAAATAAAGGCTTGTCCAACACATCTGTTGCTAAGCATAGCAACATAACTGAAAAAAAAAAAAAACGATCCACTTGACAAGATGTGTGCCATAAGCTGTACACAGCATTATTTTCATTAATATGTAGTTATGGAATAAACAATGGTGAAATAGTAGCCTGTACTAGAGGAGGGCTGCTTTAATTAGCCATTCCAAAGGAAAGCTCTTTTTTTCAGCGGGCATTTGTTTATTTTTCGCTGTGTCTACACGCAGAGGCTTCCTTGTGTCCCCTTGGCTTCCATGGCTCTTTTTAATTCGCTCCCCACTCTGCCTTATTGAAAAGAGTGACACACTTAATTAGCGCCGCCGATGCTGGAGAAAAGCTCAGGAGGCTTTCTGGCTGTCAAAACAGGCCGCTGCAATCTGGCCGAACAGATGTAAGCCTAATGTAACAAAATTCAGGTCTGGGAAAAGAGGGGAGGAAAAAAAGCATGTGTATTTTTCTCAAACGTACGACTCTCCGCTCTCCTTCCCATCTTTCCTTCTGCTAGCTCTCTTGGAAATAACATCTAGAAAATTGAAAATAGTGTCCAATCCGTTCTATCATTCTGTTAAAAGATGATAGAGCTGAGAGCAGGAGAGATAGAAATTAGTCATTTCTCTTTTTTTACACTGCCAAGTTTAACAGGGGTGAGATATATGTCAGTTCGGTAGGGAACAAGACACGTATTTTTTAAAGCTGCATATCTTCTGTGTGCGTTATGATGTTTATGCCATGTCTTATCTCGCAGAGCAAGCTGCCTGGTGTAATACTGCATCTGTAGTTGTGTTTGCCTACGTATTTTTGTGTGTTTGTTGATGCAATGATGATGCGGTCAGCGCGTGCACATGTAAAAACCACCAGATCAAACTTCCCCATACAAGGCCTTTCACCACAGCCATCCATATGCCTCCCATTACAGTCTTCAAATCATTCAATCTTCAGCAGGATATAGTTTTGCCTCCAATAAGTAATATTATCACATAATGTTTTCCACATGTATTCATGCGTGCACCGTCTTTTTTCCTCTCTCCCTGCAGAACTCCACTCTAACCATTGAGGAATTCCACTCCAAACTGCAAGAAGCGACCAACTTCCCACTCCGACCTTTTGTCATCCCGTTTCTGAAGGTATTGCACAAGCAAGCAATCTGGAAAACATTTAAACAACTGAGGCACAGATGTACATATTTCTCCCAGCTCTCGATTTTTTTTTTTCATTCCTCGCTTTTAAATGGCCTAAATGGATACATGTTTTCCTCATGAGCAAAGAGGCATCAGATTTCTTGGTCACTGGGACCAATTTTTTAATTTCTCTTTGGAAATACATGATGTGAACACACATTACTCAGTGTAACAGCACCAAACGAGACCGTCCCACAGCACAATGTCTCTATTTATTCATACGTGTCGATGGACGCCCTTGTTCGACCGTCGCTTTTCTCACACGCTGAATTTCGGAGGGCAGGGCACATCTGAAACCATTACCACAGTAAGACGATCTGTTGTCTGGGAGAATATCAACCTTTGCCCTCTCTGCCGCCCATTTGTCACTACAGCCCTTATTTCATTACAGTTGAATGTGTCTCTGGGCCTGTTTATGTTGGAGCACTTAACACGAACCGTTCAAATAAACACTCTGCATATTATTCTTTCGACTAAGGGAAGTATTTGAGTTACACATGACACATTTTTGTATCACATTATCGTGTTCGAGATTAAAGTGATTGTAGCCTGCGGAGCGAATGTATAATTTGTTAATTTATGACATATGTAGCAAATAGACATCAGCGCTTGATAGAGATTAAATTCTCATGAGCTTTGATCCATATGGTGACTGCTGTATCCATCCACTCTCAATCGTTAGCCATTCGTTTTCATCTGCTAGTAAGTGACAGCTATTACGCACGACGCACCAACCTACCCGTTCCCCTCCCTCTTTGTCTAACCTTCACCCCCTCCCCCTGTTTCCCATCTTTCTCTCTTGCTCTGCTTTCCTCCGTCTTCCTTTCCATAATAATAAAATAAGCGACCGGTGGAGATGGATCAAATCTGTGTTGTTTACTCCATTAGATGATGATGGAAAGGGGTCCGTCGGTTTGATGCGGCCGCCGTTCTCGTGGCGTGCCGTTCGAAGGCATTTCATCTTGTCCACTGCTTGTCCTGGTCGGCTCTGTCATGCAGAAATTGGTCCCATTAGGGGTTGCGCCGGCTACTGACGGATGCAGAGAAGCATACAGGGACACTTCCCTGACTCGCTCACTCTCACACAACTCCACGCCATATGGTTACTGTATCATCTAGTCAGGAGGGGTGGTATCAAAGAAGCAACTTGTGTTTTTTTTCTCGCTCCCTCTCTCCCTCTCGTCTAATTTTAGTGGTTTTCCTCAAAGGAGCCTTTAATGACAAATACCATATGGCTGTGGGAACAGGGGCTTTTATAAGTGTGCAGAAGCGCAGCTGCAACAATGTGCATTAGCAGCATTTTTTCATTAGGCTAATGTTGTCTAGCGACCCTCCCGTCAGAGTTGGATTTTGTGGGGAAGTGTTTACAGGAAGGGCAGCGTGCATCACGCTAATGATGTAATCCGAATTTGATGCCAGCTGACGGCCTTTGTGCTGATGGCTTTTGGTTATGATTTCTCCAAATGGATTCCTCATCAGATAAATTTGTAATATTTAGCCGCCGTTTCGTTCAGCAGGCTCCATAAAGCCTGTAAGCACATGTGTTCCTCTGCGGCTCTGTGCCTCATTGCTCAGAGACGTACTCAGCGTGACATAGTCGGCGCTTCACCACATGCTAGCAGTGCAGAGGAAGTGAGGATTACATATACATGGCAAACTGCTTTGCGGCTTGTGTTTGATATGCTGGTTTCCAAATAGCTGTGTGCTAATGGACCACACAGGAGCTGGAGAACACACTCAGACATAATCGAAGCAAACGTCTAATCATTGCATGTTTATAAAGCTACAGGATTGTATTATGAAAAATACATGATGATAAAATTGTTTTTACCGCTATTATCCAAAATGCTTTTATACAGAGTTGCACACAACAAAAATTGACTGTTGTGTTAACGCTTTCTGATGAATAAGCTTTTTTTCATTCATTGTCTGGAAATACACGGCAAAAATGGTTTTCTTCCTCATTATTTTGTCTTGTTAAATATCTAAACATTCTTTAAAATCAAGATAAATTAAGAAATTAAATTGAATTAAATTTAAATTGAGATTTATACATCATCTGCATAAGCTGAATAAATAAGCTTTCTATTGATGTATGGTTCGTTAAGATAGGACAATATTTGGTTGAGATACAACTATTTGAAAAAAATATATATATATTGAGAAAATTGCCTTTAAAGTTGTCCAAATGAAGTCCTTAGCAATGCATATCCACTCACAAAAATATTTTTAAATATATATTTACGGTAGTAAATTTACAAAATATCTTAATGGAACATGATTTTTACTTAATATCCTAATGATTTTTGAAAAAATCGATAATTTTGACCCATACAATGTATTGTTGGCTATTGCTACAAATATACCCGTGCAACTTATGACTGGTTTTGTGGCCCATAGTCACATATTAGGTCTTGTTTTCTTAAAAAATATATATACTTAAAAATTAGTTCACTTTATTATTCAAATTTCCTGATAATTTACTCAGCCCCATGTCATCCAAGATGTTTGTCTTTTTTCTTTAGTCAAAAAGAAATTAAGGTTGAAGGTCCAAATTGCAGTTTCAGTGCAGCTTCAAAGGGCTCTACATGATCCCAGCTGAGGAATAAGGTTCTTGTCTAGCTAAACAATAAAAAAAATAAAAAATTATATATTTTTCGGACCACAAATGCTCGTCTTGCACTAGCTCTGCGATGCGCCACACATTACGTAATCACGTTGGAAAGGTCACCCGTGACGTAGGCTGAAAAGTGCCGAGCAAGTGTTTACAAAGCGAACGTACAAAGGCTAAGTCAAACAACGATGTCGGACGATTTTGAAGTTGGAGGAGAAAATGAGATGGAGTTTTTCACCCTACCGCAGTACTTCCGCCTACGCCATTATGTAATGCGTGGCGCATCGCAGAGCAGTGCAAGACGAGCATTTGTGGTTAAAAAAAGTATACACATTTTTTTTTTTTTTACAAAATGGCCGATTGTTTAGCTAGATAAGACCCTTATTCCTCGTCTGGGATAGTGTAGAACCATTTGAAGCTGCATTGAAACTGCAATTTGGACCTTCAACCCATTGGTAGACATTAAAGTCCACTATATGGAGAAAAATCTTGAAATGTTTTCCTCAAAAACCATCATTTCTTTTCAACTGAAGAAAGAAAGACATAAACATCTTGGATGACATGGGGGTGAGTAAATTATCTGGAAATTTGAATTCTGAAGTGAACTAATGGTTTAAAAATATCTCCCAATGAGGTAAAAAAAAATGTTTTTTTAATTTTTTATCTTATGTCGTTTTACTCCTCAAGAAAATGTATCTTGGTATAAGAATGTTTTGATATTCATACTGGAAAGCAAGACAAAATACTGAGTAAGAAAATAATTTTTTACAGTGTTTTTTACAGCCACTGTATGTGAACTGTCACTAACTGTGAGAACCTCCATTTAATGAAAGTCTAAGGTCACTTAGGGTCAAAGCAATTTCACTGCCTCTGGTAATTATCACCATAAACTACTAACAGACCATTACCTCATACAGCTGGCGACCAAGGGGTCCTTTATAAACAATCCCAATCATTATCTTCCTTAAAAAAAATAACTTTTAATTATTTACATTCATTGTATTTTACTTTTTTGTATTTTTGGCATTTAATCTGTATCATGACCAATGGCTCAATTTTTTGCCATGCTTCCTTTAAAGTCTATGCTGTCATTGTGCTTCGTTCAATATTCAATCAACGCACTGCTCCTAATTTGAGCCATTACATCACTGAAAAGGCACACTGTGGGAGTACACTGAAGAATATTCCAGAGCTGAAAAGATGTCTGATTATAGTCTTAGATCAGAGTCACAGGCCAGAGAGAAAGAAAGAAAGAAAACAGAAATGAAGAAAGCACAGAAAGAGAAAAAAAATAGACATCATCCTCCAACTAACACCTTGTGCTGTTTAGATGCTGCAATAGTCCAACTGTTGCTGGATGGGGATTCACAAAAACCTTTCATCTGCCGTGAAAATGCTCCTCGGTGTGTCTTTGAAGTGGCGAGGCCTCCAAGTGCTTTCGGAGAAAGCCAAGCCAGCCAGTAATCATGACGGAGATGCAGAGGAAATGAGACAGAAAGAAAGCAAACGTTACCCCCCCCACCTCCAAACCATCTGCTTTGAAGATGTCACTTTCTATGTTGACCATGATTGCTCATATCAAGGGCCCAGGGCACTAATGGATGTTTCAGGTCACAATAGAGTGCTGCTCGAAACGGAGTGAGAGTGTCTTTATTTTGGAAGAATGTACCTGTAATAATAATAATGAGTAAACAAAAAACGGTGTTTATAGCCTCTGGCTGTGGACAGCTTCATAGTGCCACATCTGCTTAACACAACCTGACCGCTATCTCCCCCTACAGGCCAACCTGCCGCTACTGCAGAGGGAGTTGGTGCACTGTGCACGGCTGGCCAAGCAGAACCCGGCTCAGTATCTCGCCCAACATGAGCAGCTCTTGCTGGACACAAGCACCACATCACCCGTCGACTCTTCTGAACTCTTAATGGACGTCAACGAGAATGGCAAGAGAAGAACGCCTGACAGGTGAGCCAAACAGTAAATTGACATCATTATCAATTAGTCTTGTAGTTTTTTTGGTATTTAGACAGTTACACTACATTTTCAATTGCCCCCACAAAAAAAAAAAAAAAATGTTTTATTTCCTTTGAGACAAAAATACAATTTATATTTATATTTTTCTATAATTTACACAATTATAGAAAAAAAAATTGAATGTAATATTACTGTATGGATTCTTTTATCAAAATTTACAACAAACTAATTAGTGTTTACAAGGCTAACAGAAGCCATTCTGATGAGTGTGTTCAATTCATCACACAAAACCAGGGGTTTAAGTTTCCAAGGAATAAAAACACAATCAAGTAAGTTGTAAAAACGATGCAAACTTTCTCACACTGGCTTCAGGTCAGATGGCCTTTTCTTATTGTTGAGCCCAGATAACGAAACAAAGAGCTCATAGTAATTAAAATCTTTTTTAAAAGTTATCAAATATCAATACATGTTTAATAGAGCATTTGTTTGGTAGTGAGTGGACTTTAGGCACCTAAATATATAGACTAGGAATACATGCTTGTAAAACAGCTGGAGGGATGTAGAAATGTTGCAGCAGTTTATGAGTGTCTATATTGTCATGCGTCATTTGGATTCTCATCCTTTAATGGAGCAGAACCTAGAGGAACCAGACACATCTGGAGAATGCAGATAGATTCTTTGGAGACTTCCTGTTGAGATGGACATGAGTGAGAATTAGCACTGTAAAACCAGAGCAAATCTACAGTCTGTGGACCGAGAGAAAAGCTATATAAATATAAAATCTTTTATATATCAGTTCACTCCCAGGAGCTCAGAATTATTTCCCTTTTTCAGTGAAGAAACATCATTTTTAATATGCAATCTTATATGAATACATATCAGCTCAGGTCCCTGTGGTTATTAGGGAAGAATATACAGCTCTCTATTTTTCTCTTTTCTCTTTTTGTTTTTCTTTTTTTTTAAATGTAATACCTGCATTTTTGCGTGAGCTCTAATATATGGCTAGGTGAGCCTGGGGACATGGCTGATAACACATACAGATGAGACTCAGCTCAGATACGGCTGGCTAAGCGCTTCTGTTTCTGCTTAGCTCGGCTCGGCTCGACTCGACTCTCCGCACTCAGAATGAGGAGGTGCAAGAGAGAGAGAAAGCAATATTGGAATTTGAAAGGGAGCTATGCTGTCCTTAATCACGGAGTACAATATACGGTCACTTCAGTCTGATTAATATCAAAGGAATCAGGAAACTACGGCTACAGAGAGGAGCGCACCCTACAATGCATTCTTAGTACGCTCTCCTCATTTAGAAGAGAAATGTGTGCCGAGACTTATTTGAATAAAATATTCCATTGTGCTGCACAACCCCTATATATTTGAAAAGCAAAAAAAAGAAAAGGTGTTTCAAAATGAGGTTCAGATTCAGTTCACAGCTTTCAGTGAACCTCAAAACCTAATTTAAGACATTACCTGGGATTTTAAAATGCTTACACGCATTGACTATCAGTGGGATCTTGCTTGTATACACTACTGTTAAAAAAAAAGTTGTGGATCGGTAAGTTTTTTTCAGGTTTTTAAAAGAAGTCACTTTTGCTCACCAAGGCTGCATTTGTTTGGTCAAAAATACAGTAGAACAGTAGTTTTCTTGGTAATATTCTGAATTCCAGACCTGTGTAATAATATAAAATAAAATAAATTGCAATGTAAATAAATAAATAAAAAAAGAGGTAAAAAAAAAAAAAAACATGTTTTGTGGATGGGAAAAAAAGCAAGATGGAGAATTACATGAAAATCACATACAGTACCTGAATCAGAGACACAAGTCCATGAAGAATGGATAGCATTAGAATTGGTATTAAAATGTATGAGACTGGGGTAAAATAAAGGCAGCTGTGTTTTGGAGGTGTGGGTGGAGGAGAGAGGTTGCTTTGAGGAGCATATGGACGGTGATGGATGCACATTAGCAGCTCATAAAAGCAGCTCATTAGGAAGTTCAGTCTCTTTCAGAGGTAACTGAGGGACGACCGCCTCACAACACACACACAGTGACTCGCACGAGTACCAGCATCTGCAAACACCTGGACCCGTGACACATGAAAGTGAAGGGCAGAGCAATGTGAAAGCCCCAGGGTTTAGGTGCGCAGAATGAGTCCTGTAAGTGCACATCTCTTATGGTCCTCATGTGCTCTGTCAAGACCTCTTTTTATGGACAACAAAGTCCTCGACGGAGCCATAGTAGCTGCTTTTCTACTTAGCACATTAGATGACAGACACTTACTGCCTCAGGAGCAGTTTCACATGCTCCCCTCGACCAACAGCGAAGGAAAGTACATTACATGAATGAACATACTGTCCTCAGAAGACATTTCAATGTCAGACAGTGTCTGTCTCGTTGGAGTGGTTAAAAAAAAACAAAAACCTAGTGAGTCAACATTCTCCCTGAAATGGAAAGACAACCAGTTGTGTTGAAGAGAAAATAAAAACTGTCTGTATGCCTAACTATCTATCTATCTATTCTATCGTTTAACCTGTCTGTCTGTCTATCTATCCATCTATCTATCCATTCATCCATCCATCCATCCATCCATCCAGAGCTGGTCTTCCCTATACACAAAGTACGCAAGTTGCGTGGGGCCTCCGAACCACCAGGGGGCCCCCTTGCTCTCAAGAATGATTTAATGACTAGGGCTGTCTTTCAGTTTTGTTTTTTGATTTTGGTTTTAAATGATTGTGAAATAACGACGCCGCGTTCCTTTCCTTTAAAGCGCTGAGCTGTCACCCTTTCTACATTACACCCAAATCAGTCAAATCATGTAACGTGTAAAAGTGTATTGAGCTGCGAAAGAGACGCTGCTGAACAATTTCTGATCTATCTATCTATCTACATTAGTGTAACATCAGTGCAACACTTTTCCTTCCTTCCTGTCCTCACTCTGAAATCTTCTTTCTCATTCCAGAACCAAAGAGAACGGCTTTGAGCGGGAACCACTCCATCCCGAGCACCCCAACAAGAGGCCCTGCACTATCAGCCCCGGCCAGCGTTTCAGCCCCTCCAACGGGCTCTCCTACCAGCCCAATGGCTTGCCACACCCCACCCCGCCCCCTCCACAGCACTACCGCCTGGACGACATGGCCATCGCACACCACTACAGAGATTCCTACCGCCACCCCAACCACCGCGAGCTCCGCGACCGCCCTCGGCCTCTGGGTAAGAGAGGGCAGATTACAGCAGCATCTGGGGACAGTCATTAACTTGAGCGTTACTGCGCTGTGAAAGATTGTTAGAGCCCGAGACATGCAATATAAGCCGCCTTCTCCACGGCTGCGGTCACCAGTGCCTCCAATCCTCAAACTTTGTGAATAATATATTCCATTTTGATGCAAGACCTCTATAAATTTGGAGGGTAAAAACAAGTTTCAAATAAAATGAGGCTCAAATTCAGTTTATGGTTTTTAATAGACCCCAATAATATAGAAAGTCATGAATAAAATGTCTTTCTTAGAGGAAAATGTGCACTTGATTAAACTGTAAATTAAATAAATAATAACTATAATAAAATAATGATAAGAGTTCAGATGCAAAAACCGTCTGACGTGTTTTCTTTTAAATTAGCATTTTTTACCAGGCTACTATGTTTAGGTTCAGTAATTTCATTTAAATGGCAATGAAAAGGGTCTTAGTCAGTTATTAAAATGCCTTTATTTTCAAAAATGTCACTTTAGTCAATTCATTGTTTTTTAACAATTTTGACTGTCTTTTGCTGCAAAACTAAGTCCATGTGTTGCTTTTTTTGCAAAAACCTCTTAGTCTAACTCTTTGGACAGCAAGACATAGTAAAATGTCTGTTTCTGTCAGTTTTACAGCAGCAAAAGGAACACTGTTGTGTTTACTTGCTACTCACGAAATACTGTCATTGGCACTGTAACAATGGACAAAACATGGTAAAAACTTGCAGCTCTGCAATTGAAACCCGGCTCATTACCACACCATTATTCATCTTGAAATCGTATGATTCGATTTGCATTTTTTTGATTGGTTCTTCTGTGGACTTAGAGGCTTTTGCTGACATATGGAAGTGCCGTTGACCAGTTTCTGCCAACGAACCGGAATTTCTGAATGGGCTGACAATGGAATTTAGTGAATTTTAAGCGGAAGTATTTGATGAACGTATACTATGTGCGGAGAGCATTCGCTTAATATCATTATCCCATTTTTGACGGAGGTGGCGTTTAGCAGCTTTTGCATCTGATCTCTTCATATATATATATATATATATATATATTTAAATTCGAAAAAATAAGAAATGTGCATTTATTTTTTTATTTAAATTTCTCAAGTTAAAATTCTTAAGTTAACACTAAAAGCAATATGAGCCCCATTCTCCAAGGCTAAGTTTGCCAATGCCTCAAATCCTCAAAAGTCCACTGCGTGCCGCTCAGACTCTTAGAAGTTAAACCAGGCGAGACTTAGTTGGATCAGGAACATAAACTCCTTTAAAAATGATTTGAGGTTTACATGAAGCCAACTCGCCATATCAGGTTTAAATGTGCTAAAAATACTCAAGCACGTTAGCCGGTGATATATGCACAAGATATGCATGAGCCTGGCAGCTCTGGTGTGGTGTGGAGAGAGGGAAAGAGCGTGCCCGCAGGCAGCACGGGAGAGCGGAGTGAGGGATGAGAGCATGTGAGGAATGAAGAGTGTGTGAGCGATGGAGGATGTCAGGAAGAGGGTGAGCTATGGCTGTGAAACAGACGGGCACGACATGCCGCTGAGGGCAAGCAAGAGAAATGGAAAACCGAGGCCCAAATAGTAACACGTTTAACACTCGCTCTCTCTCTTTCTCTCGTTCTGTGTCAGGGATGCACGGCAGCACACGCCAGGAGGAAGTCATAGATCACAGGCTCACAGACAGAGAATGGGCAGAAGAGTGGAAGCACCTTGACCATGTAAGAAAAGTAATAACATTTTTTATTACTATCCAATGTGTGTGTGTGTGTGTGAGAGAGAGTGAGTGAGAAAGAATACAACATTAGAAGTTGCTAGTACATTTCTGTGTGTTTGCATGTTTTTTTGCTTTATCACAAAAGCGCTTCTCCTACACTGCAAAAAATGCTGTTCTTAGAATTTTTGTCTTGTTTCTAGTCAAAATATCTTAAAGTTCTTAAATCAAGAAGCATTTTCTTGACAAGTAAAAATTATTTTCTTGTTTTCAGGAAAAATAAGTCAAAATTAAGTATGTTTTTCCTTAAAACAAGCAAAATAATCTGCCAATGGGGTAAGCAAAATAATCTTATTTCAAACCAAGAATAAGCTATATAATCTTGTTTTCAGTTTGGACTAAGATTATTTTGCTTACCCCATTGGCAGATTATTTTGCTTGTTTTAAGGAAAAACTTACTTAATTTTGATTTATTTTTCCAGAAAACAAGAAAATAATTTGTACTTGTCAAGAAAATGCTTCTTGATTTAAGAACTTTAAGATATTTTGACTAGAAACAAGACAAAAATTCTAATTAAGAACAGCATTTTTTGCAGTGTAGACAGCAGAGATTGTATTGAGCTCATGTTGAGCTAGAGATTATATTGAGCTCAAATTGTGATTTCAAAATATTCAAGATACCGAAGTCTGGAATAAAAAGTCTGAGATTTTAACATGAATGCAAACTTTTTTTAAAGTTATTCCAAAATCAAAATGTTGTGAACAATTGCTTATTTGTGTCTAAAGAGTTTCAGGAAAAACATCTGAGACTGTTGTTATTTCAGTTGTTACGTCTCCTGAGCTAAAAAAAAAAGAGCAACCTCAGAGCATTAACTTTTTCTCAGGGGTTGGCATCAGTGTTTTAATGACTGTAAAGACATATATGTGTGAGTCAGTATTCAATGTAAGCCTTTTAACATGATATTTTTATATCTAAATTTGGCCAATTCTATTTAGAGGATATGTTGTGTTGATAACACTCCGCCTGCATCTCCCCCATAGCTCCTGAACTGCATCATGGATATGGTGGAGAAGACACGTCGCTCGCTGACGGTGTTGCGGAGGTGCCAGGAGGCCGACCGGGAGGAGCTCAACTACTGGATCCGTCGTTACAGTGATGCTGAAGACCTTAAGAAGACCAGCAGCTCCAGCAGCAGTCAGTCCAGACAGCAGAGCCCCGCCAGCCAAGAAAGCAATGCTTTAGGTAACACATATTCAGCTCAAGATGTGTGTCTGAGATGTCTGTATAACCTGAAAGCATCATTTCCTATTCAATTGACCTAGTCAATTGTCTTGATGACAATATAATGATCTATCAGTTATTTTGACTGGGAAAAATTTAGTTCATTGTAAATGAAGTGTCCTTTGTTTTCTTTTTTACAGATATCCATAGGGAGCTCCTTCACAGACCAGTATCTGGATATGTACCTGAAGAAATCTGGAAGAAAGCCGGTTAGCATGCTGTCTTTGTTGTTTTTTTAAATATGTACACATCCTTATAAGCACAGGTGGAAAATCAAAGCTAAATTATTCACACAGAGCTCTTTCAAAGACTGACTGTGATTTAAAAGCTCTCTGAAATTCAATCAGTCAGTCAGTTAGTTATTTGTTTGGAGTGTCAGGTGGGAACCTAGTCAGTGCCACACCAAACTCTGGTTGTTTTCCTGAGATCAAGGCTGTTCTTGAGAAAAATCCGGGGAAAAATGTAATGCACAACAAATGATGTACATATAATTGCAGGTTAATCTCTGGCAAAATATATATATTAAATAAATTGACCCATATTTATAAATAAATGAACAAATGATAAATAAAATATATTAAATTCCTTTAATGCTTTTAAAAATGCTTTTTTAAACAGAATTGTTGAGATGACAAAAAATAGAGAGAAAAATAAATTGTAATTTTATTAAAAAATTACAGTTTTGTCATTATGCATTTACATTTAAAACCAACATTTAAAAAAAAATCTTCAGAAGCACAAATAACACTTGGAATTTAGTAGGTCTTGGAGCTGTAGAGTGAGTTTTGAAATGTCTGTCTGTTTTTGTGGCATTTTGTTTGACTCCTGTAATGTCCCTGAGTCGTGTGTTGGGCAGTTTAGTGATTGGCTTTCACTGGAAGCACCTCTACACATTCCAACAGTGATGTCAGATCATAAAGCTCTTTTATTGCTCTGGCTGAACAGGACACATAAGTGCTCCCAGCCTTTACAGCACTTCAGCACTCTTGCCATTAGCTGTGCAACAGGCTCTCAGCTCTCCACGGCACTCCGTTTTATCACAGCAGAGGAGCTGGTTAAAAGACGGATAAAGATATTAAAAGGCTTTGTTTAAAGAGCAGTTGATCTGTGTGAAATATGACAAGTGATGGATTCTGTAATAGCAGATTGTTTACCTTGGCTTCGGCTCGCTACTACACGACAGACGCATCTGCTAAAGCAGTTTGTGTTCACTGTGTGGTCTTACCAAAGGCTTTATAAAAGCAAACAAATCTTGCCACGAAAATGACGTTACAAAAGACGCTCGTTTCAGCTAATACATTGCCTTTGCAACACAACGGCGGTAGTAACACCCTAAACAAATCACCGCAGATTGAAATTCCATCTGAATAGTCAAGTATAAATGCAGTAAAACATATCAGAGAATGTGGTGCATTTTCCGTGACCTCAGCCCATCAAGAGGACGACTCTGTGCACCAAACCACCATGGTTTTACAATTCAGTCCAGTCTTGATGAAAATGTCCCTGGCTCTATAATCCTTCATATTTAAGACTGGGGTCTGCACAACCACAGCCATCCATTTCTGCAAAACAAGAGACTGCAATGACAGTTTAGTCTATTAAAACTCCTTAAGAATAGTCTTTTTGTAAGCTATCGTACGCCTCTAGTGATGGTTACACAAACCAAGCTAAAAGTGTTTAAGAGTCAGAACTGCCTTAAAGCGGTCTTCACAACTTGCCCCAGTGTAAGTGGTGAATGTCCTTTTTTTTTTTAGAAAGACTGTGTACAGTAGTTGATGAATATTCAAAGCCTTTTCTCGCACAGTGCCATATCCTGATCTGCATGGTCCTTTGGGGGCGCAATTGAAATGCATAATTTAAATATAAATTGCCCGATTTGCATATGCAATTAGTCAGGCTGCAGCCTTGAACAATGAAAACAAACAAACACAAAAAATCCCTAGTCTGCTCTTGAGATGAGTTTTCCAGCCAGAAGTATTTACGGTTAATGGGATAACAATGTAAAAGTAGAGATAAAATGCAAGTTCAAGGAAATACATTTATACTTCAGAGGGAATAATATCAAGGATTACCTGTAATCTGTCTTGTGCACTACAGTAGAGTCTTTGGTTTGAGGCTAAACAAAAGCATTTTATTATTGTTTATTTGTATTCAGCAAACACAGAGTCATCTGAGCACATTCAAATAAAAACTGATGTTTCTAATTAATCCCCAGATTAATCTCTCAGCTGCTTTTGAACAAAACAAACCAATAGGATCAATTAAACAATGTAAAAAATAGTTTTCCAAATGCAGAATAATTAGCTGAGTTACTTTGAATGAATAAAAATTGTAGGATACTATTGTTTTTATTTTAAATTAGAATTTGTATCTATTAATTTAAATTATTAGGTAATTGTATTTTTATATAAATATTTTAATAATTTAATTCTTAAAAAAAACATTTTGGCATAAGCTGTTTTGATGAAATTTTTTAACGTGCATTTGTTTTTACAGCTATTTGTGTGGTTTTCAATTGTTTTTTTTATGTAAGCATGCCATAGACATAGTCTTTGGCTCTGAGATGTCATGTCAACAGTTTAACATGTGCAGTTGTTACCTTAAAGGGTTAGTTCACCCAAAAATTAAAATTCTGTCATTAATTGCTCACCCTCAAGTCGTTCCACACCCATAAGACTTTTGTTTATCTTCAGAACACAAATTAAGATATATTTGATGAAATCCAAGAGCCTTCTGGGCTCCGATAGACTGCAACACAATTACCATTTTCAAGGCCCAGAAAAGTAGTAAAGACGTCGTTAAAATAGTCCATGTGACTACAGTGGTTCAACCTTAATGTTATGAAGCGACGAGAATACTTTTTGTGCAAAAAAAACGACTTTATTCAACAATTTCTTCTCATCCCTGTCATTCTCCTATGCTGTTGATGTAGTGTAAACAGTGCAGCGCCTACGGGGCTCTACGTCAGAACGCCGACTCTTGCATCAGCATCACATGCATGCATCGTGCTGCTCACGTGAACAGCATCGGCTAATACTGAGCAGGCTACTTTGCGATGTCTTTTTGACATTTTTACGATGTCTTTACTACCTTTCTGGGCCTTGATAGTGGTAATTGTGTTGCAGTCTATCGGAGGCCAGAAGGCTCACGGATTGCATCAAAAATATCTTAATTTGTGTTCCGAAGGTCTTACAGGTTTGGAACGACATGAGGGTGAGTAATTAATGACAGAATTTCCATTTTTGTGTGAACTAACCCTTTAATTATCTATTTCTACCTGGTTTGATCCTTTAAATTTACTTGATGTAACACAATGTAGACAAGTTGATTAAGTCATATCAAATAATATTTGACTTCAATAAAACCAGTTAATTTCAATGTCACCATATAAATCATATGTTTCAGGTTACCTGTCACATTTTCTGCAGTTAGCAGAGCTGCAGATTATATTTGATCCATACATCAGTTATTCTTTCTGTACTATTTTCTGTTGCTGTTTCTCTGCCATGGACACTTAAAAGCACTGTGCTCTTTCTTTCAGAAGAGGCTGTGAATGAGGTGAAGAGGCAGGCTATGTCTGAGCTGCAGAAAGCTGTGTCAGAGGCTGAGCGCAAGGCACACGAGATGATCAGCACAGAGCGAGCCAAGATGGAGCGCACGGTGGCCGAGGCCAAGAGGCAAGCGGCGGAGGACGCGCTGTCAGTCATCAACCAGCAGGAGGACTCTAGTGAGGTAACAGCTTGTACGCCTACCGCACATTATTATATTAGTGAACAGCTGCAGCGTTCACATACTGCACAATGATTCATTGGGATGGTAATATATTCCTTAATTTATCATATTTTGCATTAGATATTATCTTGGGGATTTTCTTATATTTTATATGATTTGTACATGACTGATTTACTTGGTTGGGTAGTTTTATTTCCATGACTTACATTTGATCTCCTTAGTATGGAAATCTATAGGAAAACATGGAGATCATATGAAAAGCACAGGGGAAGAGAAAGTGTCCCAGATAATTCCTCATGCAGGCTGGTGTCACGCAGAGCCGAGGAATATAACATTGCATTTATCACCTCAGGCAGAGCGGTGCTTTTCCTCCACTAAATGAAACATGTGGACAGTTAAGGTGGTACTGATTTGGATGAGGGAAATTGGGAAGGGAGCGCCGAGTGTCTGTGCACAGCGGGGGTACGGCTCGTTTAATCAGTTAGCAGAGAAAGGCGGCACGCATCTGAGTTTAATTGCACGAGCCATGTTTATGCACGTCTCTCCGGAGGATTGCATCGGTAGCCGTTTATAACTCTGGCTTCACGTCTCTGGGACACATTTGAGACTTTGTGATAATTGCTCTTATTTGGCCCAGAGACAAAACACAATGAGGCCACAGTGGTAACCTGAGTTTCTGTGTGATCTTTGAGCGTTTTGTAGTTAACCTGTTACAAATGTGTCCTCACATAGCGCCATGTGGAACTGGGTAAAATGACTGCGTTTTTCCCCAGCTAGCTCATTATTTCCATGTTTTCAAAGCAGGGAGATCCAAAGAAAAATAAAGCAGAATTCTCTATTTACACTTAAATTCAAATGGGAAATGTTTGCTGCTAATGAGCCGAGACTTTCGCTCACTTTTCTCAAAGGTCTGTGCATCTATTATTTCCTAATTGGGATAATACCCATGGAAAGAAGTGCACATTTTTTAAAGGGTTAGTTCACTCAAAAATGAAATTTCTGTCTTTAATTACTCACCCTTGTGTCGTTCCACACCCGCAAGACCTTTGTTCATCTTCGGAACACAAATGAAGATATTTTTGATGAAATCCGAGACGTTTTTTTTATCTTACAGTGCAGAGCTTCCATATTCTATGTCATAACACCGATTCTGTATTGGCTGGCTCCTGTGTCAGCATGACACGCATGTGTCGTGCTGCTCACGTGAACAGCATCAGCCAATACTTAGCCGGCGTTCGGACGTAAACACCGAAGCTCTGCACTGCGTTCACTGCATAGGAGACTGACAGGGAAGAGGAAAAATTGTTGAACACAGTTGTTATTTTTGTTTTGTTTTTGCATACAAAAAGTATTCTCGTCGCTTCATAACATTAAGGTTGAACCACTGTAGTCACGTTGACTATTTTAACGATGTCTTTACTACTTCTTGAATGTGGTAATTACGTTGCTTTCTATTTCGAGATAAAAAACTCTCGGATTTCATCAAAAATATCTTGATTTGTGTTCCGAAGATGAACGAAGGTCTTGCGGGTTTGGAACGACATGAGGGTGAGGACTTAATGACTCATTTTTGGGTGAACTAACCCTTTAAACCTCCCTTCCCCTTCTTTCCCATGCAGAGCTGCTGGAATTGTGGGCGCAAGGCGAGCGAGACCTGCAGCGGCTGCAACACGGCGCGTTACTGCGGTTCCTTCTGCCAGCACAAGGACTGGGAAAAGCACCACCACGTATGTGGCCAGACTCTGCAGGCACAGCAGCAAGGCGAGACCCCCGCCACCGTCAGCTCCTCAGCCACCCCCAGCAGCGGAGCCGGCAGCCCAGCGGACACACCGTCCGCCGCCACTCCCCGCTCGGCTACGCCCGGCACGCCCTCCGCCATAGAGAACACGCCGCGCTAGAGTCCGAACGGACCGTTCCTGATGCCTCAGCTGACTGGGGACTGACTCACCTGCCTCACTCGCTCCAAAATGCTAAAGCTAGCGCACTAACAAAGAAAGAAGACTGTACTTAGGGCGATCACCCACAGGAGGTCCATTTCGGGTCATATTGACTTGCCGTGATAGAGAACACAAAGATATTCTTTGTTTAAAATTCTCATTGTTCTTTATTGTTACTACAGCTATTATCGATTACTGTTGGTAATGTCCTTTATTGTTGTTGTGGCTCTCTTGCATTCTTGTAAATAAGAAGACAAATGGAGTAGACAGCCGGGACCTCTTGATGAGTATAATTGACCTCCCCTTCATTTTTTTTTTTCTCCTTCGTTCTGTTCTCAAAGCTCTTTATCCAGTAGCTGGGATATGAAACTATTTGACCTCATTCAAAGACACTTTAAATGACAAAAACCAAGGAAATATTTCATAGCTGATGTAAGCAGAGACTCTGAATATTATTAGGACAGCATTCCTTGTAAAGAAGACAACGAAACGTTGTTGAGAAAAAACATGCCATGAAGGGCATCTGTGTCGGACGTGGTGGAGTAGACAGCGGACGGCGTTTCTGGCTCACGCGCTGAACTCTGCAGATGTGCAGCAGATTGTGAAGGAACGCAGATGTTCGTCCCTCTTCTGCAAGATAATATCCAGGTCAATGGTCTGAGAAATAAAAAGCTGTTTCACTGAGGAATGTAGGGGCGAGGAGGGCCCATGCTGGATGTTGAGTACCACATGGCGTAATGAAGGATGCGCTCTGAGCCCTGATCCCAAATGCACTCCATCAGCTCCCAAAACAGGAAGTGAAGTCATCAGCCCACCAGAGCAGGACTGTCAGAACCTCACTGTGACAGCCTCTGGGAAACGAAGGGCTGAGAAATTACTCATAAATCACTGGCTATTGGAACCAGTCCAGAGCCCTCTCCTGTCCTGCCTATCTCTAACCCCGCCATCAGTCCTCGTTCTGCTTCTTTTTGCCCTTCTAGCTCTCATTGTGTTAAACACTTGTGTCCTGTGCCGTCTCCAATGGTTATTTATTGTACATGTGCTGGACAATTGTGACGACGCGTTAATAGTTTAAACCACGGTCACAACTTTTTAGTCTTTCTAGGTGCAAAAAGGAAGAACATATTTTCTCTTTTTCTCTCTCTCTCTCTCTCTCTCTATTGCTCTGTCTTTCTCGCAAGCTGCTTTTCTATTTGTATGTGTTTGTGCTAGTCCCCTTGTAGTTCTTTAAGAAGAAAAAAAAACACTTTTCCCATTGTCCTCGAAAGACAAACGCTATCTCTCAGAGCTGCTACTTCAGTCTCATTCAGATGTTTTTTCTGAGAACTAGCATGTTACATGGAATGCTAACATAAATGTTTTTGTACATGGGAAGTACATAAATGTATTTGCACTGTCACGGTTTCTCTCGGCATGCTTCTTTTGGCAGTTTTTTTTTTTTCCATAGGGAGCCTCACTTCATAGGTTATCTTTGGAGTGCTTCGTTACATATCTGTGATTTTCATTTCTTGTTAAAAAAAATGAAGAAAAATATGAAAAAAAAGAGCAAAAATGAAAAAAAAGACCAAACAGAAGTATCACAATCTGCTTTTGTTAACATTTTTTTCTGAACATTTTGCTTTGAATAGTTAAGGACAGTGCATGCACATGCATACTGAACGCTATGGTATATGTTGTTTTTGTTTTCTACAAAAAAAGAAGAAAAATGTACAAAAAAGACACTAAGAAACTAACTTTCCAAATGCAGAGGTGAAAAACAGACAGCTTTAACACTGCAGAGCACCAGGATACACAGTATTACAAAAGAATTAACATGGAAGACAGCCAAAGACAGACATGAAGGACCAAAACCTGATTTTATCCAAGATTTAAACATGACAAAAGAGACTCACTCCAATGCATTCTTGTTTTCTCGACGTGTTTATCAGGGGAAGCCACATTGAGCAATGTTTCCATTCGAAAACCTTTAACTCTCCCCTGTCCAGAGCCAAGGCCAGCCCTGTTCAGCTCGTGAGGAGGAGGAGGAGCCACTCAAAACCATGTAGCAGGTCCTAAGGAAAGAGGGTTTCACGTGTGGATGATTGAGCAATAACTGAAAAGTTGGATCCCATATCTAGATCCTCCAGAGCGAGGTTTCCACAACCGTTTCATTGTCGTTCTTTTTCTTTCCGTATCATTCCTCGAAACGGATCCGTCGTAAGAACATCACCCCAAAAGGCTAAATGCCCGATTGAAGCGAAGCTCTTCTCGTTCACAAACGGCACATAACCAAACCTTCAAGTGTTTCAGCTCAAGATTAAAAGCCATGTGAGAAACTAAAACTAAACAAAACAACCTCGCCAATGGCTTAAGAGGAAGAGGGGTCTAAACGAGCACTTAGCTGCACTCTGATGGCTCACGCCCCCCCAAACCATGGTGCTAAATGCTGTGCATTTGACCTCTTAGGAGGAGGAGCTGGCCCTGGACGCACTCCCGGCCTCCTCTGGCATGCTACGGTTAAATAATCCAAAAAACAAAGGTGTAAGACACCTTTCCACATCTCCAGAGAACCTGCCAGCTAAGCTGTCTTGAAACACTAGTGTACTATTTTTGAAAAATACATACATTTAGTGTAGTAACTTCGATCAGGGTGACCTGAATAAAATAAACACAGACAAAGCATTAAAAAACTCCTCCTTCCCACTCTAGTACGTCTGTTTTGCTACAACCTTTTTTCCTCGGTGGCAAAAAGTCTCACTCTACCTCTGACAGCACGTTAGGAGCACCAGTCGCCGAGCGGACACTGGTCTAGTCAAACCAAATGGGCACATGAGAACAGGACTTAAACCCAAAGTTAAAAGCTCATATAGCTGCAAACCATATCACTACTTGGTAACAATGCAGACCTCATGAGAAAAAAAAAAAACTTAATAAATAGAATACGTAAAATAAAAAAATGAAAAAAAAAAATGTTATGTTCATTTTAAGTTTGTCACACGTACAAATCACTTTGAGTCAACTCGAAGTAAAAAAAAAAAAAAAGATTGCAGAGTGTTGACTCCATTTGATATACACTATACAAAAAGATGAGAAATGTGATATATTCCTATTGCCCTCCTCTTCTCCTGCACCCCCGTTTATGTCTTCTGTTGTGAGACACGCTTGGCCGCTCGTCAGTGTCATTTAGGTTCGTGGTAATGAGGGATTCGCACCAAACGTGAGCGAAAAGTAACAGCTGGTGAATTTGCGCATGCCTTTTTTGCCAGGTGTTCTTACGTTTTTGTTATTTTCTCCAGTTTGTAAAGTTAATTAAACTTTGGGATAATAAAGGGACAGTGGAAACTTAGTGAAATGAATTGGTGGGGTGGGTTCAGGATGGGCAGTCATAGGGTTCTTCGAAAATCTTTATTGTGAAAAAAAAACTCATGAAAGTTGTTGTGCAATACTTAACGGAAACATGAACCACAGGTTACAGGTGGGCTGGGAGGGTGTGGTCTCTCGTCACACCGTTTCAGTATACTCTAGGGTTTTTGAGTCTACTATGTCAGAACTGTGGTTTCTTGTTTAATCTGTTTTCTTTATTTTATTCTCTCATTTTTGGGGGCTGTAGTAAATGGTCTGTCAGTCTGTGAATCTTTGCAGTATGATTCTGGTATTGTTGTACTCTTTACTGTGTAATAAATATGTTCATACCTGCATTGGAGGCTGTGGGTTCATTTTTGTCTTTGTTTAAAGTACTCTAAAATCAAAAGTACAGTACCTGTTGCATGTTACAGGACAGAATGCATTCTGTTTGGATTCATCATTTACATTAATGTTTATTAATTTAGCAATTTAGAAAATGAGAAATACAACAAAGTGGTTTGTCCTAAAGATGCAGTAACATGAGAAGTTCCAAGATTGTTCAAAGGAGTAGAATGTAAAAAGTATATGGATTTTTAACTACTACTTTAATTAACATGAACTAAGAATGAACAATACTTTTACAGCATTTATTAATCTTAGTCCATGTTAATTTCAACATTCACTAATACATTATTAAAATCAAATGTATTTGTTAACATTAGTTAATTCACTGTGAACTAACATGAACAATGAACAACTGAATTTTTATTAACTAATATTAACAAAGATTTATATGTTAGTTAATACATTGACTAATGTTAAATGAGACCTTATTGTAAAGTGTTATCTTTTTTTACATTCTTTAAAATGACAGGATTCACATAGTTATGTAAATCATAATTATGACATGAAAAGTCAAAGTTGAGATAGAAAATCATAATTATTATGAAAAAGTCTAAATTGACATACTAAAATAATTTTCAGAATGAACTTTTGTCATCATTTTGACTGAATGTCATATTTGTTTTTGTCATAATTGACCCTTCTCAAAGACCCCCTTAGTTACGGTTGCTTTGTCCGACAATGGCGCTGTCACGCCACACAGAGTGGAGCAAAGAGGACACTGACAATACATCGACAGACAAGACAGAGCAGGTTACTTATGATAACAAAGTCCCAGCTTTCAAATGGTGTTTTTTTTAAAGAAATTCGAACAATAAAAATCGTTTTGTGGCTCTTTAATGTGTCGTGACAGATTGTTGTAGCGCCTCAGCTCAAGCGCCTCATGAACCGATCATCTCTTCCTACTAGTTCATTTATAGCATCAAATAAACATGAAGGAACATCAGAAGGAATGTTGTTTTAAACGCGGAAAGACATCAGTACACACCATTTTTCAAGTTCAGGTCCACCGAGGTTAATCTTCTAACTCCCGACTGCTTTGTCGGACAAAATGGCAGATTCAGCGTTATGATTGGTTAGATCGCTTGTCAATCAAACTCCTGGCGAACTTTTTGTATCATAATTGTTATAAATGTCATAATTATGACTTTTTATCTCATAATTTCTACATTTTTTCCTGTAATTGTTTTTATGTCATAATTTTTTACTTCTTATCCTATAATTGTTTTTGTCATAACATTGACTTTTTATGTCATAATTGAGTTTTTTCTCAATTTTGTCTTGTCATTGACTTTTTATATCTCATATCCATGTCTTAGTATCTAATCATTTTAGCTTTTTATTATAATTATGATTTTTTTATGTCAGTTATGATTTACCAAATGATGTTTTATTAACAGAGTTCAGGAGGAGCACTTTCAAATGATCTATACAATCAATACAATACAATCCTATTAGCATGAGAGGAAGCCTATATACAATATATATATATATATATATATATATATATATATATATACACAGTCGACTCACCTACATTCCTCCACAGTTTTCAGCATCCCTCCACCACGCTGACTCCTCACTCTTGGCTTTTCCTACCACAGCCAGGAATACGGGGGGAGTACTCTGGGTTCGGGCCAAATACCGAACTCGGAGCCCTCTCCTCGGACAGCACGCCAAATATTCACACCATTTATCAATCTGACTTATTTGTAAGTGTGAACTCGTGAAGCATGATTTGGAGTGACTGGAAAAGCCATGGTTATTGGTCAAAAGGTGTGGGAATTATAGACTTGTAAGCATTTCTAAACTCAAATGGCCTTTTTTAAAAAAATGTGTCCAAAACTAAAGCTATACTGCAAGTAAGAGATGTACTGTTAAAGGTTGAGTAAATTGTGATTCGGTATGTATGTATACATGAACCAAGAAAAGCTTGAAGTAAAATTATGCTTTGAAAGGCCATTTAAAATGCCTGCTACTCCCAACATAAGTAGCCTTGGGAACTGAAGAGTAAATGCTCTCTGAAGGGAAGCTATTAGTGTGGAAGGTCTGTATTTAAAGTGTCACTTAATTTCCATGTCCCCCATTTTACATTTTACCTAATGTTGAAATGTTAATATGTGCAATATTCAGCCCACTTTGTCCTGAAATGTGACAGCAACATTGACAAGGCAACACATTTAGTCCAGCAATTACTTTCGTCCCGGCCGAAAGGCTTTATAAACGCGTCCGCCCCCCACGCCATGCCAAAATGAACCCTGGGATTCGGCGGTCACTCAGCCATTACAAAACCTTCAGAGAATCACACGACTCTTCCAAGAGGTCTACGCTTTTGTGAACCTCTTACGCCCCTTATCTGCTTTTATTACCATTTAAGAGATCATAAAGCTAAGGATAAGTTGAAACACTGTGATATTCCTGCCATTTACCACCTTTTGCGTTTCAACTCGCGTTTTTTATCCAGTGGCGAGAATTGACAGACCCTCAATTAAGCGAGGTCTGGAGAACTGTTCACCGCCGATAACAATACAAATGGATTCTCTCAAACAGAGAAAAACAGCTGTCTCTATTATTTGAATGCTTCACCTTTCCCCGCTCCATTAATTGGGTCTTTGATCACAGGCAGAGGTGCAGAGTGTCTGATAAGGAAAAGGTTATTAGTAAAGTAGCCCGGAGGACCGAGCCGCGGCCTAGCGCGGGCTGCGCGAGATGAGATAAGCCCATAATGCCCGTGTGTGCATGTGCTCGTGAGCGATACGGCCTCCGTCTGCCCTCAAAACGCTCGTGCGAGGAAAAGAGCAATACTCCGACGAGCTAATGCAGGATATAAATTCGGCTTCCAGGGATGGAACGCAGGATTAAACTCCATAAAGAGTTCGCCTCTAAATGGTTTACATTTTTTGCCTCTAAATCAAACTGTGTCGCAGAATTTCACCGTGCTTTTTTGAACCCGATATGTGGCGAGGAATATTACTGTAGGCCTGCAGTGACGGAGGAGAAAATAACGCTCTGCCTTTGAGAGTCGGGCGAGAGTGTCTCTTTGATATGCAGCCGAGCTAAATTTGAGGATTTAAATCTGATTTCATCTAAGCCTGTTTATAGTCGCATGTCCACGGATGAGGCGCTGAGTGATTCGAAACACCTCATTGAGGAATCTTTGCGAAACTCTCTTGTAATAGGGTTTTTTTTTGCTCCACAACCACAGAGGAATACAACTAGGGGGTACGAGAGCATATTAGGCCTGTTATGGTGGGGGCAAAGTGACTCTATGGAGAAAACATTTTTGATTAAATTACAGAACACAAGGTTATCTTTCTCCAGCACATGCCTCACTGCCCCGGGCCTGGATAATCTGTTAATACCATTCAAGCAAAATGACATTATTAAGGAAGTGGAGTACTGCATCTCCACCCAGGCCTGAATGATGCATGTAGTCGACCCTCCATCATCTTAGACAGAGGATGTGGGATGTGATGGAGAGAGAGAGAGGCTGCCTGGCAGTGACAAAAGCACTGCTTAAATGTCAGCTAATGGTTCCACGGCACCCTGCTGATGAACAGGGCAAAAAAAGAACAGAAAGATATCTACCGTTTATCTCCAGGGGCCGAAGAGCTCAAGCCTATATTTATCCAGGGAAAAATAAAACAACACTGCTCTTTCCCACACCGTCTTAAAACCTGCTACACAGAGAAAATGTGTAATCCATTATAGTACTTGGTGGACATATAAACTCTGGTTTCAAAAATGTGTAAATCTAGGATTTAGGTTGAGTAAATAACTTGCTAATCTAGGTTATAAATCTACAGGAAGGTACGTGTACAGCAAAGTCAAACAATTTCTTATTTTGGCATCATATATAGGCTATATAAATCTTTTTATTAATATGTAATTACAAAAATAATGTTGCAGATTTTTAAACATATGAACAGTGATATTGATTTTAGTTTCATGAACCTGAAGTTTGTTCAGTGAATAATTCATCAGACCAATTCAAACTTGTGAGTCTATTTGAATATTTTGTTAAGAGAAACTGCTCATATCTGTCATTTGTTGTGAGGCCATTTGCTATCACTGAGAGTAATGATAACTTACAGTTCAGTGAATGAGTCATCTGTTGATGGATTCAATCAGTCCGTTCAGTGAAGAATTCGTCAGACCAGTTCATGAGTCTGTCTGATTGATTTGTTAAAAGAAACAGCTCATGAGAGCCATTTGATATGAGGGGGAGAGATCTGCTTGGTTACAAATATTCTTCCAAATATCTTCCTTTGTGTACTATATACTGTGAGAATTTCTGGAATATATTGAAATAAAAAAGGAACAGTAAATCATATGGTTAACCCATATGACGAAGCATGCTACTAATGGAGTGTTACATATGAAAACTTAACCCCTCTGGTTCTACTCGCACTGCTCCGAGTGGGAGGCGGGCACGCTATCAAGACCACAGCCTCTAGTGTCAGTCACAAGTGCACCCCTTGAGGCCAGGGGAGTGAGGTTTACCTGCACAGCTCTTTACTAGCTGGCCTCTGTACACTCACCCCCCTAAACCTCACTCCTATCCGGGTCACGGCACCAATGTAACTAGTCCTACTTGCACCAACTCCAAGCAGGATTCGAACAAACGTCACCCACATGGGAGGTCTGCACTTACAAGAACTCCAAAGACCGCAGCCTCTAGCGTCAGTCGTCAGTTTAATTACACAGCTAAACCTCACTCCCATCTAGGTCACGGCACCAATGTAACCCCTCCGTAACCGCTCACACCTCGAACTGGCGTTTACGGCATGGGAGGCGTGCACGCTAACAAAGACACCGAAGGCTGCATCATCTAGTGTCAGTCGCAAGTGCGCCTCTTGAGGCCAGGAGAGTGACGTTTACCTGCACAGCTTTTTAGTAGTTGGCATCTGTTACACTCACCCCCGTAAACCTTACTCCCATCCGGGTCATGGCACCAATGTAACTGGTCTTACTCCCTTCCGCTCCAAGCAGGATTCGAACCAGCATCCCCGGCATGGGAGGCGTGCACTTACAAGGATGCCAAAGACCGCAGCCTCTAGCATCATTCGCCAGTGCACCTCTTAAAGCTAAGGGAGTGAGGTTTACTTGCACAGCTCTTTACTAGCTGGCCTCCATTGCACTCATCCCCCTAAACCACACAGCAACAGTGTAACCCCTCTGCAACCCCTCGTACCTCGAACTGGCGTTGAGGCCAGGGGAGTGAGGTTAACATGCACAGCTCTTTACTAGCTGGCCTCCATTACAAAAACATGAAGCATCACCAAGTTCAGTATTTCTCAATTCCAGTCCTCAGGACCCACCTGCCAGAATGTTTTAGATGTCTCCCTATTTAACAACACTAACAAGCTGATTTGAGAAACACTGACCTAGATAGTGTGCAGAAATGAGGACAGGTCAGGAGTGGAAATAGAGATGAGAATGAGATGAAACTAGAAATGCAGAGATTAGACAGCACAGGAGAATCACCTGAAGGTCCCCTGAAACTGAACTGAAGCCCGTTTGCGAGAAAAGTGCCGACATGCACACTGCCAGAAGCCCAGAGCTGTGGGTCTTACCCAGCTGAGATGACTGATGGCTAATGAGAGCAGAGTGAGGACCAGGCCGACTGCTACCCACTGTGTGTTTAAAGCGTGATTGATGCTTTTCATGGCTCCCGAGCCCCCTCTTCACAGGAATAGCTTGCTCTAAACACACAGGGCAGCACTTGCTGACTTAAATACAAACTTTGTGTTTACGAGAGCCAGCCTAGTGCACAATAAAACTTTAGGAGGCATATGGAACCCACAACTTTCAGACCTCACTGGATGTGCTCTGCATACTGTCAGTTGGTTAGGCTTGAAACTAATGAAGCTGTAAAACAGGCACGTGGCTCATCTTATGACCTTGACGAAGATTCAGTGTGAAAAAGAAAGGCCTTGGTAGTAATGTTTCTATCAATTTTGGGACCGCTGAATCATCATAGTTCCCCACCAGGATTTTGGCACTAGAAACGTCTGAATTCATTGAGTGGGACTGTGTTATCCATCATTCTGCTAATATAGTCTTCCACAGAGGATTTCTCATGTGAGATATCACACCAACACGATCCAGACTGCCATCCTCGGAATATTGCAGCCAGCTGATACATTTTGGTAATCTGTTTTGTAAACTGTTTTGAGAAACACTGCTAAAGAGATCTCAGCGGGCAAGTTTCAGAGTAAACAGAGATGCCATACACTGTGTTTTTCCAAGTGCTTATTATGTTGATAAATGGTTCCAAATAAATGTGACTTTCAGTTTGCCAGCAAGAGGCGATACAGCTGAGCAGCTGGGTCAGGTGCTGCCCGACATATGTGTCCTCCTCTTTTGGAGCCAAATGTAAATTTTATTGTAATATCTGAAGTAAGCATTTATTAATCCTCTAATTAATTTTAATTATATTTTTGATATGATTTTTATGCAATCATTAAACACTTAATTATTATTAAAATGTGTACTTATTATATAAACAGTTAGTTCTGTGGCGTTTCCGACAGTGCTGAAGTGATTCTTTTTGCAGGTTACATCTTTAAGGCCCGTTCACACCAAGAACGATAACCATATTAGCTCCCACAAAGCATCTGCTGCTTTAAATGCCCGATATTTTTTACATTCGGGTGAATTCTGATTGGCTGTCAATGTTTTTATCGTTCATCAGCAATTTTTTACTATTCTCACAGAATTAGAATGATTATTGAAACTTTGTAGTTACAGTTATCATTATAGTTATCTTCCTTGTGAATGGCCCTTTATGCCAGAGGGTGTTTGTTTACAAGTGACTGTCTTTATGAGTGAGTCATTGAATTGTTCATCCAAATGATTTGTTCAAAAACACTGATTCATTCAGGTATGAAACAAGACTTTGGCTGTGTTCGACCATCACCCGCTATACCCTCATTCACTTTTCCCTACATTAATCCACTAATTTAGTCCAACTGAAGGACTGAATGAAAACAAGTGGGTGAATTCGGACACTGAGTGTGTCGTAATGGCTGCCGTTTTTGCATAGTGTATGCTTGCTGTTTAATAATCATTTAAAACTTAGTAAACTGACAGAATTGACAGAGTTCAAGAAATATGTTTTCATTGCTAATGAACTCTGCTTCTTGAACTCTGTCATGGAAACTGTGTACAAACCTTAATTAAACAATTTAATAATCAATTAAAAAGAATTCATACCTGTATGATATTACGGAAAATGGATGGATAGATGATTCAGCTGCGGACTCCATCTTCTGGCGAGACCCTCACAGTGCATTATGGGTATACTCTAGCCATTGAGTGCACTCGATAACATCCACTATGGTTTCGGACACCACTACAAATGGCTGTTCTCGCAAATAGTACCTTATTTAAGGGGATCGGGAGCTCCGGAGGTTGACGTCATACAATCTAAACTCCGCAATTTTGGCATTGGTATCGATAATGGTCGAACAATTTAAAACCAGACATGTTTAGACCTAACAAACCTTACTATTTCAACATGGTGGACAGCTGCTGTGTGCCAGGATGCCAGAACAGACAGGGGAAAGCAAAGGGGAAATCATTTTATCATATTCCTAAGGAAAAATCTGGGATTAAACGGGTTAAGATTTCATGACATTTATGATTTCTACTGTACTCACGGTGATATTGCTATGCTGGCTACCTACAATCAAGGACAGCTTGGGCCGATTACGTTACCTAACAACACAGTTGACTTACCCTTCCAATGACGACAAAGCAGGTTTTAGCTGGCAGACTCCAAAGTTGAATATTCATCACAAAATTAGATTGTCCATTTGTACCCCTCCAGGTTTTTGTAGGCTTTTAAAGAGTCTCCGGAGTAGGACGAGGAAAGTTGATGAGGTAGTTGTACAAAAGCTATCCGTTCCTTTATCAATACACGTTAAAAGTACCCCGGGGGCATTATAGGGATCTGTTATGTTTCATCTATTATGTTTTGCTATGTACATGACTATATTTTTTTTATTAAAGTGCGCAGTGAACTCTATTGCCTTGAAACTGATGCTGGCACCATTTATTTCATCTTCGCTCCTGGCTGTCCCTGCCTGCCAGCATGGTAGTGTAAACAGAATTGGTCATGTGACTACCGGAGCTCTATAGGGGGTGATTTCGAACACAGCTATAATGAATGTGTCATTGAATCATTCACCCAAACCATTTCTTCAAAAACAATGATTCATTCAGGAAACAAACTGAAAAGTAAGTTATTCTATATTAACATTTATTGAACTGTTATTGTTTAAAAGCAATATCACATTAGCAATCATGATGTTAGTTTTGTTTATAAAGAATCAAACAAACTTAAAGGAGAAAGCATCTTTATCCAAGTTACTCTATGAATGTGCAAGACTTCCAGTTAATTAGCCACTATACAGTAGGTAAATAACTAATGTATAGAATAACAAAGTGAAGTAAATGGTAACCCTATTAGTTCTACAAACCAGTGTGTTGATGATAAATAAAATAATATGATAACAAATACTAGTTTCAAGCAGCATAATGGACTGTTTTTGTACAGCTAAAATAACTTGAAGCGGCTGACACTGGAATCTTCGTACCGCTCTTACGTTTAAGGTGGACAGATTGTTGGGTTGAATTTGAGAGCAAGTCAACCACAAGTCTACTTCAAAAGTAGAGTGAATTGGTTGGTCTTATTTCCTCGTTGGATCCTTACTCAAGTTTCCTCTCTGTCACACACGACTGCACTGATCATTTAGGAAATGGAGGATGTGAGAAATTCAGTGTGGCGAAGCTGGTGATGTGCCTTTCATTCCACCAAATAAACAACCAGAGAGAGGTCATAAATCAGTGGGGCTCCGTCTGGCCTCCCCCACCCCCATCCTTCTCCCTACTGAATGCACAGAGTAACGGCATGAGAAACGAAAGGAGGAGGGCAGCAAATGAGAAATATAGAGCAAAGGAAAGCTAACGTAGAAGAGAGAAAAAGCAAGAGAAGGATTGGAGGTGAATAAGTGCAGCTGACGGCCAGAGGAGTGACAGGACACACCTGAGCTCCTGCGCATGATTAATAGTGCTAGAGAGACACGCCGGTGTTAAGTACCCAGAGTTCCTGCGCAATTTATAGCTCCTGCCGCGCTCTCCCCCCATCCTCATCTCTGCCGTCCCCCCACCACGGTCTTCCCCAGCTGTTCCACACCTGGACGTGGGCCCGGGAGAGAGACGAGCCATCCATCTCTCACAGGCCACAGAGGGAGGGGTGAGGGAGCGCGAGCACCCAGCAGGTGCTCGATGGAGTAAGGATGGAGAGAAAGCATCAGAAACGCATGAAACAAAACAGCATTGTGGGTAAACGCTGTTCGGGTCTCAATGTGAAATGCAGCAATCACGCATCTGCCGCATTTGAAATGAGCAAGCTCTCAAAGTCTGCTTATCAGGCCCCCAAATCATATTTCATGCTGACAAGTGTCACAGCTCAGATTCCTATAGAGTCTCCGGGAAGCGAATAAACCGCCTCCCTCAGTCTCACTTTGATGAGATGTGATAAAAGTGGCCCCTGTTGGAATGGGAATCTGTATGGATGGCCGATGCTTCAAAATGTGCAATTGATTTTTCAGTAAATTAAATTTTTTATAGCGTTGAGACTTAAAAGGCACCTTATCTTCACATGGGAATCCCACCCAAGACCCTCAGATGATTTGAAATCACACTGAAATATGCATCTGGGCTCTGGGCCCTCTAAAAAAAAGTGCGAAAAAGAATTAATTTCAAGCTGCAAGATCATCGAGAGCAGATGAGCAAGACATGTCAAGATTGGCACAGTGTCGCCCTATTCACACTCATCTTGATCAATCTAGTGGCAGCGATGACACCTCATGAGACAAACCCAGTCTCGCATGCCACAGTTATTTCATCTTCACCTTCACATAGATGGATGATCTCATCTGCCAAAACCTCAGAGGGGCAAAAACTACTGGATTTTTACATTTTCTAATGGAAATGTGAGTGGTACTGGTGCAGAACTCATTGGAACAATCCTAAAGTGGTTGTTTAGTGGCAGTGTTATCATTAAGCCCAAAGTATACTTCACTTTTTATGCATACGCAAGGGTCAGCATACAGTGCGTGTGACACGAATTTCACCGCCGGGTATGGAAGGCCAAACGGAATCCCTTGAAAATCCAGTGAATTTTAACGTCAACAACATGTAAATACGTGTATTTTCTGTGTATTTAACGAGTATTTAACACATATTTAACACATATTTCACACGTTAAATACATGTTGTTTGTGCATGAAAAATCAGCGCGTCAAATACGCGCAAATAACACATATTTAACATGTTAGATACGTGTGAAATACACATATTTTATGTGTTGTTGACTTTAAAATTCACATGTTTTTGAACCTTTTGGCTTTCCATAGTAGGATTTTTGTAACTGGTCACACATGCACATTTCTTTGTTGTTGCAGTAATTAGTTTATCCACAAGGTGGCAACCGTGCCCTGGGGATGTCGACAAGGTAGTCAAAGAAAACCTGCAAAAACAGAACAGACCGGAACGCATGCAAGCTACAGCGACAATGGAGGCCTACATAGACCTCTTGTGTGAAGAGGTTAATTAAAAAATAAAAATACAACTTAGATAAAATTGGAAAACTGTGACTTAACTAAAATACGTTTTCAAATCAAACTAAAATCTAAGACTCCAAATCTAACTAAAATTTTTTTTTTAAAGTTTTAGTTTACTTTGATACAGAATATTTTGTAAAGTTTTTTTTTTTTAAATCATCTGCAGTAAACATAAAAAAAACACTAGACGGCCCTGACAAATTTAATGCTGCTAATTTAATTATCATTTAACACACTTTACTTTGGCAGCACAAAAAAATGTAAACTTAAAAAAGAAAAGAAAACTATAAAACACTGAAAAACATAGAACTAATAACAACAGTTAAAACCAATGACAACCAAACAAAATTAAAAGAACAAACTGAAATTAAATAGAAATAAAAAGTCCAGAGCCCATCTGGCCAATAGATATGGCCCTTTTTTGTGGAGAATTATGGAAACTATATAATTTTATTTCTCTTTTTTATCATCTTTTTCATAATTGTCTGATTGGTTAGAAACATTATTTAATACTTAAAGTCACCATGAAATGTAAATTCACTCTATTTTATAAATGCATGTAATAGATCTTACGGTAGCACTTTATTTGACAGTTCTGTTCCCCATGTACATACTATGAACTTATTATACTTATTACAAATACTGGCTAATAACTAGGTACTAACCCAGAACATACCCCTAAACCTAACCTTAACCCATAGTTACCTTATATTAACAAGTACTTTCTTAGGTAAGTACACTGTAAGTAAACCTGTGTGCACTTACTGTAAAATAAAGCACAACCAATCTCACAGTGAACGATTCATCTATATGTTTCATTAAAACAATGTAGGCATATATGTCAAAAAAAAAATTGAGGGTGAAATTTTTAATCAAAATGTCATAACTGTATCTTTATTTTTAATTTTTCGCTAATCCTTTACTCTTGGATATGCATCACATTACTGAAAAAAAGATCTGTCTTATGTTTCATCACAACTTTAGGGTCAGGGATTGTGAAAATTCAATCATAATTTCTCATCTGCATGTTTGAGACATTGTAACAGATCAAAAGCTGTATTTCCATTGGTGAGGGAGAAATGCAGAACATACTGTGGCATACTTAATACATAGTACCTGTAGGCAGTGTAGGTCTGCAGCTGTATTCAGCATTTGCCCTACGGATACAAGATAAATGTGTGACACTAGCCCATGTAAATGAGACTCTATGTGCCAACTAAACCATGTTCCGTTCTCTCCCCTCGGGCAGATCGTAGCTGCACCCTCACATTCAATGTCATGCTTGCCTTAATCATGCAGATTTACTACCCTCTATAATTTCTTCAGCATTATACATCTTTGTTTTTCATACCCTGCACTTCCCTCCAGCAGTGAGTCGCTGGGCTCAGCAGTGAGATTTCCTCACCCTCTGTCCCAGCCATCCATCTACAATGACTGATGCCACCCAGATCTAAAACAAATGTTTGACCAAGCTGTTCCACTGTATTATTCAGCTGTGTGAAGAACCTGACACATTTGACATTACACATTTGCCCGTTTAATTATATAGATTCCAGATAAATATTTACAGATGGTCTTTTGTCTGTCTCAGCGAGAGTGATTTATTTGCATGTGCCGAGGAGGTTTCTGCCACCTTGACTGGCTTGAATACATCATGGATGGAACATGCTGGAATTTCCTTGTGCAGATTTTTCCTTTCCGCTGATCATTTGTGAGGCACACATCAAGTTGGCATTTCAAGACAGCTGTATGAAGATGATTAGAATAAGGATAATTTTTTTAATCAGAATTGTTCACATGATTTTATTGTCCATGCAGCATCTGATAGAAAAGTCCAGAAAGTGTTTCTTTTTACTTACTTTTCCAGTAATTAAAAAAAAAAAAGAAAGAAAGAAATTAATGGTATCACAAAGCTGGTTAGTCCAGGTTTTTTATTTATTTATTTATTTAAATAATTTTATCTATTCCTAAACCTTCTG
>RJVU01057109.1:9285692-9360470 GCA_003731715.1 Anabarilius grahami
AATCAAATTGGTTTTAAGGATATTTAGATATTTTTACTGAAATACTGATTAGGATTTTTTTTTCTTTTGCAGTGCAAGAGCTTTATCTGAAATAGCCTGCTGTAATCATAGACAAAACATGAGTACACTCATTAATCACATCATAACCTTTAGTATGCTGTTACTCTACATCAAAGAACGTATTCAATTATATTATGTGCTTTGGCTGTTAAAGAAGGAACTTCAATGGTGCTTAACCCTCCCCCATTCAGGACATAATAATACAATAATTGTTCAAATGATTCATTAGTCAAAAAGTTTCCAATCAATCCATGACGGAGCAGTGACCTACTGGTGAGCATGTCACACTGAGTCATGGTGCTCGTGTGGGTGACATACCTTGTCCCCTATAATTTTATGTCATCTGTTGATGAGTAATAATTTAAAGTGATAAAAGAACAAAAAGTATTGGGAAAAAAAGGGCCTGTCTTAGTCTATTCTTATGTGGTATGGTATAATCATGAGAGATGTGGAATCAGCTCTCTTGAATATTATGGCCTCAGAAATATGGCCACTTCATCTCACCGGAATTTCTTTTTTGCTACTAGTTCCTAACTAGACAGTCTGAATATCAGTCTCAATGGGTCAAAGTCTTCATCATCTCATTTTAGAAATGTTCCTCGCATTAACAGAGCGGTAGCATTAATGGGTGGGTTGAGGAGGTTGACTTAAGCCAGGTGCTTCAATTAGGCTGGCTGTGTTCCAGCACATACGGCTGCAGTGCCGCCCGTCACCAGCATTCGGAGCGCTTTCCCTTCCACAAACACACCTGCTGGAGCAAACTCAGCCTTTCCATATGCTGCAATAGACCAGCACCACAAGATCTAATAGATTCATAAGTATGCATATTTTATATTCAGATTTATTGAAAAAAAAAAAAAAAAATCTGGTTGAAAATCTGTGACTGACATTGAATGACCTACTGTGCAGTAAGAGAAAAGGGAGATTGATATTGTCTTTACAGATGCCATATTATGCCCTTTTACAATGTCTTGATTTTGTTTTTGGGGTCATCCAGAATAGGTTTTCATGCTTAAATGTTCAAAAAAGACATTCTTTTTCACATATTTTACATTGTTGCAGCACCTCTCTTTCCAGTCTGTCAGTAACGCTCTGTTAAGTTCCTGTCTCTATGAAGCCCCTCCTTCCAAAATGCAATGTTCTCTGATTGGTCGGCTCGGCTGGACCAGTGTGTTGTGATTGGTCAACTGCTTTAAGCATGTTTCGGAAATGTAATGCCCCTTACCATAACTGTGAGTTTCAACTCAACCAGGCCTCACCCCTTTTTTTTTTTACCTCTTTGCATTGGGCGGGAATTATTTAAATGAGGAATATTATATGTTCCTGGAAGAAAACTCAAGACTACACTCGAGGTGTTTCAGGGAGTTCAGAAACCGAGAATAACTCCCTATGTCTATAATAGGTCCTCTTTAATAGATCTG
Source organism: Anabarilius grahami (assembly GCA_003731715.1). Classification (NCBI taxonomy): domain Eukaryota; kingdom Metazoa; phylum Chordata; class Actinopteri; order Cypriniformes; family Xenocyprididae; genus Anabarilius; species Anabarilius grahami. The sequence continues at coordinate 9,287,174 of RJVU01057109.1, forward strand.
TTATGTGTGTGTAATGTCAAAATCCTGTTGCCAATTTAAGTGTAATCATGAGTGCACATATGAGCCAGACATATGGCAATGTGATAGGGTAATTGTAACATATGACGAGGCAATGACTGATGCTGTGGAGGAGAGTTACTGAAATAGAGAGCGAGAGAGAGAGAGATTAATGAATACAGCGGACATATTCCTCAAGGACGTTGCTCCTGTCCCTCCATATGAAACAGATGTTGAGCCGGTGGAGGTAGAATGCCACAGGCGTGGCATGTTCCAGAAAAATCCTGCGTGCAGATGCCTCTACCTGGGTCGTGCTGGTGTCAGCTGCCTCTCACATTGAGCATGCTCCTCGGGCCATGTGAACCATCAGGGAGTAATGGGGAAAACAGACCCATATTACTGAGACACAGACAGTAGACGGCACCTACACTGGGATGGTCAAGACATTATGCTGACTGGCAAAAATGACATACAACACGAGCAAAGGAAACATTTATAACAAATGTAGAGCTATTTTTACACAATTTTTAAAGGAACATTTCACTTATAAAAGTGCAGCCCATTTTACAGTATGTTGTATCTTACAAAATGTAAAAGAATAAGGTTTTAAGCTTCACAAGCATGAGGAGCGAAAGTCTTTTGACATTGATTCTTTATATGAAGAATAATATTAAATAAATATGATGACAAGCAAAAATTATTATATAATAATTTTTTATTCGTGGACATATGCAACGTTTTGTTGTGTATTTTATATTATTTTGATGATGAATGTATCCATTAAAACAGTTGCTCACCTGTCTAATAAAACACATCGTATATTAAAGTGTCTTTGGAGTTTCCATGGTTTCTACAACATAAAACTGGAAATCGAGGGTAACGCGGGTATGATGTCATTGATAGGCGAAGCACGGACCTGGTCCGTGTCCTGGTTAAAATTGCATATTTCTCTGGATTTAAACATTCTTGGAAACATTTGGGATAAAGTAAACAAGTCAACAAAACATATAACAATGTTCTAGTGGTTTTTGGATATTTTAATTATTCAATCTGATTTGTAGTGTGGATAAACATACCCGATCTTTATATATATTTATTGCCATGGAACTTTTTGTTAGCTTTGACTTTAATGTGACATATTTCTAGGTGAAGGATATTCAAGGAGAGAGAAAAAATAGGACTTGGAGGACTACTTTCATCCTGAAACACCACTGACATCCACCTTTGAGGAGGTCAAGTTCACCCTCAAGAGCATCGTGACGTTCCCCAGCAGTAACACTTCTTTTTAAAATCTATTTTTATTTGCTGTTACCACTGTATAGTTTATCACATTAATGTTAAAATAAGCATTAAATTATTACTGACATGCAGTAGTGCCTAAAAAGCTAAATAGCCTAATGCCTAAATAGACATGTGGTATTGGTTAATATTATTTATCTGGGCTTAGGTGACCAAAAAACAACCAAAACAATTCAGAGGTGGAGATTACAAAGACAAAATTTTGAATTGTTTTGAATAATGTGCACTGAGAATTATACACGGTTTAAAACAATTCAGTTTTGATCTCATAACTACTTTAAATAGAAAGATGGACTTACAGAAGAGAATCATCACTCTCAGTGCTCATATCGTCATCAGTGTCTGTGCACACAATTTGCTGACCTTTTTTCCCTTTTCTTTCAACCAAGGCGCATCAAAGGATTGTTTGGTTCAGTGCATCCGCTGAAATTACAAAACTTGAAAACCAACTTTCCGAGAAAAACAAAGCCTCTCAAAAGTATGAGAGGCCCAGGTTTATAATTCACTATGGATAGTCTACAGTCATTATTGTGACTACTGAAACTCTCAAAGAGCACGAAACAAGATTAAAGCTTATTTGCTCTTTGAAGTTTTTTGCTTCTTCTGTGTTTTCTTGCTCTTAACAACATGAGGTGTTTTTTACACTTGGAAAAAGGGGGCGAATGACCCAAAACTGCCACAGCGAAAGGGCCTTTCTGTGGCGCTCCAGCTAATGAGAAGAGGGCCAATGATGGCATAGCCTCATCTTCACCTCAAAGCCTCTGCGCTTCACTCTGTCTAACATTTACTTTCATATGTTCTGAGCCGAGACAGAAAAACAAAGGCTTACATGGCTGGGATCCTTCTGAATGCAGTCTTTTTCTTTCTTTTGAGGAAATCAATATACCAAAAGAAAAATGTTGCTGTGGAATAATATAAAACATTGGATGCACATTTTCTTTAAACACCGAATACCAGCTTTGATTTGGGTACAATTATATGTAAGAATAAACTTGACAATCTACAAAGCTTGATGCTCAGTCAGACCTTCAGTCTTTTTGGGGGGAGGGGCTAAAACAGCACCTGAAATCCAGTGTTCCTGATTATTTTCTGGTTACATTTTGGCACATCTCCAGTCCTCCTCAGCCATTTTGTTTAGTGTATGGTATTCTCATCCTCTTAGATGCTTTCACAGGCTCTGCTTCAATGCTTTTCAATCCTGAGCGCTGTCGAGACGTTTACCAGAGAGACACATTGCCCCCTAGTGGCGCCTAGAAGAAGTGTGACAGATTGATTGTGGAACCATCATGTTGACAACGCCTTGGTGCCATGCCAGCAGCTCAATAGGAGAGCCCTCATTCAGCATAAGATGCGAGACAATAGATTTCCCTGATTGGAGAGTGCTCTTCGTAGCTTGACAGTGGTTCACTGCGTGGTATTGAGTAGCTGTTTTTCCCCTTCTCAGAAGCAGTCCAATACACCAATCAATGATGCTAATTTTAATACTTGAACACAGAAGATAACAGGTCTGGTTGTAGGACTAAAAATCGACCCACACCAGTCATATTCAGAGGGGTAGGCCGATTCTCCCTAGAGATTTGACATATCAGAGAAATGAAAGACAAGTACTGATGTATAAAAGTAATGAATCATTACAGAATGCCAAGAAATCAAATATATAAAGCCATCATTTTAAATGAGTGAAGATAAAACCTTATGACATTCAAATGATTTTTAAATAGCGTAAGGGTGAAGATTTGTCACAAGAATTATTTATATTTTCATATAGTCTCCATTGTGACAAAGTGTGCTTATATGTAGAATTCAGAAACCCTTAGGGGTTTGTGTGTTAAGTAAACTGCAGCCCGCAACGTATTGCTTGCTAGTGCTCGCACTCGTGCACATGTATCGTACAAGAGACTGACGCTGCCTAGAGCGACGTTTATGAATATGGTAATATGTGCTGCGTGCCTCTCAATAACAAAATAAACACACAACAAAGCGGCGGCAGTGGTGAGAAATCAGCAGTTAAGAAAGCATCTGATCATACTAATGTGAATATGACCAAGCTCTGCAAATCGCCTTTATCATGTTGACAGAGGAGGTCATTAAAATGATAGTTTGATTTTAAAGTAGGCCTATAATTGAGACTGTATAGACTATATAGATCCGGCTACATGAGACTATAGTTTGAATTAATCCTTTTTCTTTGCATGATGCATCGGCACTATATAGAATAGCTCTTTCGGCATTATCGTTTGTGTCATTGAAACGTCACTTCCTTTTAATTTTCCCGGCAAAAACGTCCCGAGTCCTTCATGTTAAAATCACTCTACTAGGCTTATGCTGTCTTCACGTACTCTCGGAATTATCGCAAATACTTCCTAGGTAAAAAATATATATATATATATATCACATGGACGCCCTCATGTCGAAACTTGAATGAGATAAGCTTATAATCATGACTTTAGAAGTGGGAATTATCACATTTCCTATAGCACGTGAAGGCAGCATAAGACAGCCTAGGAAGTCAGGGAAGGTCTCGTTTTTAAAGTTTCCTTACAAGATGTTCACACACTGGCAATAAAAAGTCCATTAAAGGTACAATATGTAATATTTTCGCAGTAAAATATCCAAAAACCACTAGGCTAGTGTTATATATTTTGTCCAGCTGATTACTAACAATATCTCTAATGTTTTCAACTACTTGTAAATCATGAGAAAATTCCCATTCTAAACAGTGACACGGGGCAGTGCAGTCGCCTGTCAATGACGTCAGTTACCCTTTGTTACCGCCTTTACTGACGTAGAAACCACATGACAACATTGTCGTGGACTAAAGCGGAAGCAGCGCTGGCGATTGTGTCATAATAAAAGTCCCGCTGCTCGTGAGGCGTGTGTTGCGCAATCGCTCCAGCGGCCTCGTTCAGCTCCCACAACACTCGGTCCTGCTCTGCTTCATACTACAGTAACGTTAATAATCGCATCCATGAACATGTTTTCTTCCCAAGTCCAATTGCACTGTCTGTTGAGGTGGAGACCACATGTCCCAAGATTCCACACTCAAACTTGCCGTCGTCAAGCTACGCCTTTGTTTTGAATAGGCCTCTAGCGGACAAATTTATCGCATACTGCACCTTTAATACATGAAAATTCTTCTAGCCCCTTTAAGTTTCTGAAAACAATACATTCAGGCTCAGCTCGCAAGTATTCTAATAAAGTATATGATTAACAAGTACTCTTTTTAACAAGGGCTGTTATATTTTATATACCATTAAAACCCCTTTTTGTGCTTTTCTGTGAGGCAAAGTGACATAAAAAAGAGTAAAAATGATAAACAAATATATAATAGTCTCTTTTATCTCAATGCAATATTTCAATGCATATTGTTACAATTACAGGGTCAGATTTTCTCACCAGCACACAAGGACGTTCAGGGGCATAAAGAGACCGGGCACGGGCAGGAGAGATGAGCAGGGATGCCTCGGGCAAAAGCACAATCAAAGCAATATCATTCCGGTTACTTGCGTGTTAGAGATTATGAAAGCAATATGGTGCAATGAAATCTTGTTTGGCTGATCTGCCAAAGTCCAAGGCGACAATAAAGCCCTCTGAGTGGCATCTTATAAACAATTCATGTTGCATAAGCTCGATATAGTGACTGCAGGTAAATAAAGTAAATACATTATGCAACCTATTACTGCTGATTTTTAAGTGTGTAAAACCCTATTTTACATTATAAGTGATGCCTTGATGCATCACGCTGAAATCTCTGAAACGGGTCAAACGAAACCCAATTAAAGAGATCTAATCTGTAACGTAGCTACTGAAGCATTCTTAATGTGCGCATGTTTGTGTGGAAGGGCTTGATAGGAGCTTAAATAGTCTGACAAAGGAGAAATGTAATAAAGCTCCGGCTTTCCAATAGATCATCCTGAGTGAATTTGCCAACATTACTCTTCCCGTTTCAAGGCTAGTAAATTAAAATTTATGCACACCTACTTTATCTTCCTTTACGTTCCCCATGAGGTGGCGGGGAGATATTCTCACCATAGGCAATATTCCCTTTCAGTAATTATATCAGTGTAGACTTCCTAATTAACATATGGCATACATGTTTAGAGTGTAGAGGCATAATGCACTCAGTTCTCCACAGTGTCTCCCACTGTGTGATATTTTCTCCACTGACAGATATTCTGCATTGCTATTAATGTCAATCAAACACATTCTCTCTATTCAGGCGGCACAAATGCCCACAAATAGGGGATCGGGCACACCAGACGTGTCGTGACATTCCCACATCGTTGATGTATGAAAACAACAGTGGAGTGTTTGTGTGAAACGAGGTTAGCAAAACAAGAGGAAAGGCTGGGCTCTGTTTTAACAAAGTGGTCTGACAGAGGAGAGCTGCTCACGCACATATACACATCCGCAAACACACACACACGCTGACACCAGACAGGGCCCGAGGCGGTCCTGCTGCTCCAGGACCCCAACATCTGCTCTCTGGAATAATGCATGTTTCATTTCAGATGCTCCCTCTCTTTCTAAAATGGAGCGGTGATCTGCCTGTAATGCAAAGGCCACAGATCATGCGGTAAACTCTGCTCTGGTAGCCTCGAAGCTGTCCTCGGGCACTCACAATCCAGCTACAGAGATGGAGGAGACTGGTGCACCATTTGTTTCCAGTGCACTGAGTAATGGCTGCCACTGGGCTCTGCCACAAAGGCAGACTGTTTCAGTCTAGACGCACAAAGAAATGCTCAGGCTAGTGTGCTTCCTAATGTATACATAAATGTAAATGAACACAAACAAATTAACAAAATCCCCTCTAGCCTATATGTATTTTTTAATCTTACAATACACACTATAAAAATATATTGTTGCACTGAGATTTATGAGTTCTCTCAATAATTACCGTAATAATTGCCATACAACAAATAATTAACATTATTCAAACAGTTTGTTCTGTTTCTCGAATTTGATTGGCCGAGCTGTGTGCAGTGAGTGCTGATATACAGTCTTACAGCACTGGGACTTTTCACTCAGATACGGTTTGTCAGTCTGCATTAGTGATCAGGATTTTTCAGTGACTCTTTTTGCTGTTTACAGTTTGTCGCTTTATTGGCATGATTGTGTACATTGCCAAAGCATTATACAAAATATTCAAGTCATGACAAGAAATAGAAATATACAATATTATAACAAATAACAATAAGGTGCTAAGTAAAGAATAAAATAAGATAAAAAATTATATATATGCAGCTGAAATTTTTTTTTCTGCAGTTAATATCTGCATTTGATAAATTTCTGAAAAACTGGAAAACATGAGGTTTGAGAGTTTATAGAATTGTTTATCTCCTTCCTTTTTATATTTACTTACCACAATGAAGGAGAAAGTGTGCATCTATATCGACCACACCATGTTTACCTGTGTCTGTCTTGTTACCCAAGTAGGTGGCATCAAGTGAGTGAGTCACTGAATCATTCACTCAAAATTATTTGTTCGAAACACTGATTCATTCAGTATAGACACGGTAAAAATCGCTTTCCAGCGGGTAAAAATTGCGTGTTTGGTGAGGCTCCCCTGGTAAAATTTGCATTCTAGGGGCTAAATATCACGTTATTTTGGGTCGATTCAACCAGCGGACATGACAAACGACCCGCTGCAACAGTGTAAAAGTAGCCCAATTCGGAAACGAGCCGAGCGCAGGGCTGAAAATGGCCGGGGCTAGATAAGGTCTAAAGTAATGACTGGATTTCACCAGCAAAAATTTGCCTTACAACAGTAAATGTGATAGCACCTTCACTCAACATTAACTTGTTTGTTGAAATGTTGCATAAAATCAATATCACACTCAATTACTGTTCTGAATGGCATAATATCTCTGATTACCTATGGCCTCGTGCCATGCATTTGGATAGCATTGCTCTTGTTGTGATGCTGCTTAAACAGCATGAAAAAAGCAACAGCTAAACAATAATCTTTTAATGGTAACTGCTTAATTTATTCAAGCATGTTGAGAGCCCGAAATCAAAAAAGAAATCAACAAAATCCTTCAATATGAAATTGTTGTTTCAAACAACAATCTAAGACTAGTTGGGTTTACATTTGGGAGGATTATTGATGGTCTAACAAATATAGATTCACATTCAAGTCATTCACATTTCGAGTATTTGTGACTCCCTCAACTTGCATGCTGGATCAAATGTGCCAAACCATGAACAAAAGGTCTGATGATTTACAAAGACAGTTGAGATCGTAATACATAGGATGGTTCAGGAAGTGCTATATATTGAGTGCCTTGTCTTGTGATTGATTTTGCTAACGTTAGAATACAATACAGTCTTATCATGGCCAAGCGGGCGGCTCTCCTGACAGCTTTCTGCTTGTTGGTGCATTTGCCTCCAAAGAAAGTAAATTAGTAACATCAGACTGAAACAGACTTGTTTACACTATCTCCTCTCCTCCTTTCACAGGGAGTCCATATACCATTTGTGAGGCGCATTAACGCCCGTCAAGTGCACAATCACTTGGAAATTGAGGCAACTGCTCTAGAATAATGGCTGAGCTTGACTGAGGGCTGTATAATAAATGACTGAGTCTCATGGCACTTTTCAGTGGACATCCACACAGTCACCATTAGTTTCCTAAGTGCACTTTTCCCCGCACTTCTAAATTGATTGAAACAAAATGTCACAATTATGCCCTGTAGCTCAAGCTTTAATTATTCATCAATTAGCGTTTTCTCCCCCCTTCTTTTTTTCTGAACTGATTTTTCATTCAGTTTGCAGAGATGTATGGTTCCCCTGCTGTTAACCAGTCCAAAGTCATTAGTTTCTGGCTTTGCAATTAAACCTGCTGCATTATTCATCAGGCCCAACTCGGTAGACTCTGCTCTGAGCTCAGGAGGCCTGCATGAGAAATTAATTTGGAGAGATGAAGTTTCCTCTCAGGTTAGAACAGATGCCATTGGCCCAAACAGAGGGTAGGTAAGGAGTGCATTTATTGTAGGGAATTATAATGGCAAGCATAAAGCCAGACTATAGAAAGGACAAAAATACTAATGGAAAAATAATCAAAATTGGGCATAGCCTGTGGCGGAATGCTTCAGATTACTTAAAAAATCAACTCAGGTAAAATGTATGACGACTACCAATAGTCATATTGTGCACTTAAAGGATTAGTTCAATTTCCTGATAATTTACTCACCCCCATGTCATCCAAGATGTTTAGGTCTTTCTTTCTTCAGTTGAAAAGAAATTATGGTTTTTGAGGAAAACATTCCAGGATTTTTCTCCATTCAGTGGACTTCAACAGCTACCAACGGGTCCAAATTGCAGTTTAAATGCAGCTTCAAAGGGCTCTACATGATCCCATGAGGAATAAGGGTGTTATCTAGTGAAACGATCGGTCATTTTCAAAAAAAAAAAAAAGATATACTTTTTAACCACAAATGCTCGTCTTGCACTGCTCTGCGATGCACCACGCATTACGTAATCACGTTAGAAAGGTCATGCATGACGTAGGCAGAGTGTTTACAAAGCAAACGTGCAAAGATTAAATCAAACGCCCTTTACAAAAAACAATGATGTTGGACGGTTTTGAAGTTGGAGGAGAAAATGAGTACCCTACCGCGGTACTTCCGCCTACGTCACCTACCGTGTGACCTTTCCAACATGATTACATAATGTGTGGTGCATCGCAGAGCAGTGCAAGATGAGCATTTGTGGTTAAGAAGTATATCATTTGTTTTGTTTTTTTTTAAATGACCGATCGTTTCGCTAGATAAGACCCTTATTCCTCGGCTGTAGAGCCCTTTGAAGCTGCATTTAAACTGCAATTTGGACCCGTTTGTAGCCGTTGAAGTCCACTATTTGGAGAAAAATCCAGGAATGTTTTCCTCAAAAATCATAATTTCTTTTCGACTGAAGAAAGAAAGGCATAAACATCTTAAATGACATGGGGGTGAATAAATTATCAGGAAATTTGAATTCTGAAGTGAACTAATCCTTTAAACATTATTAAAATAGAACATTTCTTTTGACTGTAATGAAATTTTTTTTTTTTTTTTAATGTAAAGGATAAAGAAAAAGAAGTGCATGGCATTTTAATCTAGTATGGAAGGATACTGATGTGCATTATTGTGAGATTGACTAAAATTGACGGGAATGATTCCCCTCAGCAGATCTGACAGTCAGATCAAAGGATGTCAGTGATCAAATGTTGCCATCTGCTGGTGTATCAGGAAAGCATCAAATATTCATTCTATATAATAAACAGAGGTTTAGATCATGATCAGTCATGGGGTAAAATAAAAAACCACGTTTTTAATTTACAATCGTACAAGCCCATAGTATTGGTGGTCATCTCTGTTGAAGCAGTCGTAAGAGCACAGCAAAACTCTCACTGGAATAGACTGTGAGCTTTTCATCCCCATGTGCTGTTCAAAGACAAAAGAACAGATTCAGATTACTAAAGGAAAGTCTAATATTCTGTTGTACTTTTATTGACATGCAATGTGGATCATGCAGAAGAAAGCAGTAGAAGCAGGTAATATTTTGCCATTGTTGTTCTTGCTAATATTCACTTTTTGGGGACATAAAATTTAATTGTGGGGCTGTTAATCTGTTGATTCAAACAGCAATGCCGTTTAAGTGCCTGATGCATGTTAAATACATATAATGTACTAAAACTACTCATCAAAAGCATGTCCGGCCAGTCTTAACTACTACAGCACCACTTTTTTTTGCATTTATTGCCACAGGCACTGAATGCTGAACATTGGTGGTATGGTAAAGTGATATATTTAGAATGAACTGATACCTTCTTGGTGTTGATGAAATGCACACACTCCAGCCAAGTCGTGAGGAAGGGCTGTGAGCACAGGACACACTGGCCCCATTGAGACAGCATGTCCTGCAGCTCTGGGTATGTTGGCAGAGCTCTGGACACCACTGAGAACCTGTTAGTGCTTTCCTGGAGGATGAGTCTCGCTGAGAGTTCCTGAACATATTAAACTACAATTAGCATCAGTATGGAAAAGTTATGGTTAAAACTAACAATGTTTCTTTAATTTTATCGATTTTCTGAGGGGGAAAAAGGTACCAGGGTTGTTATAGTTAACCAAGGGTGTGTTCACACTTGTAGTGTGGAACTCTTGGTTGTTTTGGTACGAACCAAAAAAGAAAATGATACATTGGTTTGAAGGAACCTAAAAATGCAAAACAAATAGCAAAAAAAAAAAAAGAAGATGATGACAACATTTTGCGAACAATGCTGTGTGCTGGGCTAAATGTGCTTGTTGTATGTGCGTACATTTGATGGTATTTTTACCAGTTAAGAACTCACGAAGAGCATATAAAATGTTTTAAGGAGTCAAAACAGAGCCAGGAATTCCTCCGTTACACATACAAACGAAGATCTGCTGCATGGAGACGTGGTTTCGATGCCTGAACCGAACTGTAATGGGCAACATCGTGACAATGAAAAACCAGGGCTGTGTCCGAAAGCTTTGACTTTGCAGGCAGTGTTTGTGCACGAAGGTACCTCACGAAACTGATTTCGGACAGACTTCTGAGGCACTTCTGTAACGGTTTAATGATCTACAACAAAATAGAGCTTTGGTGATAACTAAGCCAATATTTAATTACTTTAATAGTGATTTCACACTAGACATGACATCAAAAGCAGAAAACATTGGTAAAAAAATAGGCATTTATTGTACAAACAAATTGACCTCCAACCAAAGCCTTCAGATGCCATCTTTATTTTTTAGCTCAACGGTCACGGATTGTGGGATATCAAAGACAGTGAAGGATACATCTACAGTATGTTGCCGACAAAAATCAATAAGATGAAGATATCCCAGGAGACAGGAAGTGAAGATAACTATTGGATTCGGACATGCCTTGATGCCTTGGAATGTGCATCCTCAGAAGGCAGCATTTGTCAGCTTTCAGACGCAGCCCAGGTGTGCTTGAACATTCTGTCCTTTTCAGGATCGCATCTTTTGACACCACGTCCTGTTTTTGGTTCGTTTCTTTGTGTTACGCTCATATTTCTGTCGAACCGCACAAGAGTTTGTTTGAAAGCGAACTTGTTTGGTGTGCACTAGGGTTTGGATGGCAACATTCACACTTATTCAAATGAACTGCCCTAACAGAGTAATTGCACCAGAGTTTGTTTTAATTTAACCAAACCTGCAAAGTGTGAATACAAACTAAAAAACCGAAACCATAAAAAAACATTTTCATTACTTGTCAAAAACATAAAACAAAATGACTAAAAATGTAACTAAAATTAAAATGAAAACTGGAAATATACAAATAAAAACAAATTGAAAATATTAATGAAAAATATATCAAGATACAACATACCATAAACATGGTACAGCAGTACAAGGCACTGACATTGTTCATCAACAATCACTACTCTTAAAAAAGGTAATAATCATAATCATAACAAAAGTTACTTTTAATGAGAGGACTTCTTTCTCTTGAATGGACTCCATCAGTGTGAATTGAACTAAACTGTTTCCTTCAAAGAACAGTTCCTCCAATGTGAGAAACTGAAACTAAACATTAAAGAGAAAAACATCATTAATATATTGAACATTGAACAAATATTATAAATAACAAAAACTTTTAAAGAAACACTTACACCAACTGGAAACACTGATAAACGATTTCCGGCAACATCTAAGATCTTCAGGTTTTTCCAACCAAGAGCACCCTAAAGCAAAGAACGGACACATATTAAACTAATAGACATAAGAATGGGTTAAGTATGGTGAAAATCAACGCTCTTGCCTCTGGTAGTTCTGTCAGGTGGTTTCGGGCCAAGTACAACTTCCTCAGCTGTGATAAATTGTATAGCTCCTGTGGTATTTGAGTCAGTTTATTATTAGTGAAGTTAATCTCAGTCAAACTCTTCATCAAGCCCAGTTCAGCTGGAATCTGCTGCAAATGATTGTCTGTGACACTGATGCTCTTTAGACTACACAGTCTGCAAATAAACAAGAAACGTTTTATAAATAAGATAATCAATTATCAGAGAGGGGGGAGTGTGAAATACGTCGATTTCAACAGACTTGATTCATCTTACTTTTTAATTTCTGCAGGAATGACTTTGATTCTGTTGTGGTTCAAATTGAGAAGCACGAGGTTTGGTAGACCCTCTGAAAAGACATAAAAACAGTTCTAAANAGAAGCACAAGGTTTGGTAGACCCTCTGAAAATACATAAAAACAGTTCTAAAACCCAGTTCTATAAAATATATATATATATAATAAATCTTAATAAGAGTTTCAACTTACCCAGCACCTCTGATGACAAATGGCTGATTTTGTTCCCATATAAATAAAGTTTTTTAAGACAACAGAGGTGTTTTAACACAGATGGAATCTCCTCAAGAACATTATTTCCCAGATTGAGCTCTGTCAACTTAAGATGCACATTAATAAATGTACAGTATAATCTATGAAAACATTAAAACTAACTACATTATCTAGATCAAAATACTAGATTTTGGCTTTGCAATAATTCAGTTGCCATGGTCTTTCTAAATACACTGTTTGTTGGTTAAACTTGTGTAACCTATTCTATTGCTCAACATTGGGTCACAATTATGACTAGAAACTTTACTACAATGGTACGTTTTGAACACATTTTTTGGCTCTTTCACAGAATAATGATATATTATTGTTAAATCAATGCTATTGTACAGATGTGTCTGAACTCACCTTCTGTAAACACACCAGTTCAGACGGCAGACTCGACAGATTGTTGTTATTCAACTTTAATACAACAATCCATGTAAGCCTCGCAAAAACTTGTGGAAGATCTATAATTTTCCTAGAACTTAAATTAAGCGAGTTTGATTTCGTTTTTAAAGCTCTGATAACTGTATCATTAGCCATTTGACAATGACATCGTCACCTTGAACTTTTTCCTACGTTTCCATGGAGATGCACCGCAACTTGACTGAGGCCACTGGCGCCGCCTGTCGGACTAACATGAGTATAACATGCTGTCATTGGCGCCTCGATACTGACTACAGAAAATCAACAAGATGTTTGGCACTTTTCACGAATATTATACAAAATAGGTTATAAAACGCTTTTAAAATGTATTTTATCTTTCAGCAAATGCTCAGTGAAAGGTTGTCAACCTTCCTGACAAAAAGATTGTCACGAAAATCTTGATGGTCAAAGTCAAACTAATTGTATGAGCATTTTTATTTTCTACTCATTTTCTACGGGCTTTGCTATTTGTATATCCTAAATGGCTAAAGAGGCATTTTTTACGGAATGACTTTTCATCATGCATTTGAAAGTGTCCAAATAATGTTATTTCTTACAAGGAATTTTCATTCTTTTTTAATGGGAGAAATCATGTAGTTACAGGGTTATGTGTAAACACAGCTAAATATTACATTTTTAGTCATTAAAATTAACATTTGTTATCATAAATAGTTTTTTCACTACAATGAATTGAATATCCATTGATTAGAAGGTCAAAATTATTCTGAAGTTATGTGATTTTGGATGTTGGATACAGTCTAACCTCTAGGCCTGGTTTCACAGACTGGGCTAAGATTAAACCAGGATTAGGCAGGGTTGCCAGGTCAGTGTAACAAAACTAGCCCAATGGCTAATCAATAAATTGCCCAATGACCATATCCCAAATATCAAAACATGCCATCCTCATACCTAAAATACATATTTTACAGTGACTGTCATGCAAAATGAAAACCACCATTTTGTAGTGATCACAAAACTTAAAGGGTTAGTTCACCCAAAAATGAAAATAATGTCATTTATTACTCACCCTCATGCCGTTTTACACCCGTAAGACTTTCGTTGATCTTCGGAACACAAATTAAAATATTTTTGTTGAAATCTGATGGCTCATTGAGGCCTGCATAGCCAGCAATGACATTTCCTCTCTCAAGATCCATTAATGTACTAAAAACATATTTAAATCAGTTCATGTGAGTACAGTGGTTCAATATAATTATTATAAAGCGACGAGAATTTTTGGTGCGCCAAAAAAACCCTTAAAATAACGACTTATATAGTGATTGCCGATTTCAAAACACTGCTTCATGAAGCTTCGGAGCGTTATGAATCTTTTGTGTTGAATCATGATTCGGATCGCGTGTCAAACCGCCAAACTGCTGAAATCACGTGACCGAAACGCTGATTTGACACTCCGGATTCGTAACGCTCCGAAGCTTCCTGAAGCAGTGTTTTGAAATCAGCCATCACTATATAAGTCGTTATTTTGTGGGTTATTTTGGTGCACAAAAAATATTCTCGTCGCTTTATAATATTAATATTGAACCACTGTACTCACATGAACTGATTTAAATATGTTTTTAGTACATTAATGGATCTTGAGAGAGGAAATGTCATTGCTGGCTATGGAGGCCTCACTGAGCCATCGGATTTCAACAAAAATATCTTAATTTGCATTCCGAAGATTAACAAAGGTCATTGTGGAATAAAATGACATTATTTTCATTTTTTGGGAACTAACCCTTTAACATCTAGCACAGTTTTATCATTGGCAGGATATAAAATATTTCAATAAAAGAATTTCAGTCAAATTTAATTTATGGTCGGCACCAATAGCCTCGTGGGCAGCGCGCTTCGGGCGATTTAAGTTTGAGTCCTGGCTTGCGGACCTTTCCTGATCCCGTCCTGTATATAATACATGCAGTATGTCAAACATTTAACCTGCAGCAACAATTTAAAAGTAGCCAAATTCCGCAGGGAACCACAGACTTGGTAACCCTGAGATTATGCCTTAGTTAAATTAGGACATTTAAGTAGCTTTTATAAACGTGCCTTAGAAAGAAAAAACATTACTGGTGTGCATTTTGAGACAAAAAATGGCACTGACATATTTTAAGATGTCAGTGCAAGTTGCTTCCAGTTAAAACAGCTCAAACATGCATTTTAGTCCGAGACTAAGCTTAAGCCTTGTCTGTGAAACAGTGTACTAATGTATTTTTTTCTGTTGGTCCAAATCCCCGTTTTAAAGAGGCAGACTGTATTTGTCCAATGTGCTGTGATTTAAGACAGAAGTTTTTTGACATTGAAGTTCTTTTTATTCAATGAAGTAAGCATGACCATGATCCAAGCACCTCTTGGAGCAAATTACTTGCAAATATGCAGTTTTCCAAGAATAACACAAAGCACATAGCAGTTTATTCTTAAATAACACTATCAATCCAAAACATGGATTATTTAATTAAGCTTGTCCACTGCAACTTAAGTCACCAGCATGTTACTTCAGCATCCTCTATGAGCAACCCGACTGAACAACCTCAATTCCGCTCATCCTGGCAAAATGGAATCAAACTCCAGAAGGTCTGTTTCTACAGGGTAATTATGATGCATGTTTTAATGCGTGTCAGTGACTGGGTCAGCCCTCTTCCTCATTTGCCAAATCTTTCAGAGGCTCCACAGAGTTGTAGTGCTCACCAAGACCATAAGCATGCCGCATGTAACTGAAAGAGAAAGTGAAACAAACTTTAGTACAGCAGTAGGGATTGTACAGAATGCACAGAATATAAATTTTAAATGTATAAAAATACAACTTGAGTTATTTACATTAGTGTGATTGGTGGCTTGTCATATTCTTCACCAGTAATAATAGAGGGGGATTCTGCCTGAATGACCTCTATCGGTAGCTGGAGGACCTGCGTAAGGGCTTTTAACTGTCATGGAGAAAATATACAAATATTAATCAAAAAATAAGCAAATGGCTGGTGGATTATGACTTAATGTTTGTTGTTGGGATAAATGGCTGGTATTTTTACCTCTAACTGTCCACCCCAAGCAGCTGTGTCTGCAACATCATTGCAGTATTTCTCAAACTCATCTAAAGTAAAAAATAATCTTCATTTACCAACAGAATGCAACAACAACCATTTATATACAGTACAGTCTAAAAGTTTGGAGCCACTAAGATTTTTAATGTTTTTAAAAGAAGTTTCGTCTGCTCACCAAGGCTACATTTATTTAATTAAAAATACAGTAAAAAACAGTAATATTGTGAAATATTATTACAATTTAAAATAACTGTGTACTATTTAAATATATTTGACAAAGTAATTTATTCCTGTGATGCAAAGCTGAATTTTCAGCATCGTTACTCCAGTCTTCAGTGTCACATGATCCTTCAGAAATCATTCTAATATGCTGATTTGCTGCTCAATAAACATTTATGATTATTTTCAATGTTGAAAACAGTTGTGTACTTTTTTTTTCAGGATTCCTTGATGAATAGAAAGTTCAAAAGAACAGCATTTATCTGAAATACAAAGCTTCTGTAGCATTATACACTACCGTTCAAAAGTTTGGGGTCAGTAAGAATTTTTATTTTTATTTTTTTGAAAAGAAATTAAAGAAATGAATACTTTTATTCAGCAAGGATGCATTAAATCAATCAAAAGTGGCAGTAAAGACATTTATAATGTTACAAAAGATTAGATTTCAGATAAACACTGTTCTTTTGAACTTTCTATTCATCAAATAATCCTGAAAAAAAATATTGTACACAAATATTTTGTACAATTATACACATTAAATGTTTCTTGAGCAGCAAATCAGCATATTAGAATGATTTCTGAAGCATCACGTGACACTGAAGACTGGAGTAATGATGCTGAAAATTCAGCTTTGCCATCACAGGAATAAATTACTTTGTGAAATATATTCAAATAGAAAACAGTTATTTTAAATTGTAATAATATTTCACAATATTACTGTTTTTACTGTATTTTTAATTAAATAAATGTAGCCTTGGTGAGCAGACGAAACTTCTTTTAAAAACATTAAAAATCTTAGTGGTTCCAAACTTTTGGACTGTACTGTATATATATATTATAAATTATATAAATTGTGTCAATCAAAAATGACAGACATTATATAATAAATGCTGTTCTTTTGAACATTCTATTCATTAGAGAATCCTGGAAAAAATCAGCAGCACAGCTATTTGCAACATTGACAATAAAAATGTTCCTTGAGCATCAAAATAAGCATATTTGAATGATTTCTGAAGGATCATGTGACACTCAAGACTGGAGTTATGGATGCTGAAAATTCACATCACAGGAATAAATTACATTTTAAAATAGAATATATATAAATTGTAGTAATTTTTCATAATTTTAGTATTACTGTATTTTTGGTCAATATCCATCTATCCATTGAAGAGTATGGCATTTACCTGCAGTGTACATTTCTCCTGAATTGGGGTCAGTGAGGAACGGCAGGAAGTCATCTGCATGGCTCCTCATGTACTGAGCTGTTTGAGCCCGAAGCTCTTTAAGGCTGAGAGAGCCGCCCCGCTCCGTCAGCTGATCCTCCACAGCGCGGTACATGCAGTGACCATCAGAGGAGATCTCTTTGATCTGCAGGTGCCTCTCCACCAGCTTCTGTCTCAGCTTCAGACCCTCCTGATGACGGGAGCCTTTGAGATTCTCCACTTCCGCTTCAGCAATCCGGACCTCCCGCTCCTTCTCAAGAGCAGCCTTTTTCTCCTGAAAAAACACAGAATTTTCAGTGTTTTTCAAAACAGACTTAAGTACAGCCACCTAATATGACAAAGAACTCACCCGTTTCTTCTGGGCTTTAGATGACCGACTTTGCTTGCTTGGATCTGTTTTGTCCTCATTTGCTAAACTCACAGAATCCAATGCATTTGAAACCTCCTCCACCTTGGAGCAATCCATGATATGAGAATGAGTGAGCTGCAGTCATGTGTATCTAGTTGATGTATCTGGTGTCTAGGTAGGGTGTTTTAACATCTAACATCATCTTCATCATTTTACTTACCGAGGAAGAGTTCTGAAGTTGTTTGAGCTCATTTTCGTGTTTTTGATTGAGTTCAGCCTCTAGTTTGGCGATGTCTTCTGTCAGCTGTTTCCTCCTCTTCTTATCATTTTTGGGAATAGCAGTTTTCATAGTTTGTATTTTTGCTATGACATGAAAAATACATCTATATTTGGAATTGTTTCCACTTTTGTGTTTCGTTTCTTAACGTATACACTATACAGTGTCATGCATTTTGTGGTATTTCAAAGGGAAATTTCTGAGGCATTAGTCTAATAATTTTTATATAATAGTGACATGTTGTCTTACCTTGCAGGTCTTTCTTTTCCTTGCGATGCTGTTTGGCTAACAGCTCCTCTGCTATCTCCATTTCCTCCATGTCAAAATTAACTAAATATTCAGAGCAATAAAATATTTGCTAAAATGGATCTAAACGATAAACACATTATTCGTTTCCATCAGTTTCACTTATTTTCCAGGAAGGACTGAATTAATTTCTGCTCATAAAAGCCAGTTTATTTTCATTTCAATTGATCTGCAAGTCAAACGCATGGATCTAATGGGAACACAGAAACTGAACACATCCGGAAATGCAACATTTCAAAATAAAAGTCTTAGAGCGCTAGACCGGTTTCCTTTTGGTATTTTAATATAACGGTGTAATATAATATAACCAGAAATGTTCACTAACTTCAACCAGTAATTTACACAGTACATTAACGGTGTTTTATTTTGCACCTAAATATTTATTCACCGCAATTTCTTGATAATGCAATTATTTTGAAACCACTGTCGAGCTGCTAAAGTGTTGCCATGACTGCTTAATATAAGCAACTTGGCGCTTGTTTATTACAAAAAGTAACTTATAAAAATAGATATTCATGGGTTGCAGCTTTTAAAGCTTTTTTTTCCAGGATAATTTGGTATGTGATTAGTCGCCTTTGGGACTTGTATAATCAGTCTTTGTTGCTTGTTTTTCTAGTGACATTTGGCAACACTGCGAGACGCAGCTAATCGAAAATGTTCGCTTTAACAGCGCTTACGACTGATCGATACATTCCATGGGCTTATAATGTCTGACGTGCAATTCATGTTGACAGTTCTAGCATGCTGAATTTAACACCTCAAATTAACTTCAATAAGGGATAATTTTGTAGTAGGAGCGAGGTTTCTGCAGCTTTGCAGGCAATGTTGGGAAGCCAAGGGATTCAACCTGTCACTCTGGTCTTCAATAACTCCAAGAACTGCTTTCTTCAGCTGTCACCAAACCTAGCCACTCATCTCTGTCTTCATGAGGTTCGTGTCTAGATAGCTGCTTTATAATACATGCCAATACTAGTCCGCCACTGTACTGTATGTTTATGTTCCATATGTAAAGTTCTGAATGTTTTAAGAGTCATGTATCACTAATGTGATGTCAGAACCAGATCCTGGAGCTGTCATGGGGTGTTTCTGCACCCGTGTTCCTCAGCTGGACCAGGTCCAGGTCTTCAGGTCCAGAGGACAGAGTTGAGATCAGCAGACAGCTGGGAGAGAAACTTGGGCTCAAGGAGGGAGAACAGGTTTGTCACTGGATAAGATATGTTGCATACGTCCAAGAAGTGATTTGATGGAGCGTGGCTGTAGATCATTGGTTCTCAACAAGGGGCCGGGGCCGGGGTCTGCAAGGGGGCCTCAAGATGATTTAAAATAAGACAAAGCAAGCATTAAAATAAAACAACTAAAAATTAAGATATTTCATATTTTATTTCAGTTTTGTATGGAAAAACCTGTATATATGCCTCATTTTAAAAGTATGATTTCTAGACCTGGAAAAGCCATGCAGATTAACTCCATGGGCATTTTTTATATATTTTATGAATCTAGTTATGCCAAGCTCTAAAATATTTTAACAGGTATAAATTGTGAGTAAAAATCCTGGAAAACTGGAAAAGTCATGAAGCCTTTGAATATTGGTGTGGACAATGAGGGGCCTTGGAGTCAAAAAGATTGAGAACCGCTGATGTAGATACATGTAACATGGTTGTGATGTGTTTTAGGGGTATCTTCGGCCATGTCATCAGGTGCAGTCAGTGCAGCAGGTGTTCGTAGAGCCTCTGTCTCCGGATGACTGGGAGATCCTGGTGAGCCACAGTGGAATCAGTTACCTCTGTCTTCAATCCCTCGCAGATGTTTAGCTGATATATAGCGATATATATTGTATGTCCATTATGATGCATATAAATAGAAATTACACATCTTTCAAAGCCTGCTTGAAATCTAAATGGACCCTATTTTCTTTCATAATACACATTACTGGCTCAATTTTGGTATGAAACGTCAACATTTCTTGACCCGATCAATTCCATGCTGGATAAAAAAAAGTCTCATCCTATATTTGTTCTCATTGAATACCCTTTTTTACTTTTTTACTATACAAATACATTAGATCAAGTAAAATGGGTTGTGAATGCCTTTTCAGTCAAAATTTTGATTGAATTTTGTTCCAGGAGCTGCACAGCATTGCTCTGGAGCAGCGACTCCTGGATCAGATCCGAGTGGTCTTCAGTGACGGTGTGTTCCCTGTATGGGTGGACCAGCATACTGTCATCTATATCAGGATAGGTCAGTCAGCCCTATTTTAAAGGTCTCTGATATTGAAGTTGTCGTTGGGAATGAACTGATTCTTTTACACTAATGATTCTTATGTTTTTAGCATCCCTATCTCCGTCTGTTCCTTACGGCCGACTGGAGCAGTTCACTGAGCTCATTGTCTCCCCAACACTACATCCAGGAAATGAACAACTCCACCAAACTCGATCAGTGGAGCCAAGCCAACGTCTGCAACACCAGAACATTGATGTCACATCTTCCTCCAGCTCAATCGTCCATCGGGAACCCCTCGGTGATCATCTGGAGAGTCCGAATGAAGGCCATTGGGGAGGTATAGCTGATCTGAAAAGCTTGGTTAGATACCTGTTTACAAGAGGATTTGAGCCTTCAAAGGAAAATCTCGCAGTTCCTACAATTCCCACCATCCTGAAAGACTGTA
This sequence comes from Anabarilius grahami, assembly GCA_003731715.1. Lineage (NCBI taxonomy): Eukaryota > Metazoa > Chordata > Actinopteri > Cypriniformes > Xenocyprididae > Anabarilius > Anabarilius grahami. The sequence goes on from RJVU01057109.1 coordinate 9,308,330, forward strand.
TCCTCAGAACATGTGGAACCCCTCCTAGCTCTGTCAGCCATTTAGGCTCATGTCATGGAGATGTTCATATACTGCCATGGAACGTGCAAGAACAAGAAAACTGGAATCCAGGGCAGTCTGCCTTAACATACGGTAGACTTTCAAAGATTCTTTCTCCTAAAGAACTCAGGGAGAAAGTCAAGCAGGCCATGGAGAAGAAGAAAATCAGAGATGGGCCTCACAAAGGGAACGATGCAGAGGAATGTAAGGAGAACGCTGTTGTGGTCAGGATGCTTTGTCACAATATTAAAAGGCTGCAGGAAGACCAGAAATTCAGTAAATGTGAAGAAATTTACTCTGGGAAGGTTTGGGTAAGTTATTACATTCAAGTTCAGTTATGTTTCATAGAAATATTCTTTATTTTGTATTCAACCAATACAAAAACATGAAAAAAAAAAAAAATAGGCTAATAAACAATATAGTACAGATATATTGTGCATGCCTAGTACAAATCTTGTTACATTTTTTGTCGTTGTAGATCCCAAAGGTGCTGCAGAGGCGTTTGAGGATAGAGCCGCATTCGTCTGTGAGGATTCAGCCTTTGAAATCATTGCCAAGAGTAGCAGAAGCAGTCATGGTTCGACCAGTGCAACCGTTGGTAAGTTTTTCTTTCAGACTAATGCTTTATGTTGTCAGGTAATGAAACTATTGCATCATAAAGTTATTCCCTTTTTTGTCTGCAGGCAGAAAGTGAAAAAGAAGAAGATATTCAAACTGCATTCCTCAACTGGCTGCATGCTCAGAGCCATCAACCTTTGACCTGTCTGACAGGACGCTCTAATGTCATTCTCTTACCCTGTGCTGAAGGTGTGAGGAAGAACCATCAAAATGTATGTTTTCGATCATAATACAATTATTACAGGCTATTCTGGAATTTTCTCTCTTCTCAGGAAAAGAAGAGTTTGTCTTGACTGTGCTAAAACCAGAGCAACAGCAAGAGGATGAGATGTTTTTTTTATCATCCAGTTTACTAAAGAAAACAGACGTGCAGGTATAAAGTCACATATCGTTTTTAGAATTATTTTTCATTTTCTCAACAAACCAGCTCAATCTCTGTTTAGATTGTCAGAGAGCCTCAAGATTCTGACCACAGTGGCTCAGATGATGATGATAATGAAGATCTGCATCTTGGCTTTCCTTCCCTCAGCTCTCTTGGGTATGATTGTATTCTTTTTAAAAACAGGAAATACCAATGTGTTTTTAATATCCATAGCAGAATTTTACTTTCTGTTGAGTCAGTTGTCGTTGGTGATATTTGAATCTGTTTGCTCAGTGGGGTAGAGGACATCAGCAGGTCTGCTTTCGAGCACATCTCTAACGCTCTAATGGGAGGTCCTCTGTCACGTGAACTGGTCTCCACAGGACGTGGACTGAGGGGTGGAGCTCTGCTCATCACAGGCGCAAAGGTAACCTTCACGTATGTATGCTGTAGTCCTTTCAGAGTCAGATGTGGGATACTTCTACTTAATATTATGCAATATTTGTTTTTGCAGGTGTACGATTATCACCAGAGAACATTTATTAGGATCATATCGATAGGTTTGCTATTGTTCAAAAGTTTGTGATCGGTAATATTTTCTAATGTTTTTAAAATAAGTCTCTCATGCTCACCAATGCTGCATTTATTTGGTTAAAAATACAGTAAAAACAGTAATGTTGTAAAATATTATTACAATTTTAAAAAACTGTTTTCTATTTTAATATATTTTAATATGTAATTTATTCCTGTGATGGCAAAGCTGAATTTTCAGCATCATTACTCTAGTCTTCAGTGTCACATGATTAATCAGAAATCATTGTAATATGCTGATTTGCTGTTTAAGAATCATTTTTTATTATTATCAATGTTGAAAATAGTCGCTGTTTAATATTTTTGTGGATACATGGTGAATTCTTTGATGATTAAAAATTTTAAAAGAACATCATTTATTTCAGATAGAAATCTTTTGTAACATTATACGTAAATGTATTTACTGTCATTTTTGATCACTTTCATGCATCCTTACAGAATAAAAGTATTTATGTCTTTATAAAATCTTACTGACCCCAAACTTTTGAATGGTAGTATACAGTTGCATCAAAATTCAGGGTTAAACATTTCTGCATGAGTTGTTAGTTCAACTTCGGGTGGCGTTCTAAGTAGGAATTTTAAAATTCCACATTGTTGAGTGGAGAAATGTCGCAATCGCTCCAAAATTTTGGTCAAATTTTGTAACTTTTTTGGAAATTCAGATAACAATCAAGGACATGTGTTGACTTATATTGTGAAAATAATGAATGAATGAATGAAAAGAGGGTGTATGTGATAAATTTCCTGCTTTTCTCTGTAGGGCAGTGGAAAATCTTCTCTATCTAGAGCGCTGTGTCGAAAAGCCACTGAAGAGCTGGATGCCCACATTCAAGTTGTGGACTGCAAGGCACTGAAAGGTAGGCAAGAAAATCAGACGGATCTGTTTTGCTATGTATTCCAACTTGGATTATGTTTTTGTCTTTTATCAATCATATTTCTCGATATTATGAATGAATTTGTTAGGCAAGAGAGCAGACACAATCAGACAGAGGTTGGAAGAGGTTTTTGAGCAGGCAGTTTGGAGACAACCCTCAGTGGTCCTGCTGGATGACTTGGATCACTTGACCGGTGCTGCGACCTCACCTGAGCATGAGCATGGGCCAGAGGCCGTACTGCGGCAGCACATAGCACAGAGTAAGACATCATAACAGACGTGCCTGGCTTTACATGTATCTCTGTGAGGAATCATCTGATGGGCATCTTTACTTTGCATGTTCTCCTCAGGTTTGAGGGATTTGGTGGATGAGATGGTGGTGCGCTCCAGCCTCATAGCTCTGATGGTCACAGCACAGAGTGAGCATTCCCTTCATCAGACTCTGACTGTGGTGCAGGGTTCACACTTCTTCCAAAGCTTCTGCAAGATCCAAACACCAGATCAGGTGGGTTCATGAAACTGCAATCTAGGACTGCGCGATTAGGGTACAAAAAGATTAGGAGAAAAATTGCAAATGTGATTTTAAAAAGTGCTAGGGCTGCACAATTTGGCCCAAAATTCTGTGATTACATATCAATATGACTATAATAATTATATTCAACAACAACAACAATGATAATAATAATAATTATTACTAAATAAATATATTAAACGAAATAAACAAATTACTATTGTAATATTTGACTGTAAATAAAGTACTAAATATCTAAGAAAAAAATAATGATGACAATAATTTAAAACTTTAAAATTACAATACTTATTCCTAAATAAAAATATGAAACAAAATTACTACTGTAATATTTCACTGTACAATAAAGTACTAGTATTTAAGAAAAAAATTATTTAAATAATTAATATTACAATACTTATAATTATCACTGTCTTACTTTCTTCATTTTTATACTAAGCTATATCTTGATTTCAGGTTTATTACTGCAATATAACAAACAATTTGGACTTGCATTCCCAGGTGGCTACAGTGGTCACTATTTAGAAGAGAAATTCACAGTATTTGCTAAAGTTTGTGATGTTCCTCTTATTGAATCCTTGCCAAAACAAGGATAATAATGGTCTGTCTGTTCTCAAATCTTAAGACCAGACTTTATGCCTATAGTGAAAAGTCTGACTACACAAAACTAGTTTTATTCCTGTATGCTTTTTTTTATTTTTTGTTNACTTGCATTCCCAGGTGGCTACAGTGGTCACTATTTAGAAGAGAAATTCACAGTATTTGCTAAAGTTTGTGATGTTCCTCTTATTGAATCTTTGCCAAAACAAGCTGCAGTGTGGACCAGACTTTATGCCTATAGTGAAAAGTCAGTCTACACAAGACCAGTTTTATTCCTGTATGCTTTTTTTATTGTATTTTGTAAAGACTGTAAAAGGATGGTTTCTCTTTATAGGCTCAAAGGGTTGAGATTCTGAGGTCTTTGACACTCAAAAAGAACTTCCAGGACTGTCAAACTACTCTTGACATGGACAGTGTTGCCAAAGAAACAGAGGGATTCATGGCACGAGACCTGAACCTGCTGCTCGAGAGGGCCATCCATGCCAACACTCTACACAGCAGAAACAATGGCAACTCTGAAGGCAAGTGCTTAATCTAGTTATCTTTCTGTGATTTCAGCTGTTTTTTTTTATCTAAGCTTTCTGGTTCAACAGATTTGAGCTATAAGGACTTCAAACAGGCCCTTCAGGGCTTCACCCCACCCTCCCTCTGGGGGGCTCAGCTGCAGACTCCCACTGGGGCCGGCATGGAGCGTATTGGGGGACTTCATCAGGCACGTCAGCTCCTGATGGACATCATACTGCTGCCAGCTAAGGTATGACAGCTATTGTGCACAAAATGTCTATTTCAGAGTAAGAAACAAAATACAAAAAAGGTGTGAACATCCAAAACCTAAATTGGGCTCAGGTACAGGACAAAAAGATAATAATAACTAAACAAAGAAAAATAATGGCTGCACACTGAATTTACAGCTTAAATTACAGCTTGTTCCTGATGAAGACCTGACTGGTAAAAATGTTGCACTGTTTATAAATACATTTTGCGGGTTTAATTTCAGTGTGTGTAGACATTATTTTTTTTTTAGTTCATTTCTGTGTAAGACCAGCTTTTCCCAACTAAAAAAAATCCAGTTTATGTACAAGAAGATTAGGCGAATCAATAAGACTGGTCACAAATCTGCGGTAAAGGGCAGTGTCTAACTTTAACATTTTCAGTCTGCTAGTAAAAAAAAAAAAAAAATCTTAAGTCATGGAATTGTTTTGATTCAAAACGTTTCGAGTTTTGCTCTGCTGTAGAGAATTTTTTGTGACTGCATGTGATTCTAACAAGCCAGGATGATAATAATGGTCTGTCTGTTCTCAAATCTTAAGACCAGTGTCATTAACATTGACTAAAACCATAAAAAAAACAAATTCCATTTCTTAAAACAAAATAAACATTAACTGAAATAAAATTAAATATAAAATAACTAGCTGCCAAGGAAACATTTATCATTTTCATTTAGTTTTACCAGAAATACAAAAATAATAATCTAAATAAACTAAAACTATTAAATAAAAATGAATAAAAACTATATAGACACATTTAAAAAATGTGACGTGAATGTTAAAAAAAGACATAAACACAACAAAGTTACTAAATGTTTAACAAAAATTAGTTAAAACAAAAAAATATGTATAAAAATAAATTCTAAAATGAACAGAAAGTGTAATAGTATATCAATGATACTAAAATAACACTGCTCAGGCCGTTTTTTAGTGTATTCGAGACCCTAATAAGTAGATTTGTTTAAACCCACTAATTCAAAATATTAATTCATCAATAGATTCATAAATACATTCAATAAACTGATTTCTACGACAGAAACCATACCATTTACCAGTAATCATAATGACTGGGACGGACATAGAGTTCACAGTTTTAACCAAAGAATTTCTATTATATATCCCTATTCATATGTGGTTGAAGTAATAGTCGGATGTGTCATGTTGTGTCCAGTACCCGCTGCTCTTCTCCAGTCTGCCCTTGCGTCAGTGCTCCGGTGTGCTGCTCTATGGAGCTCCTGGAACAGGCAAGACTTTACTGGCTGGAGCTGTGGCCAAAGAGAGCGGCATGAACTTCATCAGCATCAAGGTAAGGAAAAGTGTACAAACAGTATGTGTATTGACAAAATGTAGGTGTACTGAGGTATTGTGATGTGCTATGTGTTTCTCCAGGGTCCTGAACTCCTCAGCAAATATATTGGTGCCAGTGAGCAGGCAGTTAGAGATGTGTTTCAGAGGTCTGTCTGATTGCTCTTCTATATGAAATATAGTAGCAGTTTACTAGAGTCATCATCACCAAATGTGTGTCTGTGTTGCTGCAGGGCTCAACAAGCTAAGCCGTGCATACTGTTCTTTGATGAGTTTGACTCTCTGGCCCCTCGAAGAGGACATGACAACACAGGGGTCACTGACCGTGTAGTTAATCAGCTACTTACTCAGCTGGATGGAGTGGAAGGACTGACAGGTACATCAGGACTGAAGATCAAACGCTCACACTTTTACCTGGGGTCAACCTGAGTTTGATCCATTTTTATCTGCTTCATGCTCTCAGTTTGTTGATCTGTGAGACAAAATAAAATGTCCATGGACTGTTTTTTTTTTCCATTCAAAAAATGTTAGGTCAAGGTTTATATATACGCCACTGTTCAAAAGACTGGGGTTGGTAAGATTTTCTTTTTGAAAGAAGTCTCAAGAAGAGTCTCAATCTGCGTCTCAATCATTACTCCAGTCTTCAGTGTAACATGATCCTTCAGAAATCATTCTAATATGCTGATTTGGTGCTTATGAATCATTTCTCATCATTTTCTCAATGTTGAAAATAGTGCTGCTTAATATTTTTGTGGAAAGACGTTTTTCAGGATTCTTTGAATAGAAAGCTCAAAAGAACAGCATTTATTTGAAATAGAAATCTTGATTAGACTTTATTTAAGGTGACGTAGTTACATTGTACTTACTCAGTTATATTTATTAACTACATGTACTTACTATTGAGTTACATTTAGGTTTTTAGGGTAGTTACTTGTAATTATGCATAATTTACTGTTATTAATATAGTAAGTACATGCTGTCACCTTAAAATGAAGTGTTTACCGAAATCTTATGTAACATTATAAATGTTTTTACTGTTACTTGATCAATTTAATGCATCCTTCCTTAATAAAAGTATTAATTTTTTTTAAATTATTATTATTATTTTAATCATACTGATCCCAAACTTTTCAGCGGTAGTGTATGTATATGATAAAGTCACCAAGTTTTTCCACCATTTTAAATCAATCTTTTGCTCAGTAGTCCTGTAGTGTGACAAATTAATTTTTAAAAACATAAAGGTTATTCTAATAAAAACTTTGTAATTATATTACAATTAGTATATAAAACCACTGAACACTGTTAAAACTGCTTAAAATGTCAACTACCAAAGTGCTTAATGTTTGCATGTAATGTTCATTCGAGGACCACTGTGAGAAGTTTCAGTTTCTTGCTTTTTAATTCTGCTGTGGTTATTGCTTATACTGTAGCAACATAATCAATATCAGTAGCTTAACTTAGATAAATTATCTTGCTACCATCTAATCCTAAATTTAAAAAAAAAAAACAGTTTGTTTTTCCAATCACAAAAACACCAAGACACCTGAGACTGTAGAGCAAAGCCAATTGTGTGACTTCAGAATTGTTGTTCAAGGTTGTTGTGAAATATCTGGGGTGTTTTTTTGATATTTGACAGATTGCATTATTGTATTTGTGAGATCTTTAAAATCACTGCATAGTTTCTTATTTCCAGGGGTGTATGTGTTGGCTGCCACCAGTCGGCCTGACCTGATTGATCCTGCTCTCTTGAGACCTGGGCGACTGGACAAGTCTCTCTACTGCCCTCCTCCTGATCGGGTCAGCATGTTGTTTTGGCGCACATCAGTTTAACATCTTTACACCTAAAAGATCTACAATATTAATTCACTGATACGTATCTGTCCTTCAGGAGGCACGGCTGGAGATCCTTAGGGCTTTGACTCATTCTGTGCTACTGGCTGCAGATGTGGACTTGGAGCAGATTGCTGTGGCAACAGAGCTGTTCACTGGAGCCGACCTGAAGGCCCTTCTCTATAACGCTCAGCTAGAAGCGATCCATAGCACCCTGGGGCCCAACCTTCTGCATGTATGTTACACACAAACTCAAACATTGACCCATACATTTACAAACCTAATCACATAGTGGTTGACCTACATGGGTTTTTCAGTGGCTGATGCCCATATCTAAAGACCAGCGGCCAATGGTCAACATATACACTAATGTTCAAAAGTTTGGGGTTGGTAAGATTTTGAAATGTTTTCAAAAGAAGACTCTTATGCTCAAAATACAATAAAAACTGTAATATTGTGAAATATTATTACGAATTAATTAAAATAACTGTTATTATGAATTATTACAAATTAGTTAAATATGTTCTATTTTAATATATTTAAAAATATAATTTATTCCTGTGATGGCAAAGCTGAATTTTCAGCATCATTACTCCAGTCTTCAGTGTCACATGATACTTCAGAAATCATTCTAATATGCTGATTTGGTGTTCAAGAAACTTTTCTTATTACTATCAAAGTGGAAAACAGTTGTGAAAAAAGTGTTGAAATTAACACTGATAATCTCAAAATGCTCCGATATCATCTGAATAACTGGCCTGGTCGATATACGAGTCTATAACTACCCTAGATATAGAAATGAAATAAAAAGTAGTCAGTACATCATGGCTAAATTTACAGCTGGTGTGTGAATCAGACTCTCTCTGCTGTTTTAAAGGATTTGGGCTCAGGGTCAGACAGTGATGTCAGCCTCTCCTCCCTGATCTTCCTGAACCATAGCAGCGGGTCAGATGACTCAGCTGGGGAGGGGGACGCAGGGCTGGAGCACTCTATGGTTCTGCTGGACCCCAGTGAACTCCCACCTGAGGACCCACGTCACAACATCTGGCGCCTTTACTTCGGTAGCTCCTTTGAGTCTGAACTGGATAACCAGTCTCTGTCTGAATTGGTGAGATTCTAAATTTACTAATGTTATATTTACAAATAATTCATTGTATTACATTCCAGCTACTATGATTTAATACTTTTGGGCTTCTTATGAGACTGTCACATTCTGTTTGTTCTGCTCCCAGAATTCTCAGTGCCTGTCTGGACCCAATTCTACCGCCCCCGACCTGACAGGGGCTTCAATGAGGGATCCAAGCTCCTGTCATGCCCCCGTTTTTATGTCCTGTCTGCAAGAAGGCTTTCAGGAACTGACCCATGAGCAGTCCGAACGCCTCCGAGCAGAAGTCAGCACTGTTAAGAATAGTTACCGCAAAAACACGGTCAGTTACCTTACTCGTACATTGTCCATCTATCCATTTATCAATTTAAAACTAGTTTTCCTGTCTATCCGTCATTACATCCATCTAGTTTACCCATTCATCCATCATCTATTTATCCATTCATTCTAAATAGTTTTCCAATTCATCCATCATCTATTTATCCATTCATTCTAAATAGTTTTCCAATTCATCCATTCATTCCTCCATCCATTGATTTATCCATCTAGTTTTTCCCCTACATCCATCCATTATTATCTAATTTTCCCATCCATCCATTCAGTTTTCCAATCATTACTATATCCCTCTCATTTCCCTACCCATCTATCATCCATCCATCCATCCACAAATCCATTCATGATTCTATCTATAGTTTTCCCATCCATCCATCCATGATTATATCTATATTTTTCCTATCCGTCCATCATTCTATCTAGTTTTCCCATCCATCCATGATTCTATCTAGTTTTCCCATCCATCCATGATTCTATCTAGTTTTCCCATCCATCCATCCATGATTCTATCTAGTTTTCCCATCCATCCATCCATGATTCTATCTAGTTTTCCCATCCATCCATCCATCCATGATTTTATCTATATAGTTGTCCCATCCATCCATGATTCTATCCATATAGTTTTCCCATCCACCCATCCGTGATTCTATCTATATAGTTGTCCCATCCATCCATCCATCCATCCATGATTCTATCTATATAGTTGTCCCATCCATCCATGATTCTATCTATATAGTTCTCCCATCCATGATTGTATCTATATAGTTTTCCCATCCGTCCATCATTCTATCTAGTTTTCCCAGCCATCCATCATTCCATCTACCTAGTTTTCCCAGCCATACATGATTTTATCTATAGTTTTCCCATCCATCCATCCAGAAGACTGTGTTGGAGTGTGTATTTGCTCAGTAGATGAGACCTGCTGCTCTTCTGTGTTCATAGGATGAATCATATCTGGTGCAAGCTGGCCCCAGTAAGCCTGGCTCTCTCATATGCCAAACTCACCTGACCACTGCTTTGGCTAACACTAGAGCATCTGTCAGCAGAGAAGACTGGAGGAGATACACTGAACTGTGAGTTCACTGTTTTTACACATTTCACAAACACACTTTTACTCAAATAAACCACCTGAAATATACTGTAACCACGTTCACACCACTGCATTGCTGAATCACATATTTGTGTTGGTTTTCTCCTTCCGTTATGCAGATATGAGTCTTTCGGAGCCTCAAACGAAGGCAAGAGAACTGCTTCGTTTAAAGCAGGTCAGCGGGTGACCTTGGCGTAATGAGAGCCTTGGATAAATTAATACAGCTCAGGGCATTTTTTGCTGAGATTTTGGTGTGTGTTACTGTCGAATGGTGTCACACATTCTGGGCTTTTCTACTTTTCGCCTCAAGAGCAAATGTATACTTACAATGTTTTCATGCTAAGTAGGGGGATGTATCAAGAACTTGACTTGAATTCAGTAGCACTGAACAAATAATTTAAAGATAATTTTGAAGTTTATCAAGTGACATGTTTGCTAAATTTGCTTAGCTGCTTTCGCAATATAATCTAAAGAAAACAAATGTGTATATATGCATTAAATATGTAATTAATGAACTTTTTAATAAATGACAATACTTCTTGGAATTATGATGCCTGTTTCATTTCTCCAGTGCCTCAGATACATTGTACATGCTGAGTATATGGATGGATGGGACAGCTACGGATGGATGGATGGATGGATGGGAAACCTAGATAGATAGAATGATGGACGGATGGGAAACCTAGATAGATAGAATGATGGACGGATGGGAAAACTATATAGATAGAATCATTAATGGATGGATGGATGGATGGATGGATGGGTATATCCAAAAGTAAATACCAATAGATAATATAATTAATTTGAATGCTAGTTAGTGTTTTTATGTGACAATGCTGTTGCTGTTTCCCTAGCATCCCTATCAAGATATACATACCATAACCAGTTGGTGGCAGTATATTCCTACTATCCGAAAGCCAATTGTTGTGTTGAAAAGTCCTACATGTATACTTTTCAATCTGTTTTCAAAGACCTGTGTGTCCTTCTCTTTTTAGAAGAGAGTAATCTTTTATTTAATCAACCGTAAATGCCTCCGGGTTATTCTGTGGATAACTGACATCTGCAGACCCCCAGGATCTGAGTTCTCCTAAATTTAATTTTTTCATACTCTGCTTTAGTCCCCCTTAGAACTTGCCTTGGAGCTACAGCTGTCTCTGCACCTTTGATTATCATTAATTTTCCCAGTACATTCTCAGTTTTGTGCTCTCGTGTGAACTAGAAATTACTCTCACAAATCGTTAAGCTGAATCCAGAGTTCCCGCAAGACGCACCATGGCCTTTACATACACAGCCTGATGCAGCAGTTTCTGCTGAAGTAAATATAGACAGCCTTTGTTCTGGCCCCTGCTGTTAGTATTGTATGGGCTTATGCGAAGGACCACGGGAGCGTGGAAGGCCCATTGAACCACATCTCAGCTACAACAGAATGAATACAAGTGACATCATGGGACTAGAATAGAATAAGTCGTAGTACTGGCATCATGGAAAAAATAAAATGAGACAAGCAAAATTGCTCTCAGCAGGGTGCATCAGTTCAGTCTGTAGATCCAGCCTTTATTATACACTCAAGATAGTATCACATCAGTATCAAGTATAAATCTATATTAACAAGTTGTGATTTAAATTCTCTAAGTACAACATCAACATAAAGGATAAACAGTTCAGATGCCTTTTGGGGTATCCAAAAAATTAGGAAAGCTAACTGGTCCTCCTGTTTTTCCTCAGTTATACACACTATTCAGTAAATTCACTGTTCAGTAAAACAAGGGCCTGTTGACAAGACAAAATTTAGTTGTCCTCTTGCACAAGTTCATCTGAGCCTTCCACTTCTCCCTTTGTCCAGGTTAAATCCAGTTTACTTTCATATAAAGATGGTAGTGTACACATTCATGGTATAGCCTTCATCTATCAGCAGAGAGCAGTACAATTAACTCTTTCCCCGCCATTGACAGAATGTTCCATCATTGAGACAATGCTTCCCCGCCACCCAGGTGAAAAAATACTTTAGTAACTTATAGTAATTACTATAGTGTTTTTGACCCATACTATAGTAAATTGTAGTATACAGTATATATTATAGTATTTACAACACTTTGTTAATGAATGCTATGCATACTGTAGTATAGTGAACTGATAAACTGTAATAAATACTATAGTATACTTTAATTTTTACTACAGTAGACTGTAGTGTATCTTGTAGCATTATATACCCTATAGTTGTAGAAAACTTATTATAAAATGGTTAGTTTCTGTCCTTGATTCTGATTGGTCAATAGCGGTGTTTTATTCACGATAAAACACGGCTATGACCGCTTCACCCAACGGTTCTGTGTATCACTACACCCTTAGCAACCACTCTTAGCAGCGTAAACTGTTTGTTCTCAATTGATATTGTTCATTGAAGCTTACTGTATTATGTAGAAGAGTGTTGTGAGAAAAAGATTGAGTGAGCGAGTTTTTTACCGGCATTCAGATTTAGCATTTTCCTTCAGGTCAGTCCTATGTTCATAATAAAAAAATCTGTTTATATGTCCGATGTATTATCCTGTCCTTTTAACAGTTAAGGGGTTTTCCCGTGACTGACAGCGCTAGTCAAAGCATTTGCCAGTTGCGTCTTCCGTGTTCACAACAATGTAAAATGTCTTTTCAATGTAAAAGTCTTCGGTACTGACTGACACAATCATAAAGACAGTCTTTGCCGCCATCTAATGGCATAATAATGTAACTTCTGTTGCTGTTCACGGTCAGGGACTATTTTTTCCGGTGGAAGGAAAGTTTACTTCATGAAAGTTGCATTGATACACATTTTTGGCTTTAATATTTGTATTGTGTGGTAACCGTTTTATAAAAGCAATAAGGTACTAGTGCTGTATCGTGAATAAGTCACGGCTAAAGGGCGTTGTTAGCTTTTAGTAAGCGTTGATCAGATTCAAGACCTCTCTTAATGTTCAAATACAGCATATGCTTGAAACCTTGCATGCCAATACATAGGTGAATTGTTGAGGTAGAAACAGCCATCAGGTGTTAAAGGAGGTTGTGGTGGCAGTGAGGAGGAGGAAGTCACTGTAAATGCTAGTTACACAGACCAGCAGACTGCAGATTATTGCCACCCTGGCCCTGTTATTAACACACAGAGCTGTGAAGAACACTCCTGGACGCCCTGAGTCAGCAGAGTCAATCACTGAAGGCAGAAGGCTGTGATGGCCAGTGGTTTTGTGTTTGTGGGTAGTAATCCATGTTCCTAGTTGTGTAATAGGAGAGGAAAGTGTATATACTGTACACTTCTTCTGGAGACCACTACTCATAGAAGGTGGTTCCCACAAATACATAAAGAATATATTAAGAGAAATATAAAATACAAGAAAATATAAAGTATAATACATACAAACGAGGGGAGTCCAGTCCTGTTTCTAGAGGGCCACCTTCCAGCAGATTTTACTTCCAGCCTTAATTAAACATCTAAAACCAGTTAAACTCAAAACTTAACTCTTCAGGAAGGTGGTCCTCTAGGAGTAGGATTGGTCACGCCTGATATAAAGTATGCAAGACAACATGATAAAGAAATGCTGAAACTAAAAACTGAATTGGAATCCATCTTTAATGTAAACAGCAGGATGTTGCATTTTTAAACCTATAACAAACATGAGGGGAGAAAAATCATAAATCATAATTATAATACCCACAATCTTAAATTAAATGAAATGAAAGTTCAAATGAAATTTGATGGCCCTGAAAAACAAAATTCCTTAACACACAGAAATGTATAATACTGACTACTTGGCAGCAATCACGAATATCACAAAAGTTTATACCAGCTTACAAAAACAGAAGCTCAATATTGCTTTGGAATGTTACAGCAGTCTGCCATGAGTCTGGTTGGTGTCAAGTGAAGGAAAGAGCTATATCTACACGCCTGCGTTATAGTCAGACAATGTACGCACAAAGCAGGTATGGTTTAAGACAAAAAAAAAGGCAACCTCTTGCATGAAGCTGCCTATTTAATTTAACAGTCTACAGTATAAGAGGCATGAATGGGAAACTTGGAGAAATCATTAAGAACAAACTTGGATTTCGCTAGCAATATAGCTACCAATGTTGGAGTGAGAAACATACTACAGTGAGTGCTACATGCCACAATCCCATAGACTTTTTGCACACTCTACAGGGAGCATCCCACTCCGAACAGCCAGAAATTATGATGGGACGAAAATTCTTGACAACCCTTTTTCAACCAGAGAAGGTGGGCTTGTTTGAGGAATGTAACTGTTTGAAAAGATGACTGGAAATGACTGCAACAGGACTAGACTGGTTTAGGACCTGAGGACCAGTGTGTGGTGGTTCTTCAACCAGACCAGATGGTTCATAGGCCTTGCAAGCCAAGTCCATTAAGTTCAGCAAATCCATTTTGATGAGGCGTATTAGAGAGCCAAGTTTTAGCAGGAAAGAGTTCTCCGTTTTTTCATTTCTTTAACTTTTTGTAAAAGTCTTTCTTCCAGTATGCATTTACGAAAAATCAGTCAGTCCAGTGAAAGGGGATTAGTTGCAGTCATAAACAAAGTCATAATTGCTTGGCTCTTTGGGGATTGGGGGAGGAACTTCAGGGATCTGGATGTTCTCCAGGTCCAGGAGGCGGAGCTTCATTTCCATGTTGAGAAGAGTGTCCATGTCTGAGCGAGTGAACTCACTGGTCATCTCCTTCCCCAGCAGTGCATTCAGCCCATCTGTCCACACACAGTACTGAAAAACAGCCAGAAAATATGACATTAAACCACAGCATGCACAAAGTCCAAATCACACAAGGAGGTGCAACAGCTACCACTTTATAGCTTGCAGTTGCTGGTTGCTCACCTCATGCTTGTCAGGGGCAATGAAGTTTAGATACTCATCAGACTCGTAGAGGACAGAGAAAGCCAGCTCCAGCACCTCCTAAAGAAGGAAAGAGAATTGACACAGTCTGTCAAATGCTAATGGGGCTGCTGTGTTTGTGTGCCTCCTATTGCGAGACTTTTGCAGATCCTCTCCGAACATATTATGACAGCAGATGGTCCAATCTGTTGTGTGTGTGTGTATGTATACAGGCCTCTCCTGCTGGGCACCAAGAGACAGCAGTAGGATGACCAGCATAGGAAGTGCATCAGTGCTTTACCATAGCACGACAGGGGGCACGACAGGGGGCAGTCGTGGCCTAATGGATAGAGAGTCGGACTTGTAACCCAAAGGTCATGGGTTCGAATCTCAGGTCCGGCAGGGATTGTCGGTGAGGGGAGTGAATATCCAGCGCTCTCCCCACCCTCAATACCANTGGGGCTGCTGTGTTTGTGTGCCTCCTATTGCGAGACTTTTGCAGATCCTCTCCGAACATATTATGACAGCAGATGGTCCAATCTGTTGTGTGTGTGTATGTATACAGGCCTCTCCTGCTGGGCACCAAGAGACAGCAGTAGGATGACCAGCATAGGAAGTGCATCAGTGCTTTACCATAACAAGATACTTCAGTCTCAATGACTCTACACAGAAAATACATGGAGTCCTTTTTGGGGTTGCTGTCAGGAAAGGTATTCAATGCATTTGGCAATTGTGTTTGGTAACAACCCTGTCAAAATTATGGACATGCCAGCAAAGTCACCAATTCAAGTAAGAAGAGGACTCCTTGTTCAACTGAAACTTCGCCGGGAGTTTGATTGACAAGCGATTTAACCAATCATAACGCTGAATCCGCCATTTTGTCCGACAAAGCAGTCAGGAGTTAGAAGATTAACCTCGGTGGACTTGAACTTGAAAAATTGTGTGTACTGATGTCTTTCCACATTTGAAACAACATTCCTTCTCATGTTCCTTCATGTTTATTTGGTGCTATAAATTAATTAGTAGGAAGAGATGATCGGTTCATGAGCCGCTTGAGCTGAGGCGCTACAACAATCTGTCGACACATTAGAGAGCCACAAAACGTTTTTTATTGATCGAATTTCTTAAAAAATTACACAGTTTGAAAGCTGGGACTTTGTTTAATATCATAAGTAACCTGCTCTGTCTTGCCTGTCGATGTTTTGTCCGTGTCAAATTGACCCTTCGCAAAGACCCGCCCCCCTTAGTTACTGTTGCTTTGTCCGACAAGCCGTGGCGTTATCACGCCACACAGAGTGAAAAATACATTGTGGAGCAAAGAGGACACGGACAAAACATCGACAGGCAAGACAGAGCAGGTTACTTATGATATTAAACAAAGTCCCAGCCTTTAAACTGTGTAATTTTTTAAGAAATTCACACAATAAAAACCGTTTTGTGGCTCTTTAATGTGTCGTGACCATGGTCGTGACAGATTGCTGTAGCGCGTCAGCTCAAGAGGCTCGTAAACCGATCATCTCTTCCAACTAGTCCATTTATAACATCAAATAAACATGAATGAACATGAGAATGAATGTTGTTTCAAACACGGAAAGACGTCAATATACACAATTTTTCAAGTTTAACTCCACCGAGGTTACTCTTCTAACTACTGGCTGCTTTGTCGGACAAAATGGCGGATGCGGCGTTCTGGTTGGTTAGATCGCTTGTCAATCAAACTCCCGGCGAAGGGTCAATTGGCCAACAATCTAAGGGCTCGTTCACACAGAACGTGTTTTGCTTTGAAAAACGTGAGATGTGGGCAGTGGAATGGGGAAAAAAAACATAAGGTCTCGAGAAAAGTTGAACTGATGCCATGTTTTTAGAATGCCGTGTCATGCGCGAGACGTAAGCGCAACGGTCCTACACGTCCGTCTAGACTAGTTTACATGGAAAACGATGGAAAAGTAGCACATTGGAATGGAAAACGTGTTCTGTGTGAACAGCCCCTAATCCTTTCTATGGCACATTTGAAATGTCTATACCTAGATCTTATCAACACTTTTCAGACCCCTTGGCCTGTCTAGAGCCTACAGACCTGGCTAAACAGCAGTTACTTGTAGCATAGGCCTACATTCATATCACAGAATAACTGTACCAGATCTCAGACCAGGACTTTTTTTTTGTTCATTCATCAACTACTTCCTCAAGTTTGCTGTGCCAGGCTTCTTTTATATGACTGACACAATATCAAATTCATTGACCTTATTCACAACTGTGAGGAGTCTGAATAGATACAGGAGGTAAAAGCTCTAACAACCTAGGGTTAAATGCTCTAGGCTAGGGCTGTAGCCCCTGGTTGAGAACTACTGCCCAAGAGCATTTAACTCCATTAGGGAAATACTGCTCTAATACAGTGGTGGTGGGCCTTTCTGCAGAGTGTGGCTCTAACTCTAATTAACAAGCTAATTAAGGTCTTCAGGATTATTAGAAACTTCCATGCAGGTTGGAGGTAAACTCTGCAGGAATGTGGTTATCCAGGAGCAGGAATAGATACTTATAATCTATGTAAATAACTGATCATATGTGACCAAAGTGGAATCAAATTCTTCAGAATAATAATGTCTTGAGATGATAAATGAGACAACAACAAAAGCAAAGAAAAGGATGTACTTTTGCTCTAAAACCCTTTTTCCACCAAGGCAGTTTGAGTGCTGGTTCAGAGCCAGAGCCTAGTTTCAAATCAGTTTGTTTTTCGACACCCAAAGCACCAGCTCTGAACCAGGAAAAGTGTTTCGTAAGTAGCACCAAAACATTGCTGGTCTAGATAAGAACCGCTTGCGTCAGGGACTGGGGGCGGGGTTACCGTGACCAACAAGACGAACAGAAACTTGTGACCGGCATTTTTGTAATTGCCGCTATTCGAGCTAATAGCAGCCTGATTGTAATCTCTGTCGTGTACAAATTATGGCGAGCTGCACGAACGAGTTGGATTCGCCGTGTTTGGATGCCGATGTAGGTTCGCAAAGCCATGAGCATCAACAGTAACGCAACGTCCGCCATTGTTGATGGAAGGCTTGTTCGAGATGCATCGGAGCTGCGCAGACCGATTGGTGTGACATAGGAGTGCCAATGGGAGCGTTTGTAGAGCATACGTCTCCTTGTGCTTTTGGATCGCTCTCGCGGTGCTTTGATGTCATGCGCCGATCGGTCTGCGAGAAGCCGATACATCTCGAACAAGCTTGGAGTGTTTGTGTTTGGCGCTGCCACGCTAGCATTGCTGGGGAAGATGAGACGTAGACAGTGACATAAGACCGTGCTCTGTAGCCTGTGGAAAGGCAAACCGGTTCTTAAAAGGCTTGTTAGTTGAACCAACTCCGAACTGGCAATAGCACTAGCTCTGAACTTGCACCCAGTTCATGCTGTTGGAAAAGGGGTATAATTGTCTTATTTGGGTCAACTAACCTAAAAAACAGGATTGAACTGGATCATCCAAACAGCTTAAAGCATCATTGGATGAGAGCTACATTATTCTCATCCAAAATGAGAGCAGACACAAACATTTCTGACCCCTCTCATCTCGCCTACGCAGAGATGAGATTACATACAACCAAGACAATCGGAATAGAACTCTCTTTTCAGCAGTTGATGAGGGAATTGATTTTTCAAGTCGAATTCGTATTAAGATAAATGTTGCTTAAAGAAAGTACAAAAAACAATATTGATACATATTGTTATTTTAGAGTCAGTGTCATCAGGACTAAGGGGATCCTTACGGCTATGTCAGAAAATTCCAGCTATACTTGATATGGCCTCAAGTTTAATCAATTTGGTCAACAGGTGATTTTTTTAAGTTGTGGCATAAATTTGACTTTGTCTGCTTTGTTCTGTGGGAAGAAGAAAGGGTGACTTTGAAACTGAAGTGAGCTGATGTATCATTACTCGCAAAGCTACAAGGCATAACTAATGCATCCTTTGTCACCAAGCCACACACCACTGCATCAAAGGAAAATTTGATCTTTTGATATTCAAGATCATTTTTGCTCACCTTGTTCTGCTTCAGAGCTCCCTTTTCCTTCATGTGTGGACAATCTTTACCAGTGACAACAGCTTTGATGTCAGCCACAGGAACTGCAACAGGGAACAAAGAATAATTAATAAGAACATCTTAATCTCATATTTATGGAGTGATGCCACTACACCATGATCAGAACGGAGGCTGTACTCACGTTTGTCCTGTAGGGAATCATGGGGTACCTCTCCCTGAGGGCTCTCCTCCAAATCCCCGTAGTGGAGAACTTTATGATTGGGCGACAATCGACAGAACCAGAACTTGTCTGTAAAGAAGCAGAGCAGCGGGTTAGTCTTCCACAATGTAATGCTAACAAGTTATCTTTCACTCTAGTACAATGTTTAATATGCTTTGGCTTTTCCTTGCGGATTGGGTAAAGCCGTGACTGGCAATTTTTTCCCCAAATCACTTCCCAATGCTTCCTGTGCTGCGCCAAAAGCAGACAAAAGTGATCACTGCCAGGACTGCTCACATTTAGTCTAGAAGGCCATGGCTGGCACTCAACTCTAGTGTCTGAATCCAAATCCTAATAGCTGGGAATAGCAGTTTGGCAGATTAAAAATCATTGTGGATGTGGAATGAAAGAGTGTCCTGGAGGGTGGCACTTCACAGGCTGCATACATACACCCAAAGAGATTGTGCAGTAAACAGCTTGATCACTGTACTCTTTCAATAGTTTCAGCTTGCTAACAAACCAGCTCAATAGACTGTTTATCCACCACTGCGAATGTGCAATGAACAACCAGTGGATATTGCAGCCAACAGCCATCTGTGAGCCCATTCTGAGAAGTCAGAAGAGATATGTGCAGAATTGTTTAATATGCATGCAGTGCCACGTGCATGATGAAAAGGTGGCTTTCTTTGTACATGCTTTCCTGAATTTCTATTCTAATTGATGACATAAGTCATGAGACAGGGAGCGATGTGGATGAGGAAAGAATTGATTTTTATTTGCCTGATGAATGCTAGTGCTGTGGTGCCCTTTCCTCAGGCATCATGCATGCACTTAAACCTGCATCTGAGAACATAAGATCTCCTTAACCTTAAGGTGAAACTGCAACCCAATCTACATCTATCAAATTCAGAGGTGTACAAACTAGAGTATTGCAATCTAAAGTGAACTAGTGTATTGCGATCTAAAGTTACAATCTAAAGTAACTCAATCTGCTCCAAATCTAAACGTAATTCTGAAGATTATCTAGTCCTGGTTTTTTTAAACTAAAAGTTGGAGCTAGATTCTTAAAGGGTGACCTATAAAAAAGAAAATTATAGGTGTATATGACTATCTTCTTTCAGACAAACACAATGAGAGTTATATTAAAATATGTCCTGGCTCTTCCAAGCTTTATAATGGTAGTGAATGGGGCATGAGATCTTGAAGCCCAAAAAAGTGCATCCATCCATCATAAAAGTAATCCATACAGCTCCAGGGGGTTAATAAAGGCCTTCTGAAGTGAAGCAATGGGTTTTTGTAAGAAGAATATCCATATTTAAAACTTTATAAACTATAATAACTAGCTTCCGGCAGACAGCCGTACGCATCGATTTACGCCAAAAGAGTAACCTCTGACGCGACGTAGGATGTAGGAGTTGCATAAGTTTAGACGCCTCTAGCGGATCAAACAAAGAGGGCTGGGCAACAAATCCAAGCTCCTCTTCACTTTTATCGAAATCCTCCAACATTTCTCGTTTTAGACTTCTAACTCGTGACCGGTGTTTTGTTTTGCTCTATCCTCTGCACTTCCGCGCTCATGTGTCAGGTCAGGGGTTAAGTCTTTTGCCATAAATTGATGCGTATGGCCGTCTGCAGGAAGCTAGTTATTATAGTTTACAAAGTTTTAAATATGGATATTTTTCTTACCCATCGCTTCGCTTCAGAAGGCCTTTATTAACCCCCTGGAGCCGTATGGATTACTTTTATGATGGATGGATGCACTTTTTTGGGCTTAAAAATCTCACATCCCCTTCACTACCATTATAAAGCTTGGAAGAGCCAGGATATATTAATATAACTCTGATTGTGTTCATCTGAAAAAAGATAGTCATATACACCTAGGATGCCTTAAGGGTGAGTAAATCAAAGCATAATTTCTTTTTTTGGTGAATTATCCCTTTAAGGAAAGCAGAATTCAATTTTAACATTATTCGGAAAGCTCAGCCTCAGGCAACTTCTGCAATACTTAAGATTCAAGGTAGGAACTGGACAGCTCATTTTCTACACCATGAGAAGAGAGCTCTGCTATGGGGCAACAATAGGGAATACAAATGTCAATGTAGCACCTGTCAAAATGAAAAACCACAGGTGCGCTTCCTTCTGTCGTTTAAGAGCAGTCCTTAAAAGCTTGCTGAAAAGGTTAGTTGTACACGGACAAAAGCAATGGTCTGACATTGGGTTATCTTGGGATTAAATATATCTGAGTTTTGGCAGCTTTATGTGGTCGGTCAGTGCCTCCTGTAGGGAAATTCATTCTAAAGATTGTATTAGGAAGTAGAACATACCAGAATGTCATGACGCAAGCTATTGAAATGGCGCAAATACATTCACTGTGATTCAGCCTTAAATGACAAGTAAATGACATTATCAAGAAGGTTACTATAACAATAATAATTGAAATATAGTAAGAACCTATCAATGTCACTAATGAAAACCTGATATACATTATACTGCCACATACCACAAACATGGACATGGACAAAGGTAAATATTTAATGCTATTTCATGTGGGACGTTCACACTGACAAGAATGAGTCGCTGAACTATTGATTACTAGTAGGCATTCCTCCTTTATTGCTGTATCCAATCCTGCATTCCTGACACCTTGGAACTTGGAATTCTCCCATCTCCTACTTGAAAATAAGTTGGGACAGATCGATAAAGCACCATTACATTTGGCTATTTCAGTGGAAGTGAAAATAACCAATTCGAATTCTGAGTTTCCAGGAATGCAACATTCAAAAATTCCCACCCTGGATTTTATCTGATTCAACTCTGTTCACATAAGCTTCTCATTAGTAGTCATGCTTTATTTTTCTAAACTTTGTCACATTAAGGCAAACCACTGGCAAATACTGACTTATGTGTAATGCACATGTCAGTCAAATTATGAGAGGGTGCCATGCAAGTCATATTTAGCACCAATGGCTTTTGGCAGATAATATAATAGTTGATTGTGAACAAAAAAAAAAGTTTCATTCACACAAATGAGATTTATACTAGAAGAAAATGTCAATAAAACAGGCAAAGTGTGACAATTCTGAAATGAATAGAAAAAAGAGAAAAGGCAAGAATAAGAGATCTAATGGGAAAGTGAGAGAGAGAAAGAGAAAGGAAGAAAAGAGAAAGAGAGAGGCAGGCAGAAGGATGCATAGCAAGAGACAGACAAGGTGTTTAGTCTCAGAATGATCTAATCCTGTAGAAGTGTGAAGAGTGTTAAATTATCCAGGCTAACTGATAAAGCCTCCCTCTGAGCTCAGCAGACAGCCCTCCTCTTCAGCCAGCCCGCGTAAAAAGCGATATTACATTTGACGATCCTTCAACTCTCCAATCTGCGCAGTAAGCTTTATCACACCCACCACTCTGCGCTTGTTTGAAATTGGCTCCATACTTCCGCTCTCTCAGCAACGGACAAGGCTATTTTTCACACTTGCTAAATCATGCTGTCGGTTTAATAATAGCACTCATAAAAATATTATTCATAGGACGTATAAAATTCAGAGTGTTTATGTAAGATAGTTGGATAAAAGCTATGGTGTAAGACATTCTAACATTTTGTTACTATACCAAGAGATTGCTGAGTGCAAATAATAAAATAAAAAAAATTGTGACCAATGAAGGTCTTTGTAATTCTGAAGTTCTGTCTTTAAATGAGAAGCAGCCCAGTAGAGGTCACCAATAAATTAAGTGAATCATTAAGTAAATCAGTTCAGACACTTAAGACAAGCACAAAAAAAGCTAGTGAACTAAATAATCGGAGCTGATACATTTAAGACTTTTCAGCTAAAAAGTACATTCAGTTTAGGGGAGAAAAAGCTTACACTGTGTACTAACCAGACACAACTTTTTTTTTAAGGGGAAACTGAAGGCGAAAATGCTACGTTACACATGTATTTTCATTTATTTCTGTGCTGCTTCAGCAAACAGCATCCTTTTTATGGTTCTCCATAGGGAACCTTGAGGGATTTGTCATGCAATATCCTATATTTCTCTACTACCACAAGCAATCACTCTCAGGCTTGCCAATGTATAATGGATAATATACACGAGGTGCGGGATTGTTGCTCAATTAATTTTCTGTGTGGGTGGGAAATGCAGAAACAGAATCAAGCAACAGACAAAATGTAGTGTTGTTCATAGCTGCTGGATAGGACAGAAACTTAGATTAACAAGAAAGAGGCAGCTTCTATCACTTCGTTTTGTTGTGCCACTTTGTTGCCATGTGACATGGTGTTTGAGTCTTTGGAGCCAAAACTATTTGGAATCTTTATGGACTAAAAATGGTAAAAAAAAAATAAATAATAATAAAAACTTTGTTGAACTTCCTCACATGTATGTTTAAGTGTCTGTGTTTCTTACCCTGTCTCCTTCGGCTGCTGATCTTCCTGAAGCAGGTGCCCTCANTGGATAGGACAGAAACTTAGATTAACAACTTTGTTTTGTTGTGCCACTTTGTTGCCTTGTGACATGGTGTTTGAGTCTTTGGAGCCAAAACTATTTGGAATCTTTATGGACTAAAAATGGTAAAAAATAAAAATAAAAAAAAACTTTGTTGAACTTCCTCACATGTATGTTTAAGTGTCTGTGTTTCTTACCCTGTCTCCTTCGGCTGCTGATCTTCCTGAAGCAGGTGCCCTCACACAGGCGATTGAGGCGTTGCTGTTTGATCAACTCCATGATCTCTGGCTGGATTTTCTCCCTAAGCTCCCTGGAGAAACATCAGACAAATGCAGTTTAAAAGTACTGATCCACCACTTTACTGGCAGTATACACAAAGAAAGACTCATAAACATAATTGTGACATACAGACTTGGTCTTTAGACATTTATTTGTAACAAGTCCAGGCAAACCTCCTTTTATCTTGTGGTTTTGATAATACTACTGCCAAATTGACTGTTTAGCTGCTTTAGATCTAAAGCTGAGAATTTTGCAATATTAATTAGCCATTTAAAGACTTCTCTAATGTAATTTAACCAATGCCCAGAGCATTAACTAAGTAATTCATGAGAAAACAATATTTTGATCATATTCTGTGTTATTGAATTGGCTTATCTGACTTTGATTTTTGTTTTTTATTATTTTTATGTTTCATTTTGTTAGGGATTACAAATTATACTGTCAAAAACCAAGCTGACAAATTGATATTCCTGTTATAGTAAACAGACTGAACCATGTTACATATTTTGACAGAAGATGAAATCATGAATGATATTTCCAGCATTTCAGTTCAAAAAAGCTCTGAAAGTTCAACACGGACATTTCCATTTAACTGTTATATTGCATGTTGATGTTATAGACTGTTCTCTGCAATTGTACATTCCAGCTCAAATGACACTACTGTAATGCAGTGGGTAATTTATTTAATGGAGTCTCCTCTTAGTTTAACCATTTAAAGGCTTGTTTTCAATCATGAGTGGGACACAGGTGCAGTACACATGGACCACTGGGTGAGTCTGATTGTGGGAACTGAGTGCTTTAGATAATTGAAGAGCTTCCAGTGACTCACAGGATGGGCCGGGATTGGAAATCCTCCTGGTTCATCCTTTCGGATTGGCGCAATTTGAGGATCTCAGTGTAGCTCAGATTTTGCAGACGACTTTTAAACTGATCCAGAGAGTTAGGCTTGATCGTGAGAGCACGAGTGATCTGTTCCTTCACCACCTGCATCACCTATAGCGCACACACACACACACACACAGATTTAATCATTTAGGACATCATTTTATGCATTCAGGAAGACAAACTTTTCATTCTTATATCTTGCTTTTACTTTAGTACAGTTTTTGAATCAAACAAAGACAAAAGATCAGACATTTGATTGAAACTGTTTACGATTATGACAGCACAAGGTCAGTATAACTGACATAAAAAGACAACTTTCTTGACAGGTAGTGTACATGCTAAGTGTCTACATACATTCCCAGACAAAAGGTTTCTGAAAAGACAAGGAAAAGAGTGAAAATTGGACGAAGAAAAGAGTGAATACTCTCTAGTGAATGAAAGGAAATAGTAGAATCTATGAGCATTGGCACCCAAATGTACACACGCATACACACATAGGGTTTTCATGTTTTGTGGGGACATTTCATAGACGATGGTTTTTATACTGTACAAACTGTATATCCTATCACCTGACCCCTAAACATACCCATCAAAGAAAACTTTCTGATTTTCAAAAAACATCACTTGATGATTTGTAAGCTGTTTTCCTCATCGGGACCAAAAAATGTCCCAATAGGGACAAGGATTTTTTAGGATATTGCCATCTTTGTGGGGACATTTTGTCCCCATGACATGGGGTATACCTGAACCACACACACACACACATATATATATATATATATATATATATATATATATANTGGGTTTTCATGTTTTATGGGGATATTCCATAGACATTATGATTTTTAAAATATCCCCACAAGACAAGGTTTTTGGATATCCATCTTTGTGTGGACATTTTGTCCCCATAACGTAGGGTATTCCTGAACAATATATTGTAAGATGATTTGGTAAGAAAGAGATTGCTAATAACATAAATGTATTAGCAAACAAAATATATTACAAAATTAAATTATTGGCAAACACCTGGACAGGCATTCACACAACTGTCGATACAATACATCCTTGAACAAAGATCAGTTAATACCTACCCAAGACACTACTGTCCATGCATCTTAAATTAGACTCCCTAATGCTTCTTTAATTACTGTCCAACAAAAGGTGAAACACAGTAACTGCCAACAATGGAACTGAGCAAAATGGCTTCAGAGATTTTGGATTTAATTTGGATTGATCAGTATTCATGCTCAGTTTCCTCTGAATCTCTGCACAATCCATCCAAACCCTTATGATTTATAAAATGACAAATGGGATATCACAGATGTGCTTGAACACAAGCTACAAGACTACAAATCCTCATCAAGTACACCATTTGGGGCAGATTTAATGACTACAGGGTACGAGAAGCGCATACAGTCAACACTATATGTTAACATGTACACATTTTGTGTGTGTGTGTGCGCGCGTGCGTGCGTGTGTAAAACGTGACGTCTACTGTAGAGTGGATGAATTTTGAGGCTTTGTTCTCACAGGTATTGGTTCCACCACTGAAGAGCATGTATTAAAGGGTTAGTTCACCCAAAAAATGAAAAAACTGTCATTTATTACTCACCCTTGTGCCGTTCCACATCCATAAGACCTTTGTTCATCTTCGGAACACAAATTAAGATCTTTTTGATGAAGTGTGAGAGGTTTCTGTCCCTCCATAGAGATCCAACGCAACTACCACTCCAATGTCCAGAAAGGTAGGAAACGACATCATTATATTCCATGTGACTCCAGTGGCTTAAACTCAATTTTATGAAGTGACGGGAGTGCTTTGTTTGTGCAAAAAATAAACATAATTTACCACTTTATTTACAAAATAATATTATCCAAAGCTTGTTCATGCAACAATGTCAGCTCTCGTGTGAACACAACACGCATGCGTTGTGATGCTCTCGTGAACACTCGTGCATGTGCGAGTCGATGCGTGAGTCTGAACACAACATGCATGCGTCGTGAAGCTCGTGAACTCACGTTGCAGATCCATATTTTTGTAAGTAAAGCGGTAAAGTGTTTTTTTTTTGCAAACAAAGCACTCGCGTCACTTCATAAAATTGAGGTTGAACCACTGGAGTCACATGGAGTACTTTAATAATGTAATTTACCTTTCTGGACCTTGAAAGTGATAGTTGGGTTGGATCGCTATGGAGGGACAGAAACCTCTCAGTCTTCATCAAAAAGATCTTAATTTGTGTTCTGAAGATGAACGAAGGTCTTACAGATGTGGAACGACATGGGGGTGAGTAATAAATGACAGAATTTTCATTTTTGGCTAAACTAACCCTTTAAGAAGTTGCTTGGAAGAAACTCTTCATGTGGAGATAAGAGGAGGCCAACCAAGCACAGTCATGAAAGCCATCTAGAGGATTACTGTCTGATGAAGAATCAAATGCAAACAAACAGAAGTGACAGCCAGCAATGGACTATGACACAAGAATTCGCCCATATGCAGCACAAGATGGCAGCTTTTCTTTATCCTCAGATACAGAAATGGCCAGCTGCCATAAAGTCACAGCTTTCCTGGTGATGCCTGAATAATGCACAGCTCGAAACCGCAAACAGGGTTGGTGTACGCACCGAGCCTTAGGCTACAGATCATATGCTGTGATTAGCTGGGGAGCACAGCAACACATGAGCTGGGAAGCTGGAACCGAGTCTAGTAGCTATTCATGCATGCATCCCCTCCCAGTCATCCAGAGAACCAGGTGCCGCTGGCTCGCACAGCAGGATTTGATGAGGTTTAATTAGTGATAAGACTGGGCCAAGGTCAAGGCCCCCTACCAAATCACTAAGCTGATATGTCGGTGCTTGAAGAATGAGAAGAGTGATTGCTGGAGAAATAAACCAAGATCGCTCTATTCAAACAGCACAGTAAGGTTTAAAGGGGAGGAGGTTTTGACAGCTGCAGGTGGGAGACGAAGAAGCGAACATCTCCACTTGAAACAATCCCTTATGCCAGAGGAAGCAATTTTCTGAGCGCATTTGCAGATTTTTCACGGTTCGAAATTAATTAATCCAAGGCGCTCTCTCACTTCCTTTTATCAGCCTCTTCAAATCAAGTCGTGATGGCTGAAATAGAAGCAGACCTTTTATTTGTGAGGACGAGGTGATATGGGGGAACAGTGGAATTTCAGCTGCTGATGTGGTGGGCGGTGATATTTATGAATAAAGCGGAAATGGACCTTTTTTTTTTTTAGACAAACGCACGCAAGTGTGTCACAGCCTCAGCAAGAAGTGCGCGAGTCTTCAACTGCCCTGCCATGCTTATTGTCTTTCTCTCGCCTCTCCTCTCTCGAGCATCTAAATGCACAGAACACACTCGCCCACTGTGTGTCAGCCCTGCAGATAATACAGAGTGACATACAGAAGAATGAATGTGCAAGTGTTTGTGCGCTTGTGAGCTTGTGAAAGCGCTCATAAGACCAAGGCTTATATTCTGCACTGGACTATATATTTTGATTTATATTGATACATCAGAGCTATTATTATACTCTCTAAGGCGCCTGCATTATTTAATACATTTGAATGTCAAAGCTATAACGCCATTGAACAAATCTACTGCTTCCCTTAGGCACAACAAATGAATGATTAATCTTAATATAAAAGTGTTTCTGAATCATCTTTGGAAAGTGAGTGGGCTTGTGGGACCATGCCAGTGCCATTAAATGCCATGAAGAGAGTTGTGTTATGACACAAAGTAATATAACATAAAATATAAAATGGCAGAAAACACAACAAGCTTTCATACACTCTAAAAAATGCTGGGTAAAAACAACCCAAGTTGGGTTGAAAATGGACGAACCCAGCGGTTGGGTTAAATGTTTGCCAACCTGCTGGGTAGTTTTATTTAACCCAACTATTGTTTAAAAATGACTATATGGCTGGCTTAAAATGAACCCAAAATATGTTGGAAATTAAAAATCAGATACATAATTACTAGAGGCAACAATGATAATCAAAAGGTGAACATTTATAAATAATCAATTTAATAAATGTGTATTGTTTGTAATTATTATTTATTAAACTTATTAATATGTTCATTTATTAAACATATTAATAAATGTTAATTTCCAACATATTTTGGGTTCATTTTAAGCAAGCAATACAGCAATTTTTAAACAATAGTTGAGTTAAATAAAACTACCCAGCAGGTTGGGCAAACATTTAACCCAAATGCTGGGTTCGTCCATTTTCAACCCAGCATTTTTAGAGTGCATAGTGCAGTCTTGGATTATACTGAGGAAACAAATCCAGATTTTAGGGCCCTTCGAGACGAGTGCTGTAAAAGATATTTATATCCCTTCATAAATTTTTATATCTGATAAACTGGATGCTGAACAGCTGGAAAAAGATAACAAATTGATTTTCTGGATGATTACAGTTTAAAACTAATTTGTCCTTTGGGGACTAAACCAATTCCAAACAAACGTCTATGATACACAAGCCAAATGTTGATGAGAAACAGACAAACAAACCAACTGTAGTTCACTAGGCTATTACATGCATCAGTAAGACAAATAGTGATGCATGTGCATTAGGTTTTCCTGTCATTTTATAGGCAGATCATAAGCAGTGTAGCGCAACCTATGCACATCCAAATGTGAAATAACAACCATCAACAGAAACACACACAAAATAGAACAATTATGAGAAACCAATCCATTATGAAAGTGTTGTTTGTTAGTTTGTTAAAAGGTAAAACTCATTTAATTTTACAATGCATCTGTCTGGCCTATACACAGACCAACATGCAAAAACCACCATGACATAGGTCAGTGCTATTCCACATATGACCCATGAAAAGCACATTACCTCTAGTAGCATTTAGTGGTTTACCAGCACCTTTTTTTTTTGCAGCTGTGGCAATTTGCTTACTTCCCTCATCCAGGCAGCCAATCAAAGCACTGTTGTGCCTCCAATCAGGGCAGGCAAGATTTATCACTCCCGTCCAATTTTAATTACAACTTTGCACAGCTATCCATCATAAATTCACAGGTATGCCTCTCTGTTTTACATACCAGCACATTATTAATAGTCCTATTTTTTTCCTACCTGTAATTATGCAAAGGCTGTTATTTAGTTACATCAGAAGACTTTATTGATTTAGGAAGATAAATCACATATAAGTTTATGAGCAGCGTTGCTGTAAACAAAGCCTAGAAGAGGATTATCTTTATTCATGATCCTGACATTTTGTATGACTAATATACACAGTAAATGTCATATTAAAACATTCTGCATGCGATGCTAAAGCAAACATCGGCAACAGCCACAGGACTGTCTTAGTAAAGCCTTACACTGTGTCCTAACCAGATGCGATGCAGTAAAATTTTTGCGACAAGCAATTTGTCTGTCCACACCAGACGTGACATGACTACAGGATCAATCAAAAATCACAGCCAATCAGAAGAGCATGTGGGAGGGCTCTCTCTGCAAGTGCACTGCATTCTCAATGATCCATACATTTTAAACCACTTTACCATCATTAAAATACATACTGAGAGACTGATACAATCTTTGTCATGGAATATACTTGAGTTCACAGATTTAACATTCATTTATTTTCAAGATCTGAGGTAAATTATCCATTGTTGCTTTCAGTATGGCTATAAAGGTCACACAAAATGATATTCAAAAGGGAGGAACCTTTTCATAGTTCCTAGAACTATTGGCTGAAGCACCCGGATTTTGCCGTGTTCGCACCTCAGGAACTAGGAACGATTTTAGTTCTATGAACTCCTCTTGGGCGAACTAAATTAGCTCCTACTTCAGAGTAGAGTCTAAACCAGCTCTATAGGAACTATCAGTGACGTAAGTGTATATTGATTGGTCAAACGCATGTCAAACACCGGCACGCAGCATTTTTAAAAAGGCGTGTAAACATATTTACTTCACAAAAATGGAAAACAGTGAAAATTACATTAACCTGTTGTCTGCAGGCTTGTGTTCTTTTCTCTGCCTCGATACTGAAAGTTGTCTAGAGGAGGAAGATTTCCTCTCTTAGCCCCACTTTTTGCTCTTTCAGTTGCATAGATTATGCATTTACATTCCATCTCCGTTATCACGAAACCCATGACACACAACAAACACAGCTCCGATCACGGCATTCTCCATCCTCTAGTTTTTAGCGTTTGTAAATGCCGCGCTTAAAGATGCCTCTGTCTGCCACTTCACAGTTCCTATTCCCAGTGTGAATGCAACCAGAGACATGTCCCGGGGAAGAAATTAGTTCTTATTAGTTCTATAGTGTCTAGTTCCTATAACTGAGTTCCTAGAACTATTTGGTGCGAAAGCCCCTAAAGTATATAACCAGTACCTGAGATAATCATTGTCATAGTTAGCATGTTGTGGTACCAGCAGCAATGTTGAAGAAATAGAAACAGTTTCTAAAATAGAACCCTCTGATAACGGGGTCGAGGCTGGTTAGGACAAAAAGTGATTAACATGGCAAAGATACCTTTCATCGCATGTCACAGTGTCACGTCACATCTGGTTAGGACACGTGTTAGGATCAAACCCAAAAGCTTTGTATTGGCACAGTTCTCCAAAGACAAAGCTACTTAATTAGCCCAGCAAGTCACATCAAGTCTATGACACAACTGCAACAGTTAATAATTATCATTTACAACTTGTCAATCATTCAAATAGGGTTTAGATAATAAACTTCAAATCTGAACTTTTGCAGTACAGGCTGGGAAGCATATCTTGCACTTGCCTCTGTCATCCCTCTTCGCATTCATTTTGCTTGTTATGGACCGTAGACCCAATGGGGTAATCAGGCATGAAAAGGAAAAGGGGCATTTATCCATTCCACAATCGACATGCTAATTATGCTGTTTCCTCCCCCATAATGATTTTTAAAACAGTTAATAATGATTCACATCAAAGAAATCGGCATTACTTCAAAGAAAATAAATAGATATCATTAACGGAAAAATCATTTGCTAGAAACGCTGACCACAAAGACCATGAATTCAGATGCATTACAGTCTGAAGTAATTTTTTCATAAATGCTGGAGGTAAGCCTATGAATAACAAGTGGAGTAGACAAGGATAAAACACCTGTGCATGCATATGCATGCCAAGAGAGAGACCTGCAGTCTTGCATGCAATAGGATGCTATGGGTAGGCTCTGCACCCACTCTGCAAAAAAGCAGGAAGGTCTATCGAATCTCTTCCACTCTCTTTGATAAATCTCTGACCTGGCCAGGGTTACATTGCGGAGAACCTGGTGTGTTAGTTGTAGTTGCAGGTTGCTGGATTCTTGCTGGGGTGTTGAGACGAATGGCCTGACACCTACTGATGTAACAGGATATTGAGTATCTGCACTTGACCATACAACTTGAATAGTCAGTGTTTTATGGTGTATAAGTAGTGGTGCAAGGGATCACAAAACTCACAGTTGGGATCATATTACCGTTTTTTGAGTCATGGATTGAATTATTTTTCGGATCAGAAAAAAAAAAAAAAAAAATGGGGGCGGGGGGCGTGTAACTTTTTATTTATTACTTAAAGCCTAATTTAAGGACTTCTAACTAATAAAGTTCAAATATTATCAAAGGCAAGTGAACAGCCGGTAAAAAATAAGAACAAATACATGTACACAAATTACAAGCATAGATAAATACAATATAACAAAGTTACAAATAAGGCCTAACAGTAGTATTCAGTTTCAGAAATGTAATCATTAAATGTAAAATAACACTATAGTGTTCACTGTATAAATTTCAAATAGATTAATCTTTGTTAAAGCTATGTTTTGTTGCTTGATTAACATTAATGACAGACAGCAGCAGGTATTTATAGGCTGCTGTCACTTTAAGACCGAATGCACTGATCCAGTATAATGATACACATCCAATTTCTTTCTCGAAGGTTTACATTCACTTAAGACATAACTGATTGTGTTTACGAGAACGCTTGCCGAGTTGAGTATTTTAACATAATTTTGTGTGCATGTGTCCGTTCAAGAACAAGGAGATGCAAAAGAGGAATCAATTTTGTGTTCACGCGCTTCTCTCTGTGCAACCCGATCACATGAGAATGCATATCAATAGTACGCGAGTGTAATCTCATAGAACATTTACGCCGAAATGAGTTTTGCCGTGCATCTGATACGCACTTTATGCCGTGCATATAATACGCTTGGTAGTATTGGGTAGGATTAGTGGTGTGGGGTTCGTGCCTATTGTACGCTATAAAGTGCGTATCATATGCACGCGAAAAACTCCGTATACTCATTTTGGCGTATATATTCTATGAGATTACACATGCGTACTATTGATACACATTCTCATGAGAATAGGTTCCTCTGTGTGCGTGCTTCAGGTGTATGCGGCCGTGCGCACAGATAACAGCGAGCGAGTAACAAATTGAGCTCTCTTTCGCCTCTTCTTTTGCTGGAATGGTTTAAAATCACTTGAATGTGTAAATTGGCAAGAAAACACATGCAAATGATAAATTTCACTCTATGATGCTTAAAATTAGCAATTAATCCGCGAATCACATGCGTGCCAAACCACAGATCAACTGCAATCCGTTGCACCCCTAATCATAAGTGTGTAGCCTCCAATAGTTGTTGAAGTATTGAGGATGACCACAAAGAGAACAAGCATATACATGGCCAAGTGCATGCAGGCACATTCTTAACACGCAAGTTCTGTCTGACAAGGGAACTTTTCATAACGCAGGATTTTGAAAAAGCACCCCAACAATGGAGTAATATAGCAGGTGGCGCTCAACTCTCTCAGGATCCAGCCACACATCCATTCCATTGGCAGGAATAACTCTTTCTCCAAGGGCCAGCATGAAGCATGCTGAAAGCATCCAATGCATTAAGGTCACTTAAGGTCTCATGAGACTCCACTTATAGCGTAGAGTAGCACTGGTTTTGTGTGTGAGAATGAAAAGGACAAAACAAAGAGAGAAGGAAAGGAAAGGAAGTAAGAAAGAAAAGTATGAAAGGAAAGGAAAGAAAAGGAAAGGAAGAAGGGAAGTAAAAAAGAAAAGTACGTTCCTTCCCGTACGAACAGGAAGGAAGGAATGAAGAAGGACAGGACGGAAGGGAAGAGAAGACAAGGAAGAAAAAAGGGAAGAAAGAAAGAAGAAGAGAAGGAAAAGGAAGGAACAAAGGAAAGAGTGACAAATGAAAAGAAGAAATGAAAATAAAAATAAAAAAATCTTGCTCTGCAAAGGGAAGTAGGGAATTGTGGACCGGAGGCTTGGGTGCGGATGCTGAGCACGACCAAACAACACCTCCAGACATCATTCACTTTATGAGATATTGCAGATTTATGCTTTGAAAAAAAAAAGCTGCCTGCGATATTACCGTAATCAATCAACGTTAGGAGCTAGCTGACAGCCCATCACAGAATTCAGAAGTGCTGGGAGATTTTTAGTCTTTTTGATCATCCACAAAAGGTCAATCCTGTGAACATTGTACCAACAAAGAATTCACAAAGGACAAGGCTGTATACAAAAGGGATTAACCTCAATACAAGCTTTCCTTCCAACAGACAGTGCCGATATCTCATTACACGCCTATGTACACGTGGGATACATGCACAAATAATTCAAACTTAATGAACAGCCGCACAGCAACGAGAGCGACTAGAGGTCAATGTGCTACGGAGAAAGGAGTGATGGAGAAACAACACATTTAAGCGCTCATTCATAATAAGTACCCAAGGAGGGGCTGGGCTACGGAGGAGCACGCAGGTTGGAACGTTTGCTCTGGATCGCTTCCTCTTTAATCGCGAGCTGAAATCTGCCTCTAACCTGATTACTACAAGCAGCTTCACACAAAGCCCGCTCCATCTGTGCGCCTGTTTTATCTCTCGTTTCCCATCAGCATCCAGGCAAAATTGCAAATGACCCTTCATCCTTTTTATTCAGTCTACACCCGTTTTTCCTCCATGCACCTGACGCGTACTCACATGCCATTGTCACCTCCATGTTTGGGAGCGCGGATCCACGCTGGTCCAACCCAGTGTAGCAGAGATGAACCCTGACCAGGTGCAGGGACGATCGGATCGCCAGAAGGAAAATAAAGAGTGGTGGCAGATGGTTCCTGGGTTGTTTTTGTGTGTGTGTGTTGCTGATGAAAACAGACCAAGCTTTAGCCAAAGGTTGCTTTCGTCTGGCCGTTCATGCCATCAGCACTCTGAAGTCTGAAAGCATCTCCAAGCAGCTCAGTTTATGTCCATTTCAGCGCTTAAGCCTGATTGGCTAGACGCCACGGCTGCTTCAGCCAATTGCGTTCCGGCAACATGGATCACGTGGTTTGTATACAAGGGAGGGCGTCTGAAGAGGGAGAGATTGGAAGGGGGAGGGGTGGGGGTTGTGCTAGCTTAAACAGAGTCACTACATCACTACTACTGTGCTTGGATGCACCGAAGTGGCCATTTTAAAGTCAGGTGTCATAGCTGCCTTCGTCAGAGCTGATTGGATGGAGAAGACAGCTGTTTATGAACCAAAACACACACACACACACAATAGCTGTTCTATGTTATCGTGAAGCAGGAGAGGGAGTAATTAGAATGTGGTTGCCATGGAAACAGGCAAACCATTGCCCGTCAGATTTTTTTTTTTGCCCCAAGAGCATCGCTGAGAGCAGAGCTACCTCCTGCTTCTCGTCTCCACACCTCACACACACACACACACACACACACAGATGGACAGACAATATTTACAGGATGTGACAGGCCTATCACGAAGCGAGAGAGGCAGTGGGGGAGGAGAAAAATAGCATGTGTGTATAAAAATTAGATGGTTGTGTGAGAAGAGGCAGAGGATGGTGAGGTGCAGTCATCCGAAAATGGTGGAGGTCCATCAATGCTGTATAGTGACAGCGAAGCCTCATAATCATTTTACTGCGTGTCTGACTGGATCCACCAAGACAAAAGAACAAAATGGAGGACATAATTAAAGACTTGTAGCTCATATGCCACTAAAAAGCCACAAAACCACCAAAATCTGTGAAAATGTTAATAATTTTAACAAAATAAGGGAGATAATACAATAATATTTTTTATTTAGTACTGTCCTGAGTAAGATATTTTACATAAAATATGTTTACATATAATCCACAAGACAAAAAAAATAGCTGAATTTATTAAAATAACCCCATTCATAAGTATGTGAACCATATATTCTTAATACTGTGTGGTTACCTGGATGAGCTATGACTGTTTTTTTTGTTTTGTGATGGTTGTTCATGAGTCATATTTTCACAGATTCTGCAAGTGGTTCACATACTATTTCTTGCAACTGTATATACATATATATATATATATATATGTCTGTATGTATGTACACACACACTGCCAAAAGTTTGGGATCTGTAAGATTTTTTATGTGTTTCAAAGACGTCTCTTATGCTCACCAAGACTGCATTTATTGGATTAAAAATACACAAAAAAAAACAGCAATAATGTGAAATATTATTACAATTTAAAATAATTGTTTTCTATTTAAATATATTTTAAAGTGTAATTTATTGCTGTGATATAAAGCTGAATTTTCAACATCATTACTACAGTCTTCAGTGTCACATGATCCTTCAGAAATCATTCTAATTATGCTGATTTGCTGCTCAATAAACATTTATTACATTTTTATTAAAATGTAATTATACATTATTCCTCACTTAAAATGTATTTTTATTAAAAAAATATAAATTAATAATAATAATAATAACAATTTAATAAAAAAATAAAAGAAAGTTAAAATATCAGAGTAAATGTAAAACTGGCTTCAAGCCATGCTTTAAGAGCTCAACGAAAGTGCAATTGCTCAAGGGAGGCAAAAAAATAAGACTTTGCCTATCTTTGAACCTTACAAAAATGTTTACTTGCCTCCTCTGAGAAAACATGTATGAAACATATATTAAACTGGGGCAATGAGGTGTTATAAAGTTTATACTACTTTATTAGAAGTGAGTATTCTATAAGGCTTAAAGAGTTATTTATTTATTCTGGAGGGATAAAAGACCAACATGTAATTACCAACTGTCTCTTAAACTTTTAAGAAACTATAATACTTTAATTTCAAAACAATGCCAAAGTTACGTCTACTTGAGAAGGTGACATCTGAACAATGAAGCTCAGAGTTATTCCTTTAAGTCTGTATTAAGCTCCCACAAAGGTGGGTGGAGAGGTGGGTCTAATCTTCTTCAGTTCGATCAGGATTGTGTCCACACACGACAAGTAAACACAACCCAGGGATGTTGAGACTTAGGTGTTAGACTAATTTTTTTTTCTCTGAAAAGAAAAAGGATTGACTATACAACTCCCACTGCCATGACTTCATATTTAGTGGGGGAAATCACATACAGTCGTTCTGCTGATGACGTGATGGTCTTATTATTCTATGTGATGGTTATATATTTGGAGGGAATACAGGCAAGCATCACAAACCACTAATGCAAAAGTCATTCTATGAATAATAACAGCTTGAGAGGACTTAAGTTTTGATTAGTGCATTTCACCACCTCAACCTTCTCGCTGCCATCAAAAGAACCTGAATCAAATAAATCTACCAACAGCAACTTCATCCCTCCTGTAAAGTTCAAGACAGAGACTATTTCGATGTGTGTCAGACAACTGTCAGAAGGAAAGAATTGGGAGTTCTGATCACTAGATTAAACAGCAGTTTTATCTCTATATTCAGCAAGTCTATTTATAATGAGGCAGGAATACAGACGAGGGGCAAAAGCGAGCAAGTTTTCTCAGATGTGCTGCTCATGTAAGAAAACAAAGGATGATGAATTTAACAGTGTCCAGGGAGACATGCTCCAGGGAGATATTTTAAAAATGAGTTTTCATGTCCATGAATCTTAATTAAACTCAAATATACAGCTATACACGAGATGGTCTTTTATTCTATGCTACAACTCGGGGACAAGTTTTCTGTGTGATTATCATAATTACACAAACAACAGCCTAGCAAATCTCAACCGCCTCTTTTAAAAGAAAAAAAAGAAAAAAAGAGCTTGGAACAACCATCATCCCCCTGCAAAAGTCCTGTGTTTCCAAGTAGTGTGAAGTAGTGATAGACTAATTATCTGATAAAGAGCTTGATTGGCCGATATGGTGAAATATTATTAACAAATTTATGGGCTGTGTTCAGTAGCATACTAGATTTAGCTATGGTTTTTTACTAATTTTACTGATATTGTTATCCACTGCTGAAATTGTGGTATCATGACAACACTATAGCATTGGCCAATCACAAACCCATACAGGTTGACCACTAATGTGAGAAGAAGATGAGAGAACAACACGGAACTCAAGTAAGAGAAAAAGAATGAGCAAAAGAACTTGAGGAAGAGGGAGACTGATGTAGAATTAGACACAGGTGCAGGATCTCAATCAAAAGGGCTGCTCTCACCTTATTGAAGTCTTCAGAAGTGGCTCTCATCTCTTTCCAGGTTTTGTTGAGGAGTTGGATACAGTTGCAGAAGAACTCCTCAAACGAACGGTCGTGGGTGAAAAACATGGGGTGGAAGTCATGGCAGTTCTCGCTGGCTGTGAACAAACACATTTGACAAAGTGAGCGTTTTGTTCATTTGTCAAATATCGTACCCCAATCCACCTGAGGAAAGTTGATTTATCAGGTAAAGCATCAATATCCATATCACATGACAAAGCAGTGCCCTATATTTAGGTTGATCTGCACTGGAGTCTCAAGAGAACTTCTGACTCTCCAAATGGGACTTTGAGCACAAACTTTTAAGGAGGCTCACGTGTCCGTTTTCTTAGCCAGCTTCAGCCCTCACGTGGACTGCTCATGCATTGATACATCAGATATTGCTGGGAACGAATGGTGCTACCTCACGACGCATCTCTCTGAAAGAGCCTCTTGGCAGAGCAGACGATTATTCTCAAGCATGAGAAGCATGCGGTTGGCTCTCAGGACACCTACACATTTGAAGTGAATGTGAACAGTCGGTTAAAAATGGCAATTTTATAGCTGTGTTTTCTTTCAATGCATTCCCTTGCCAGCCAGTCACTGGTCTTGATTTAGAAATAAAAAAAAAAACCCTTTGAGATTCTCAAGAACCTCTTCCATTCCCCACAAGAAAAAAGGACTGACATCATGCTGTACTAGTTTGTGTTACATTAAACTTGTGACTCCAAAGACTCCAGAGTTAGGGTCTTGATTTTGTGGTCTTGGTTTTGGGAACTCTCAAATTTACACAAATGTGATCCTTCTCTGGATTTCATTACTTAGTTTCTTGGTCTGGTCTGAGTTTTAAAACTGTTGTTGAGCATCTGTCGGCCTAGTTTTTGCAGAGTGTGCTGCACCGATGGCACTAGCTGGTGAGTGAGCTTGAGACTCTTTTTTTGTATATTCACATTCCTAGCTCTTCCGATTTGACAACAGTTGGCTTTTGTCACCACCTTTACAGTCTCAGGTCTGAATCTTCCCAACAGAACAGCTGAATCCCAAGTTCCTCACAAAAAATGCCTAAAGACTCTTCTGTGAACACTTGACTTACAACTGTTAAGGCACTTACTCTTAAAACTTTCTTATAAAGAACCCCTCTTCATTCTTTTTCTGTTGTCTCATGGTATCCCATACTTTTGTTCTTTTCTCAGCAATTCTGAAACTTCTTATCTTTGCTTTTTGTATCCCTTATGTCTTAGTCACTTTGAATAAAAGCATCTGCTAAATGAATGCAAGTAGATCTGGGTCTCATTTTACAGTCAAATTCAGCATTTCTCTTTTTCAGTTCATAAGATGCTTTTTGGACTAGCAGGTCTAAAAGGGGTCTAATCTTGGTCCGAGTCTCTGGGGTCTGATATTGGCCTGGGTCTTAAAGGTTCTTGGAGTTCTTGACTCTAACTAGCCTCTTACTAGGCTTACAAGCACACAACACATTACGTAACAGCAATGTACAGACAGCATATAGATTGATGTGATGTTGGCTGATTACCCTCATAAGAACGATAAGAGAGACTTGCTCTTCATCTCGCCACTTCATAAATGATCCTCAAAGATTTCCCCCCCCGGGATATTACTAAAGCAGGATTATGGAATGAGAGCTCTGTGATGATCTATCGTGCGAGATTAGTGCTTTATAAAAAAAAAGCCTGAATCAAATCAGAATGGCTGCGTGGGAAATTAAAGTCTGGGTGAGCGCTATAAAAACTGAAGGTGTTCATAAACAGCAGCAGTCAAGGTGAAAATGAAACTGAAGCTTTCACCCTGAGGCAGCACGCACCTATGTGTGTGTCAGCTACGCCACTTTAATACAAACACTACTCGAGTGGAATGGTGCTTTGAATGAGAGCCACTGTTTGAGATTCTCATTTAGGGGAATTGAAGCTTCAGAGAACCGCCAAAGCGCCTGCAGAGGGCCAGTAATTGCATTGGCTTGGTCAAAATTGAAACTTCACAGCATAATGAATGATGCCTGAAGGCGCAATGGGGCTTTCATTGAGAGTGACGTCATCTGACCGGTCAATCTGAGGCTCAATCCACCCGACCGCCCAAGACACAGAGCCTGGTCCTTTGGGATGCCTCCAACTGATTCATTGTTATAGTTTCCTTCTCCTTCAAAAGTCAGAGGAGTTCAAGGGTGTGCTGAAGGGGAGGGCAGCACTATCAGCACCCACCTGCTGAGGAATGAAATGTCAGAGTCACTTTGGCTCTCGCCTAAGCCCTGAGCTCACAGGTTTGGACAGTATTAACAGTCTGATGCAACTCTAAAAGTCTAGCTGGCAGTCACGCTAAATGGAGGAATCTCATTAAACCAGGATGTTCTCTCATATTGTAACTAAAGGATCCTCAAAGATCTTTCTGACCTTTTATCTTCAAAGCAGTGTGATTAACACAATCTTTTGCTATTTATATAGAAGTCAAGGGAATTTCTGCAAATATATGCATACACACACATATTGTATACAACACTTTGAATAATAATGAGTATATTTTAACATTTTAACAACATTTAGTTTAATTCAATGCAGTTTCAAAGTGATTAGTCATATTGCAACTGATTGGCTCAAAAACTTGCCATGATGAAAAAATTGCAGAATACATACTTCCAGGGATCCTGCACCTGCCAAACAAAGGGAATGTTTGTGCAGCTATTATAGACCTCATTGTATCCATTATGTCCACACTCAAAAGCACGATTACATCATATAACATCATTACATCATATTAGTCAGTTTCTCATGACTGGCACATAACTGAGGCGGCGGAGACATTATGTGTATGGTGTGAGTATTAACATGGGCTTTATGCCCTCCAGCTAACAACCACAGCACAGTGCAAAGCTTCAGTGCAAATAGCTTACAATTCAACCTGTCAACTGGTTATTTGGGTAAGCAGAGGGGCTGTCAGAAAAGCATTAAAACCTGTTGCATGACCTTAATCTGTCAGCACAGTCACATCCGACCTCCTGTACTCCCTTCCATGAGCCTGCCATGAATCAGCATCATACCAGCATTCAATGTAGTTATGATTCCTCTCATGGCTTTTCTCAAGGAATCCTTCAACATTTCATGTCAGTGCATGATAGGCCTGCCAATTGATTTTACAATTGGCTTTACAAAAGTGGTTTTAGGATCAATATATTGTTACTTTTATTTCCTATCATTGAAAATAATCACATCAATCCATACAGTACATGCAGGATTTTCAAGACTCAACACATGGAAAGCTAACTACAGCAAACTCTTCAACTTCAACTTGTGTATTGTTATAGAGAAATTATGTAATGGTGTGGCAATCTGTTGATCCCTCAAGTCAAATGACGAGCCACAATATGCAGAAGTGAATCATCTACGGCAGGCCAACAAAAAGGACAAGCCATGTGGTCTTAAGTCTGTATAAGACACTGCTGTGGAGGACAGATGCAGCTAGGGTTGTCAAAATATCGACTCCGGTACCAAGTCGGTACTGAAATTAAAAAAATTTGACGATGCAAGCATTTTTGAGCAGATTCTTAAACACCTCTGATTGGCCATTGTGTTCACGTACTCAACAGATACGTCTGTGATTGGCTACAATGATCAACGCTTAAAAAACATGTTGTAAATAGACATCTTTGACGCTTGTCATTGAGCGCTTACACAGATACACGCGGGGACATTTGAAAGCAGGCGCATATCATTAACATTTACATTTACATTTACGCATTTGGCAGACGCTTTTATCCAAAGCGACTTACATTGCATTATTCTATACATTTGTATCCGAGTATGTGCAATCCCTGGGATCGAACCCATGACCTTGGCATTGCTAGTGCCATGCTCTAACCACTGAGCTACAGGAAAGCATATCAGCGGATCCGTCTATCAGCAAATATATTAGACAAAATTCTAATATATTTTCGCTCAAAATTCTAAGGGGGAAATTCTGGTATCGTCACATTTTTTACATTTCAGTACTGACTTGGTACCGAAGTTGGTACTTTTGACAACCCTATATGCGAGCTTCCACAACTTGTACTCCGGAGGATAAGGCTTCCTAGCTCAAGCTCTGCAGAGACTTGTCTGGGTGGTCTTTAATGCAGACATACGATATTCCCATGTACTAGGAATCTGCCCAGGAATTTTACCCATATGTCCATATCCTTGTGCTTTTACAAGGAGGTCATAGTATTGTAGGACTGGCAGATGCCTTGGCCACATTTGCACCTCTCAAAATCTGACATGATCATCTCACGTCTTGATGTTCTGCCACAGATAATTATGGAAGACAAGACGCATCTTAGGGGAAGAAAACAACGAACAAACTAAAAAAAGCGAGTACGAAAGCCCCAAGGATGATATTCAAACCTCACACAGCGATCAATGAGACGTCAAGATGAGATGACAGCTGTGAGAGGTCATCTTCGAGGCAAGAGCTCTGATGAACTGACGAATCTACAGTGATAGATGCCACCCTGGCTTTCAAATGCAGAGGGAATACTCTTCAAGACACGGAGAATGAAATAATCATTGTCATTAGACAAAGTACACCCTGTGACATCTCCAGAGGGAAATTAAATCCCAAAAATCTGGAAAGCCATACTACATTGGTTCTGCCAAAAAAGAAACTATCATATAACTTCTGAAGACTTGGAATTTACTTCTGACCCTGTAAAGTCTGACACATTGAATATTAGTCAGAAAATAACAATTTATTGAAACTTTAGACAAAATATACTTTTTTAAAAATCTAACGTTTTTGCTTTTTATCATCTCTGATACATCAGGCTTTTTGTTGGTGAATCTCTTTAAGTAAATGTTGGAGAATTGAGGCAGGAGAATCTTTAAGCGGGAGAATTAAAGGAGAAGTATAACTTGGGGCAGGTTTGCCAACATGATGTAAACAACTGACGATACATGGCAGATGAGACCGCTGCCAATCTGTTCACTTGTCTCATACTCAAACGTCTATCCACAAACAATCATAAACACACTTCAATCCACAAACTATAATACGCACGTCAACAAATTATAATACACACATCAATCCACTATCATAAATGCTTGTCAATCCACACACTATCATACATGCACTTCAATACACAGACTATTGATTTCCTTTGTAGATAAACATGACTAGCATCTATTTCATCTCACACATACCTATCTTGCCGTGTAATATAAGCACAGCAGATGTTCTACTGGACCTGCACCTCCATGTTTGAATGTGGGTGAGATGCTGACAGCAGCTACATCTGTTCACTCATCTATTTTGCATGAGAAAACTTGACCACACCAATGGCACAGCCACCTTATCTTTTTTAATCCATTTTTTATCTATTCATTCTATCCTGAAAAGACCTCCCAGCAGTCTGACATTTCATACAGTGTTCAGAAATGAACCATCCAATTGTCGTCTCCAAGACCGGACAACTTTAAGCTTAACTTCTACAGGGAATCTATGGCATTAATGCAGGGGGTTCACCAATTATTGCTGGATTTAAATGAAGTATTTCTGCAAAAATATGAAAATATGAGTTAAACACAAATACAATATTTAAAAAGGTATAGTTCACCCAAACCAGTATGACTTTATAGATATTTTAAAATTTGTGTGTGTGAGCGTGATGTGCGGTTCAGGTATTTGCTACATTTATGATAGTAATACCAGAAATCTTTGACCTTGTGGGGACATTTTTTGGTCCCTATGAGGAAAACAACTTCTAAATCATACTCAATGATTTTTTTTTTGAAAATGCAAAAATGCATAAAGTTTTCTGTGTGTGTTGTGTTTAGGGGTTAGGGGATAGAATATACAGTTTGTAGAGTTTAAAAATCATATCTATGGAAAATCCACATAAAACATGGAAACCCAACATTTTTTGTCCATTCAATGAAAGGCAGTGGTGTCCAAGAATAACTATAATACAGGTTTAAAACAACATGATAGTGATATAAAGAATTACATGACCAATTAAATTTTTGGATTAACTATGCTTTTAATTTAACTTCAACCAAAGTTAAGATGATAATATTCAGCTTCTTAGTTAAAAAGCTAAAGAAATGTTTCATTGTCCCTTCCACGTTAAAATTTAATAAATTAAGTTTAAATGATATTCTAATGGCTCTGCAATGTAAACATCAAAACAAAGTATGTTAATACAATGATATGGTATATACACATTATTAAAGGCCAGGCTTAAAATGTAACACCCAATACAAGGGTTCTCTGCACCGCCTATCTATTCACAAAATGGTTTTCGGCCTCAAAATGATTCAAGACCCCTGTTTTCAACTATTCTCGACTTCAACTAGATAAAATACTGCATGTAAGTGGTTCTTTTGAACCTCTTTGAGCTGCTAATGGGACCTTATAATCTGAATCAGCCGCAGGGATCACTTCAAAGGCAGTGTAAATTCCTATTTAAATCAACTTAGCTCTCTAGCGTCCATCGTTCACTCCATTTAATAGCTCACACTGTGTGCATTTTTGTCAGCATTTGTGCATTGTGCCAAGAGTGGTCTTATTACCAAGTGCAGCTGAAGTGAAATTGAAGAACTCCAATAGTACGGCCTGTCAATACCGACATCCATATCCACTAACTTCTGTACAGAGGAGAAAAAGAGCCTCAGTGAGTACTGAAGCAGAAGATGTTCCTATGAGAACATTTCCCATTAAACAAATAAACTTCAGTGGTTAACAAGACATGCGGGAGATCCTTTCTGTCAAT
Organism: Anabarilius grahami; assembly: GCA_003731715.1. Lineage (NCBI taxonomy): Eukaryota > Metazoa > Chordata > Actinopteri > Cypriniformes > Xenocyprididae > Anabarilius > Anabarilius grahami. Next base: position 9,353,244 of record RJVU01057109.1, read on the forward strand.
ATGCAGAAAGGAGCACTTTTTTACCCATTGTATATTTTCTTCCACTGCATTTCGGTAGCAACTAGAGCAAACAGAATAACGGTCTGGTTTCATCCACGGACTTAAAGTTGATCCCTGAGGCATTACACAGGCTTGCCCAGGCATGGCGCCATGTGCCCATCTTAAAAGTGTGCCATATCTCAGTAGGGAGCTCATGATTGAGCAGCAGGGATGTCAAGAACATCATCTTAGAGGTGTGAGATAATACGAACAGTTACAGACAAGCCTATTTCTGATGCCGTTTGTCTGCGGGGAGCTGAGGATCATCGATGCTCATGGGTGTATTAATAAAATCAAAAGCCATGGACCTCCAGGTGATCTGACTGTGACATGCTCATTGTGATAGTTTTGCAAATCATAATACAAAATAAAGTCCGAATTTGCAATCCATACCTCATGGCACATGTGGTCCAGACATACATTTGATGTGCGCAATAGATAGAATAAAATAATCATGATTTATCTTAGAATGCAGAATAAAACTGTAATAAAGTTTAACTTAGCAGTTGTTTTCAACATTGATAATAAAAATATTTCTTTAGTTCCAAATCAGCATATTATAATGATTAAGTAATGGCTGCTGAAAATTCAGCTTTGCCTTCACAGGAATAAAATGTTTTAAAATAGAAAACTATTGTTTTACATTGCAAATGCAACTCTCGTTGGCTTTAGATAAATGTAAAATGTAATTTTTAGGGCATTTTCTTAACATCAATATGTGACAAAAACAATCCTGATTAGATGCTATGTAAAATAGATTTTTGTAAGATGTTTCTTCACAAAGATGAGGAAAATGTGCTGGTTCGCATATATTTACTATAGTTTTCGATACAGTTACTACATTTCAACTCTATAGTTGGCCAAATTATTCAGTTTTGAGTCATCATTAGTATGTTATTTCAGTCATAAGATGGAAACACATAACTCTCTTCCCCCTGTAAAAGTGCAATAACTCCATAAATCCATAAGCAAGGACATTTCTGCCAGTAGCCATTTTGATTCTCCTTATAAATATTAGATACACCTTTTTAAGGCTGAAATAGGAAGCCATTGAGTGGCGTCTGACCACCGCAGATTCCATTAAAGCTTTTGCAGGAAAAACATGGACAGCTATAAAACTTTTAGCGCTTCTCTTGAGAGGAGGTGAAGCAGGGACACCTGGACTCCTGATAAATAATTCATGACTGCTGACGGAAGTGCCGGTCAAACAGAAACACTTGTACCACAGCGAGATAAAACATATTTAAATGTAATGTGGGAAATGCCATTAAAAAAAATCTGTCACCGGTAGGGTCAAATTGACGGTATTGAGAGATGGATGGTTGAGGAAGAATTTTTTGCCACACAACAGTGTACTGTGCCAGCATAATTGAAGGGAAATGATGGCCTGAAAGCTAAAACAAGTGTTGGGAAACTCTTATTAACATAAAATGAGCAATCATCTGCAACACCGTTGCGGTCTCCAGAGCTTTCACAGGTGTGACATGGCTTAGACCTCTTCCTGGATTGATGAGGGCACAAACTGGCCCATCACTGCTGAAGTTAGGAAATCAAAGTGAGTCATATGCATCAAAATAAGATCTATTTGTAAAAGACACCAAATGAGAAGAGTATAGTAAGTAGTATGGCATAGTAGGTAAAGATATGCCCCCCATCAAAACAAGCCACTCAACATCCTGCACGGTCACGTCAAATCAAACATGGCATCTACCCTGACTTAAGTCCGTAAGTGCTCTATAAATTGCTTTGAACAAAAGAATCTGCCAAATGGAAACTTATCAAAAGAGTATGCAAAAGTGTTAAAAAACTCCTAGTTAAAACAGCAGTGTCCTCGCTCAGCCATGGCTTTAAAAGGCACGTATTACTTTTTAAATGAGGAATTACATTAAGCTTTCTCAGCAAGTTCATTTAATTAAGTTTCCGATGACAGGACAGTGGAACAATCTCCACTGAGAATATACTTGCCGTTCAATAACACCCAATAGCTGTCAGTGAGGTTGTGCTAATAACCTGCTAACTTGAATCAGAATACCAAATGGAGTTTTTAAACAATAAAATGCTTTGCTGGCTGCTCATTACTTTCTCAATATTGTGCTTAATAAATGTGATGAATCGCTCCAACTGTGCCACATTAAATGGTGCGTGACTGAATATAGCAATGTATTTACATTTTTTTGTGATTCCCCAGCACTCCAGAGAAGGATGAAAAGGAGATTCTTTGTCTAAGACTGGACCTGGGGTACAATTTACTGATGTGGGGGCATAAACTGTTATCCAAATAAAATATCACTAGAAAATTTCTTTACAGTGAGTAGATGGATATGTTTTTTATTTTGTAGGTTATTTATTTATTTATAATACTTATTATTATTATGAAATCAACTTTTTAATTCATTGTTTTGCTCTTTGATTAACAGTAATGACACAGACAGCAACTGATTTATTAGGCTGCTGTCACTTTAAGACTTAATGCACGAATCAAAATACTCTTACACATGCATTTACTTTCTCAGCTGTTTACATTCACTTAAGACATAATCAACTGTGTTTACAAGGATTTTTAATTACATACTTTTGTACTTAATTCAGTTTTCGTGCACTATATGAGAGGCGGCTTTCTGTCTGGGTGCTCTGGATGTGCCCAGCACAGAAAACAGCGTGTGAGTGCAGAATTAAGTTCTCTTTCGCGTCTTTCTGCACTTTAATGGTTTAAAACCACATTAAAATGAGCACACAGGAATCAATAAGCGGAATGCTCACCTCCATATATCTCTGCCACTTTCCATTACTCTTTTCTCTATGTGCAAGGTCGAAACAACCTAACCAAGCGTCCTGCATTGAGCTTGAGTCAGACTAGTCTAAATCCTCATGCATTAGCTCAGGTCAGACATCGTCAATTGTTGCAGCTTCAACTTGAGACATAAAAGCAAGTCTTAAAAACTCAGAAACTGCAGAGGTGGAAGAGGGCAAACTTTAGGCACTTTACTTCATTAATTTATGAACTCCTCTACAATTATAAAGTCTAATGTTGCCTTTTATCTTCACTGCTTGCAACTGTTCAGTCTCAACATGTAAGGAAGAAAAACAAAGACAAAACAACAACAAAAATGATTCTTTCAAAAAAGAAACTCGATGAAGACATCTGGCACATGTCAATGGTAAGAAGACGTTTTTAAAATAATGGCACTTACGAAGTTCTCCGACTTTGAGAATCTCACACAGCATCTTCGTCAGTTCAATGCTACTGCGACCGAATGGACACTCGTGTTTATCCTCACGACTGCTGTTCTCCAGTACAATCTGTAACATACAAAATTTTGTCTATCAATCTGTTAAAGCAAAATGCATTGTAGAAAAAGAACTACATGAACTTCATGAACTACTTTTAATTTTTGTGTGCAACCTAATTAGAAATTATTTTCTCAATTTAAAAAAAAACATGTAATATTTATTAAAATTGTGACACACATGAAAAAAACCTGGGTTATTCTCACAGAAAAACTAAATAAATAATCACATTCCAATTTCACTTAATAATCACTTTCCATGCTATTGGCGGAATTTTCTGTCATTTATGACACAAAGTTTCCCCGCCATTCAATATTGTTACTCATTCTGACCAAGTTATTTTATTTTATTTAAATGGATAGTTCGGCTAAGTCTTATTTTTCTGCAGAATACAAAAGATTTTTTGAAGAATGTTGTTTTGGACTGCACTGACTTCAAGTACAGACAAAAGCATTCTCGAAAATAACTTGTTTGACAGAAGCAAGAAAGTCCAATTATTTAAATTTTTGGGTGAACTCTCTTTATTTGGATGTTTATTTACTGTTTATTGCTAGAAATAACAAAAATAACACCAAACAAGTTTGTAAGCTGTATTTCAGTGTGGGAGGAGCTGTTGTCAGTCCCAGATACTGTGATGAGGGGGCCCACAAAAGTGTCTTTACACTGCTAAGTGTTTGGGCACTGTTTGAGTACTGAGTGTATTTTAGTGTTTATCGGGGTATCGCATGAGAACAGTGATGAGCAGCAGAGTCACAGCAGTTGCAGAGGGCAGTGAAGTGGAATAGTACTGTTAAAGAGTAATGTGAGGAGACAAGGAATGTCCTCATTCAACACCACTTTAATGTTCTTACTGAGTCAACGAGTACGAATAGAGGGGTGATGGATGATACATTTTGGAGGAGAATAACAGACAGGCTTGGCAGTGCAAGTATCACTTGTGACTAAAATATAAGTGCAAACTGTAAAATGCATTTAAGAGCATGTGCAAATAATAAAAAAAAAAATCTAGCAGGTCTTTAAAAAGTTTTTAAAAAAAATCAGTTTTATGATATTTAAGTAGTATAAAAAGTCTTAAATATCTTAACTGGTATAACAAACATCTTAATGATCATTTTAATAGGTCTTAAATGTGGGGACAGAAAAACAGGAATTGCGATACAGCCTAATGTGGTTATAAAACATCAAAAGGCTGAAATAAATATAAGCGCTGCACATTTTAAGTAAAAATGAGGCTTCAGAGCAGTTTGTATTCATTGAATACCGCACATTTATGCCAACAGATTGCTTATGATGTGCTGTTGATTAATTATAACAATGTTAACTTTATGAAGTTATGCAAGTTTATATTGTAATATGCTGTAGATTGTTGCGAGAGTGCATATTTTATCTCCCTCATCTTTCTGAATGAGCATTATTATTAATTAATAAATTTATTACCTTAGAATGAGCCATTTCTATATACATGCACAGCGGGTCTACTTATATCGAAGTCGCCATTTTGCGCTGCCACATTTCTACAGTAGCCCTAAATGGACAAACTTCTCATTGCTTGAATGGCTACTCTCTGCTGTCTCAGATGACAACATCTTTTTCCTGTGTTCGCCACCGTAGCTTCACTATGTGCTTCGAAAGCGAGGAGTGAGCGGTGGACTGAGCCATTGGTTGCAATTCGCAACATCACCGCTAGATGCCGCTAAAATTTACACACTGAACCTTTAAAGTCACAATGAAATAGATCAGTAGCAAAAGATATTATCTTCCATAATGTGACGTACATCCAAATGAAACCAATTTAAACCAATTTTTATTAGATACTATGATTATACATGATAAAACGATACACGTGGATGAATTGTTCACAATAACATGCATTAACAAAATAGATTTCCATTTCATGCCAACTGTAATATGACCTAACTAAATGTAAAAGACTCAGGTCTGCAGTGGTGAGGTAACACTTGACTTTAGAGTTGATAATTGAGCACTAGTCAGTTTATAAATAAATACAAGTGTTTTCTCATTTCAGCACCTATGGAAAGTGAGCATGTCTTACCCTGATATAAGCATCCTGATGGTGCCTGGCGAAATAGAGCATGTTATCCAGAGCCAGCATCCCAGGAGGAATCTGAGTGAAGTCCACTGCAGGATTCACATGATTCTACACAAACACACACAAACACAAGCATGATCGAGAGGAAACACACACTCCAGCCGTGACTCCATGACTCGCATCGTAATCACGCCGAGAGTCTCGCATTGCATTTTGAGTAGTTGAGTCGAGATAAGACGAGTACTAAATTGGTTCCACTGCTCGAACTGCTGAAAGAGTCCGTGATTCAGAAACAGGCCTGTATATCCCCGGTGGATGACAAAGGCCCAGCAAGCCTTCTGCAAATGCTACGACTGCGATATCGGCTCCCTCTGCTCGACCGTCTACTTCAAACTAATCTGCGCTTTTCAGAAAATGTGAGATGGTTGGCTTTGAGGATGAGGGCTCTCTGTGGCTGCCTGACTGGACTTAGGGTTGCCAATTATGCTGTGTTTGAAAGTTCTTGCTTTCGGATGGACCCTGGTGAGTCTGAGGCACTGAATAGACAAACCACAGAGTAAAAATGTTTTTGATTACAGCCAGAGAAACAAAGAGAGAGAAACAGAGACAGAGGGTATGTTTGGAAGGGCGTACTGACTTAGTACATTTGCAGTTTGGAGTATGTGTACTGTGCAAAAATGCCAATTTTTGCTAGAATGGAATAAATAAGGAGTTTGTAACCAAAACCAAATTCTGTATCCCACAATATAATATCCTCAACTTGACATTACATTTCAAATGTGATGGAAGAACCGCAAGAAATACCAATGATTTTTGGCACCCTCTTCATAAATGATTAGTTAATAGCACATAAGTGAAGCTAAAAGAATAGCTAATCCCAAAATTATAATTTACAGCCATTGTCATGTTGTTCCACTTTCTTTTTTCCATGGAACACAAAAAGAAACATTTTGAACAATGTTCACACTGCTCTTTTCCATACAATGGAAGCATTAAGAGACAACGGGATGTCAAAAGCTTGGTAAGGGGTCAGTTTGATTTTTTTTAAAAAGTCTCTTCTGCTCACCAAGACTGCATTAATTTAATCAAAAATATAGTAAAAACAATAATATTGTGAAACTGTGTTACATCTTAATATATTATTCCTGTGATGGCTGTGATCATTACTCCAGTCTTCAGTGTCACATGATCCTTCAGAAATCATTCTAATATGCTGATTTGGTGCTTAAGAAACATTTCATATTATAATATTATTATACTTCTTTTATTTTGTGGAAACCACGATACTTTATTTTAGGATTCTTTGATGAATTCAAAATTCAAAAGAACAGCATTTATTTGAAATGGAAATCTTTTGTAACATTCTAAAGTCTCCCTGTGGTGAAAATACTGTTTTTAATGTGTTTTAAGACAAACCATATGCAAATTCACAAGTCAACACCATTGCTGAGTATTTTCTCCTTAAAACTGCAGTGAACCAAAGACAGTCTCAAAAACGCGGTTTGAAATCGCTGGTGTTTCTGACGTCACAAACTACCTTGTAACCAATCACGTCAATGTGTGATCGTCAAGGAATGGATCTCTGAGCTGGCGTGAGCGAGTGGAGGTGGGGCTAATTTTTATATTCATAGAACCATGTATACTAAATGAGGCAAGGGTATAGAGTTACATTCAAGATATTTTAAGGCATGAATTTTTTTTTTTTCAAGAAAAAAAAAAGTTTACAATTATTGACTACAGCGGGACTTTAAATGTTTTTACTGTCACTTTTGATCAATTTAATGCATCCTTGCTGAATAAAAGTTTATATATATATATATACACACACACACACACCTTTTTTTTATCTT
>RJVU01057109.1:9360977-9371751 GCA_003731715.1 Anabarilius grahami
ATATATATATATATACACACATACATATACATATATATATATACACACACATACATACATACATACATATATATATATATATATATTAGTGCATACTGCATATACTGCAGTATGGAGTATGCAAAACACTAATATTCCATTCTGAACACAGTCGGCCAGAGACAAAGTCCACCAGCAGCCCACAGTACTTAAAAACACGTCTGTGGCGAGGGCACTGGAGACCAATTTCCCATCCATCAATGTGACAATACCCTGAGAGAGTTGGAACACAGCTCTCATTAGCAACACTGTTGTCTTAACACATTCTGCACAGCTCCCTAACAGCAAAACTCCGTACTTCTCCCAAAACACTGTGAAAATGGTGTCTAGACCCTCAGAGCTACCTGTCATTTGACATTGGTGGCAAGGGAGAACAAGTCTGTAATCTGAGGAGGTGTTAACACTGCAGGAGGAGTTTAGGGAAGGTCTTATCTTCAGACAGCACACGACACTGTGAAAGGGGTCTTAGTGAACCTCAGAAGCTCAAAGGGGCTTGGGAGCACATGACAACTTCAGTCTTGTCCCCTTCACACCGCAGTATGTTTCTGCACATAGGCCTTTCCTTCACACCTGCCTTGGCCTCTCCTTCTCCCCCTTTCCTGCTACTTTCTTTCTGCTTTCTTTCGCCGTTTACAAGCTGATACCAGGTTAAAAGTATAGTAGGCTCATCTACACATTTATTTATAAATAATAATAATAATAACAAATATGTATTTTTTTATATATTGGACATACAGTGGGGTGCTAAAGACCAAAATAGAAAATGTTTCTATTTTTCATTTTTGTAATTGAATAATTTTTCATTACAAATTACATTATCAGCAATAAAATTTCAGTGAAAAACTAGCAAAAAACAAAATAATAATGATATTAATAATCTGAATATTTGCCAACAAAATAATAATGAATATATTTCATTCATATTGCCCAGCCCTTGGATGTCACTGCTTGAAACCTGGCTGACAATCTCACATGAGAAAAAAATATAGTGTCAAAATATGACAGATTGACTGGCGGCATCTCTGCCATCTGGGCATGTCTGATGATTTGACCTGTTTGATGTGCAAAGGAGAGAGCGTTGGATATTTTGTTACAGTGAAATGTGTCAAAAAAATTTGATAAAAGCTTAGACGAGCCTCAATGGATTCAGACAATGCTTTGAAATATGCAATCACAGTGATATTATTAGGGGACAAACAGCTTTAGCTACATAAACAAATACGTCAAAAACAATTCTAGGTCATAGTTCATGAAATGAACTTAAGGCTTTATTAAATTTTTGGACGTAAATGACACTTTCTCGCTTGCACCCACATACTGAAATGTATTTTTACCACTGATTCTGAGTTTGCTAAATAAGCATAGAGTACTATAAATATATATTTTTTTTTTCCAGTACTGTCAAATTAGAGTTAGCAAAGCGTATAACAATGTAATGTATGAAAACTTACGATGAAGCCCAGTTTTTTGTAGTCTCGTGTGTACATGGACTTGCGCTTCTCAATGCTGCCGCTGTTGTTGGACTCACACTCAACGTCAAAAGCAATCCTGCGCAGCTCGAAGATGATGTCCCTCTGAGCCTGAACACAGGTATAAAACCATATTATTGCACAGATCTCTACAATACTTGATTCTGAGAGTTCAATTGCAACATTCTGTCGTCAAACATAGTTATATAATCACTACTATATGCTACAATAGGCCAACTGATTTTCTTAATGGTTATATGTTTCTCATATCACTCCAGTCTCTTTCTTTCTCAACAAAATAAAACAATTGAAACTCAAATCAATATGTAATGTTCATTTATTTATTTGGCAAGCAGCTGTATAATAACCAGGACTGAACATTGTCTACAACTGTAATAACTGTTCAGTGATAGAGATTCACCTGGTCTTGAGGGTCCATCTTCGTCATCATGCGGTCCTCCAAAAGGTTAAAAGTCAAGACTTGTAGCACATACAGCTGGTGTGCCATCTCATCATTTATGGGTTTGTTACTCCTGATCACATTCTGACAAATGAGAAAGAGAGAGAAAGAGAATGTTAGACATATGGAGAACCTTTGACTGCTTTTCCAGTCATTTATAGGGTTAAAGAATATATAGGTAAAATATATATATAAAAAATATATATAAAATAGAAAATTTATATATATTTATTTATTTATTTTCAGACCTGTGAAGCACTTTGATCTGTGATTAATTTATGAAAAATTCCAATGCAAATATTATTATAATTACTATTACTACTACTTTACCAGGCCTGAAAAACACCATTTTAAAATTCCCTAATATTTTCAGTGTTTTTTTTTTTTTTTGCATGAATTACAGGAAAACTGAACCAAAGAGAGGTTTATGTTCAGATTGGCATACTGCCATAGTACTCGTGCTGTTTTTGTAGTATGTATACTGTGCACTTACACTGAGGATGATTGAGCGCAGCTGCTTCTGTGCTAGAATGTGAGCCATCTCCTACAATCAAACAAAACATCGAGTCACCTTAAATCTCACAGACTCATACTTATTCACACATACACATCTTTAATAACCACTTTAAAAGGTATAGCTCAGCAAAACATATGAAACAGCTCAGTTAAATATCAGTTAAATCACCTACAGAGTGTTCATCTTAACTAGAGAGCACTTACTGTAAGAGGACAATCAAGGATGTTCACATTGTCCTCATCAAACTACCATTACGAGCACAGCAAGGGGAGGAAATAATGTGAGAATAAGACAGAAAAAGAGAAGAGAAAAGAAGCGAGAGAGAAAGCAAAGGCATTTTGTTAGTAGCACAGAAATGAGAGGTCAGCAAAACAGACCTGGAGAAACTGTAAATTGACATTTAGGATATGAGGCAGTTACATGAGCCCGCTGTGACTCTTAAGTCACTCTCTTACTTAAAGCTGCTCTGAGCAATTTTTTTAAAGGTGCCCTAGAATTTTTTTAAAAAGATGTAATATAAGTCTAAGGTGTCCCCTGAATGTGTCTGTGAAGTTTCAGCTCAAAATACCCCATAGATTTTTTTTAATGAATTTTTTTAACTGCCTATTTTGGGGCATAATTAGAAATGAGCCGATTCAGGGTGTGTGGCCCTTTAAATCTCGTGCTCCACGTCCACGGAGCTCGCGCTTGCCGTAAACAACATAAAAAAAAGTTCAAACAGCTAATATAACCCTCAAAATGGATCTTTACAAAGTGTTCGTCATGCAGCATGTCTAATCGCGTAAGTACAGTGTTTATTTTGATGTTTACATTGATTCTGAATGAGTTTGAGGCTATGCTCCGTGGCTAACGGCTAATGCTACACTGTTGGAGAGATTTATAAAGAATGAAGTTGTGTTTATGCATTATACAGACTGCAAGTGTTTAAAAATAAAAATAGCGACGGCTCTTGTCTCCGTGAATACAGTAAGAAACGATGGTAACTTTAACCACATTTAACAGTACATTAGCAACATGCTAACGAAACATTTAGAAAGACAATTTACAAATATCACTAAAAATATCATGTTATCATGGATCATGTCAGTTATTATTGCTCCATCTGCCATTTTTTGCTATTGTCCTTGCTTGCTTACCTAGTCTGTTGATTCAGCTGTGCACATCCAGACGTTCTGCCCTTGTCTAATGCCTTTCATAATGTTGGGAACATGGGCTGGCATATGCAAATATTGGGGGCGTACACCCCCAATATGGTGTTATGTGTGTTATGTTGAGATTCGCCTGTTCTTTGGAGGTCTTTTAAACAAATGAGATTTATATAAGAAGGAGGAAACAATGGAGTTTGAGACTCACTGTATGTCTTTTCCATGTACTGAACTCTTGTTATTTAACTATGCCGAGGTAAATTCAATTTTTGAATCTAGGGCACCTTTAATACTTCACATAAAATATCTAACACTCTTTGGAGAGTGGGTGTATGGTCGTAGGAATGAGGGGCGATCTAATTCAGTGGCTAAGTCTAAGGGAAGTTAGCAAGGTGGTTAACGTTGCTTACAACAGCTTTAACTAAAAAGTTTTCACAAAGTATTCTTCCTTCACTTCAGTTTATCAAATTAAAAACTACATCACTGTAAGTACTGATAACAAAACAGAAAAATTGATTATTAAGGTGAGGTCACATTAGTGAAATTTCAGGGCCAAAAAAGGTCCATTGTCTTTTGTCAATAGTGTAGCAATGTATGAACCACAGATCACACAGAAGTCACTTTCAAACTAAGCAGTTTCCTGGCGGTTAATGCGGCAAATTCGAGTGACAAAATCAGTGTGACGAAATCTTTCAATCTCACACAAAATTCATAATTATGTGGATTCCTATTGAAATGACTTCACACATGAAAAATTTCAGAACAATGGTAAATGTGACCGCACCTTTAAGGATTGTTGTCTCGCTCACTCCACTCATTTGGCTATTAAGAATAACAGATTTAATATGCGTGGAGGAAGAAGGGAAATTATCTGAGGTGAAAAACTAACACATTGCACACTTACAAACACACAAACAGACACTCAAGCACATACAGATTAAAAAAGTGTCAAAATTATGCCCAATTAAGTGACTTGCATGTCTTTTCACAAACAGCACTTCTTACACTGTATCCTAACCATGTTTCCAATGTCAAGCAAATTTTATGTTCGCACTAAAACCATAATGCTGCATGAAATAACAGAATCTTAGCCAATAACAACATATTTGATGTTTAACATGCAGTGATGTGGAGTAAGAATTTGGACCAATGAGATTTCACCGTGTGCGGGGCTACCCAACATAAAACCAAAGGAATGACAAAAATATATCTAGTTCAGTCATGAAACTCTAGAGGGCACAGGTTAATAGATCCTTTACTTGCAGTCTGCAAGCAATCACAACACTACATGACCCAAGCTGGTTGGACTCTGCTAAACCAGCAGCCAATGAGATTGCTTGCTCAACTTTTAAATTCTGTAGTTCAGTGTTTGCTGTAGGCTAACACTGAATCCCTCCACCTCCCCCTGTCTAGATCTGCTACAGGATTAATGTATGTCTTTTTATGTAGCAGCAGCATATCTGACATGCTTACAGCAGTGTGTCTGTGTATCTGTTAGCAGTAGCACGACCATATGTGCTCTGCAACAGCAATAATCTTCATCAACAGAAGCAGTAGCATAGCAGATCTAGTCCGCCAGGACCAAATACATTAGCATATGCCATATTCAATAATATGCGATTTCGAGAGTTGTCATAATGTTGTCTTGAAATAATGTTATGTGACACTGTTGACAGTTGCGGCTTGTCAGAACAAAAATTTAGACAAACATGGAAGACGTTCGTGTGACATTTTCTCACGTCTTGCCTGATGAAGACGGTGTCATTTTTTAGTCTAGACAACAACAAGCAAATGGAAAAAGCAGAAAAAATGGGTTTGTGTGTTTACTGTACCTGTCTCTTCTCCTCAGGGGCTTTGAGGAACAATGCATTAATCACTGCGATAGTGTAAGTCTGGATGTCCTGATCCGTCCTGTTGCCAGAGAGAGAGAAAAAAGCAAAAATCTAAGAGAGCAACTATTAAAGGTATAGCTCACCAAAAATTATCAACATTTACAACAAAAGAATACAGTAACCAAGGGTTGTAAAGCCCCAAATGCTTGACGCCCAGACATGCATATTCAAACTTGGCTGGATGCACTAATAATAGAGCGTTTTTGTCATTTTTGGAGCCTGACAGTTACTACATGCTTTCATTATATGGAGAAGAATACATGACAAATGGGTATGAATAAATATTTCCTTTAAATAAACTGAGTACAATTCCAAAGATCCCTGCTCCATACCCTTGCAGATGAGGGATGAGCTGGCCAATGGTGATTTCTTGAGCCACCTTCTGGTAGAGATCTTGACTGTTGAGCACCATTGATTCCAAGATGGCTAGAGATCTCTGGAGCACAGCAGTGTCCATGGCAGATTTACACACATAACTGGCAATCTGAGGATGAAGTGACAAGTTAAAAAGGATAGAATGTATAGAAATGTGGATTTTAAATGTTTAAAAGCTAGAGTTTCACCAAAATAGAGCATGAACACAGTATGGTTTAGTGTCTTATGACATTGAAGCCCCAACTCCGTGACAACTTTTTTATTTTATAATGTAAATTTATATTTATGTATCAGTTAATTGCACTTCCGGTTCCATCGTCCCAAAGTCAATGGTTTTTTTTATTAGGTTTTTGGTTAAATGCCTGAAATAAGATCACAAGCTCAAGATATTTTCATGTTACATTGGGTCCATACCCCCTTTTATTTTTTTCAAAGCTTTTACTTGTCTTGTAAAAGGATATTGCTAACAAGTGTCTAAATGGGACTACAGAGGTTGTCTGGGACATTAAACGTCATCACGTCAATCATGTAAACTCATCTACTCACCTTTCACAGCTTCATTGTGTTTATAATCACACTTTTGTAAACTATTCTAATTCAAACTTTCATGGAAACTGTTTTTTAAATAATGACTGAAAGAGCAAAATGGTGGTGATGTTGAAGTTGTGCGACCGTGATGTTTTTCTTTTATAGCCTACTTCTGGCAGTTTTATTTAGGCTTCAAAATTCTTAAAAGTTGTGTTCATTTCTGAAGATTATCATGATAAACAAAATATATGTAATAATCATAAACTTTTCTTGGTCACAGAGCTTATTTTCTGCAATAATCCAAAAGACAAAGGAAAAATCCTATTTTTTTTTGTAGAGGGAACAAAATACATCTTCATTTCTGAAAAAACACCCATTGATACCCATGTGGACGCACCTTCTTGATGAAGGCCACAGAGAAGGTGTCCCAGGAGACAATGCCATGGTCCATGAGCTCCACGAAGGCCGTCAGTGTGAAGGAGAGCAGGTCACCAAAGCTATAAAAGACAAGACAACAGCCACTAGCCACGTCTCTACCGCTCACCTGCACTGAAACAACAGCTAAGCCTCAGCTTTAGAGCGATAGTGAGTGAGAAGAATCAAGTAGTGAAGCTGGAGAACAGGAGGACATGGAGTCAGCCCAGCTGATGTCCCTGTCCTTCAAAAGAGCAGCCAATGCCAGAGAGCTTGGCAGCAGGAGCAGCAGCAGCGGAATTACACAGGCAGAAATGTTCAGTGGTATCATGCAGCAGTTTGTTTGGGATATTACAGTTATGATGACTGGACACACAATAGAATATGATAGTCTTCAAAAGGAATATTGTAGGTTAAATACAACTTCATTTGTCATTTGTTCCAAACCTGAATGACTTTCTTACTTTTGTGGAACTGAGAGTTATTTTAGAGTTATTTGTTTTTTACTACTATAGTATTTAATAATAAATAATAAATTAATTCTCAATTCTTAAGCTTTCCATCTATTAATTATATTTTACTTTAGCTTTATATTGGTTAACAAAAACGATTTGTAATAGTTTTAGTTTTAGTTAACAATAGCAACACTGGTGAAACATGTTTAATGTCCATAAAAATACATACAGGTTTGGAACAATATGGGAATAAGTAAATGATGACAGAATTTAAATTTTCATGTTTAAATTAACTTCCATAAACAGCATCTGTGGCATACTGTTGATTAACACAGATAATAGTTATGTAGAATTAATTTGAAGGGAGAAAAAAAACAAACAAACAAAAACAAGACCTTTACTGGCCAAACATAGTCATACAACCATGTCACTGATACTGTCAATAATAGCATAATTTGTATTAAGCCTCAAATATTCCTTTAAGTAATAAGACAGGGACTTAATTCAGTGTTTTGAGTAAAAACATTTTTTTTTTAATTTTAAATCAATTAGTTCTTTCTAAAAAATTATAATTTTAATCCTCATTACGGGTGCTTCTCAATCAGAAGGCTGTGTCCTAGTAAGGCTGCATATTATCCCGGCTGCAACTTTATCAATTTCTGAAGTTCTTAAGAACGTGAATATGGTCAATTGGAGTTGGAGCTAAACTCTGCAGGACAGTGGCCCTCCATGCAGGAGCAAGATTGGACAACCCTCATTCTAGCATTTAATGCTGAGGGAGACTCAAGCCTACAAACCTCCAAAAGACTGGACTAGGAAGGACACAGCCTTCCATTTAAGAAGAACACTATGTGTCACAGCTTTAAGTTCAGATTTTTGGTTTTAAATGAATAACACTGCCCCCTATCGTCACAAATACCTCAGTTCATGCCTTTTCATTATTTCTCATAACAAAAATACATGTGTAACAAAAAGTTACAATAAATAAATAAATCAGGCCAAGAAATCTGGAGATACAAAAACATAAATAACATTTTTAAAGTAACAGAACATAAAAGGCAGAAATGAAACAGGAATTACTTAAAGGGATAGTTCACCCAAAAAAAAAATTCTGTCATCATTTACTCACCCTCAAGTTGTTCCACACCTGTATACATTTCTTTGTTCTGCTGAACACAAAATAAGATATTTTGAAGAATGTTGATGGGCCCCATTTACTTTTACAGGTGTGGAACAACTTGAGGGAGAGTAAATTTAAATTTTTGGCTAAACTATCCCTTTAAGTTGCCTGACTTAGCTTGGTGTTGAGTATTTATATAGCAGGGAGTTAATACAGCGCAAGTTAGACCTCATAATAAAAAGACATTAGTTTGAACAGCAATTCTTAAATATATCACTTGGAGCAGGAAGTATTTGCAGCTGGAATTGGGCAAAACCCTACAAAAAAATGTCCACGGTGGCACTGAGAGATGACAAAATATCACAAAGGGATATTTAGTGTTGAGTAAAGTAGTTTCTGGTTGTTTATGACAACCAATCATTTTTGGAGGGATCTTGGGCAACAAGATTTTAAGAAAAAAAGCTGTGTTTTGATCAAGTTTAAGAGGAATAGTTGATGTTACAATTATATGGAAATGTGAGCACAGACTCCTGTCAATGAGTGGGAAGAAAAAAACAAAAATAAAAAAAAAGTTTCCCAAAAGTGATTAGTGTAAAGTTTCCCCTAAAGCACCAATGTTGCCCAATACCACATGCAAAAGAAAGAAAGACAGCTGATTTGGTTACATGGTTACAAAACCATAAAATCATCAGAAAAATGGTAGTGACTGCAGCAGTTGGCAAGTGTTCCCATCGCTTTGATTGGTTTTGAGCACTGAGGCCAGAGCCCGATCATGCAGAGACTCGGCCCGGAGATTAGAGGGTAAGTGACAGGGGGTTATCCGGCTCAAGTGGAGACGCTTACCAGGGTTTCATTATCTTCTGAAGTTTCTGATACCGCCTGAAATTTAGGGAGACAAACACTTACATAGGGTCCAAATATTCCTTTATGAACCCATTATGACATTTACATTAGGAAACTCTGTGCAAAACCTATTGTTATGGTTACACAAAGTTTAAAACAAAGTACAGTATATCTTAAGCATACAGTGAGGCATGAGCTGAGAGAAAAACATAGCTGAACATAAAAACATTTCTGAGAGACACAAAGCATGCAAAGCAGAATCGTGGGAGAAGCACACTGCAAATAAACACTGCCTTAACACGCATTTAATGCACAACATGTGCTTAACTCCCTGAGGTGGTTATGAGCAAGTGTGAAGGATTACCAAAAGTATCCATTACAAATCATCACGCAGTGTATTGCATTCATTTATGACTCAAACATGGCTCTTGTTTCGTCTCATGGTCTTGTCAGCAGGGCTATAATCCAGATATTACTCAACATGTTTGATCATTAAAGATGAGGCACACTGCCGGTTTGCCATGTAATTTCTGTCCTAATGACTTGCACTGTACTTTTAAAACTCATTTAATCTTACCAGTTAAATTTGTGACCATTTTTTGCTTACAGATAAGGGTCTGAAAAAGGGTTGTTGATTAATTTGAGTTGTCAGAGTAGTCAGCTATAAACAACTGATGCAATAGATGCTATTAACACTAAGTGCAAATAGCAATAGATGCCATGTACACTAAGTGAAAATAACAATATATTCTATTTACACAGTGTAAATAGCAGCTTTTCTTGGCTATATGTTATTTACACTAGGTGAAAATAGCGATAGATTATATCTACACCATGTAAAAGTATAAGTTCTTTGCAATAAGAGTAAAGATGCTATCTATACTTTATATTGGCTGATACTATTTGCACCTCAGTATTTTTGTACATTAACAGGATGCAATAATATCAGAATGTAAATGATTATATTTATTAAAACGGACGCTGCCTTATTGGGAGAATAAAAACCCTCCCTACACCTTCCCCTAACCCTAACCAACAAACATTATTAAACACTCGTTCGCAGTTTATTTCCACTTTTAGAACATTATTTTCATTTTTATTGAAAATAAATGCGAACTCGGCAAAAGGCAGATTCGAACCCACAGCATCGGGTTAAAAGCCAGGCCTACGGACTTACTCACTACTGCTGCGCCACTGAAGACATTAAAATCTGTGTGTCTTTTTTAAAACTTGAGTGGCCCAACCAGACATTGGTGGGCAGAGCTAGTGTAAATAGACACTCCGTGACTAAGAAAGTGCAGACTGTCTTAAACACACTTTCATATGGCTGGAGTAAATAGTCACATGACCCGGACTGTTTGGCCCCTTGGAAGATGATGTCTGGGTCAAAGCTCGAAAACACAAAACAAGTAAAACTGGTCAAAATACTAAAATTAAACTAAAATTAAAAGTAAATGTATTGTTTTATTTTGCATTTATTCATGATTTATCCTTTATCATTATATATGGTCAAGGTT
>RJVU01057109.1:9371837-9389232 GCA_003731715.1 Anabarilius grahami
TGTGTGTGTCTGTCTGTGTATGTATGTATAATAAACCATAAATACCTTAAATGTAATAAATAATAATGTAATAATGCAATAAATAAATACAATAAATAATACATTTATTATGAAATGTGAAGCAACTAAAATTTATTGTTTTCAACTTTCTGTTGGATCTTATTGATCAACTGTGCAAATTTTGATTCTGAATTTTCCTATGGGTTACAATTGTGACCACGAATAAATCAATACTTTCGACTTTTAAAACCTTTAATGCAGTTTGTTTCATCTGCCAATCCAAAAACTAAAATACATGTACACTTAGCTGGGCATAATTTTGGATTAAATGGATTAATAATCAACTGGTATAATAATAAATCAACTGCTGTGTGTCTGACAAATATAATAATTTGATATCATTAACCTTCACTAATAGCACAAGCTTAGAGATATCCGAAACAATTTCTGATTTATATATCTCTGGCAATCAAAACAGTGGTACTAATCGGAGTGCTACTGTGGCACATGACCAGTAGAGGGAGCCACTACACCACTAACCCCTCAACCCTCCGACTGGCTACATTCATCCCCCATGATGTCAGAGTACTCATTCCGTACCCTCAAGAGTGCCGTCATGCTTAAGTCTTTTGAATAATCATTGCCTGGTCAGCGGCTAACAGGAATCCACGGCAAGAATGTGAAATAGTGTGTACTTGTGTGCATGTGCGTGTCCACTTGGATTCCTAATGGTATGCAAGGACTGCATAGAAACCCACACATAGGCTCTTTGAGGTCAGGAGCTGTTGACACAGAGCTGCTTTATATAAAACATATCCATGGAAATGATTTCCATGGTCAGCTCTTCAGTGTACCGAAATGCTGAAACACCTCAGCTGGCAGCGCAGAGCTCCGATAAGTAAAAACGCAGCTATTGATTCAGTGAAATAAAACCAACATCCCAACGGCAGCCTAATTTCACTCAACCGGCGGAGCACCAGAGGGAAATCACTTCTGCTCATGCAAGAAAATTAATGTATCGGGCAATTCAGATAAATCTTCTTCCACAACTACATGAAATGTGAAAAGAGTCATCGGAATAGTATGACCTTGACAAATGGAGCAAGGACAGGCATAATTAGGCATGTAACGGAAAACAAAAGCCCAAGCCTGTGAAGTTGACCAGCCGTCGAGGAGACATCCAGTTTGACAGACAACCATGTCTTTTTTTCAAACAATTTCTTCCCTCTAGCTGTTTTGAAAGTGTATATATCTTCCTAGCTGCCTTTGTTTCTTTAGTGCATTAATATTCCTTGACTCTGCCTCCAAGTGTGTTTCTCCAGTCCCAGTTTTCTCCCTCCATTTTTCTGCACTCTGTCTCTCTCCTAAGGCAGTTTGTGTCTGCTGGCAGAGCTCGGCCTCCTCATGGGACCGTCCGTATAGGAGTTGAAAAAGTGCCAGCACAGCAGATAGTCTATCTCCGCTTTAACCTTCAACTGAGATGGTCAGGCCACACGGCTGCTTTATTTCACAGAGGAGACTGGAGGAGGGAGTGAAATGTATACACTTCATTTATTATTAATAGACCAGTGTCTGATATAAAATATCTGCAGTTTATTTGGATGATGCATCTCTGATGTGACTGAGTTGTGTTATATTGGAAGGCACATTGTTTGTGTTCGACTTCAAACAAAGCACTACAAAATGTCCTCAATCACAACATGTGCTCTCAACAAAGTGTGATTAAACACAAAAAAAAAAAAAACACAAAGTATGATCAGACACAACAACAAACAACAAAGTGTAATCAAACACAACAAAGTGTGATCAAACACAACAAAAAACACTCTCAGACACAACACTGTGGCCTCAGTATTGTGTCTGAAAGCATGTTGTTGTGGACCTTTTGTTGTGTTTGAAGGCACACTGTTGTGTTGTTATGTGATTAAAAGCACATTTTGTATTTGAGGGAACATTGTTGTGTGTGTCGTGATTGAGGACACTTTGTTGTGTTGGGTTACGGGGCACATTTTTGTGTTGTTTTGTGTATTATGGCATGTTGTGTTATATTTGAAGGTGAGTCGCTGTGTTGCGTTTTAGGGCACTGTGTAGCGTTCAGAAGTTTCTTATGCTCACCAAGGCTACATTTATTAAAACAGTAATATTGTGAAATATTACCATTTAAAATAACTGTTTTCTATTTTCTATTTTATTTGCTAATTTCTTATTATTAACTTTATGGAATTGTTTGAAATAGTAAAGACATTTATAATGTTACAAAAGATTTCTGTCACTTTTGATCAATTTAATGCATCCCTGCAGAATGAAAGTATTGATTTCTTTAAAGTCCCCCAGTAGTCAATAATTGCAGCCCTTAAAACTCATCTTTGATCACCAAAATGATTATTTAAATGTTTTTATTCCTTAAAAAAAAAAATCTTGATGCCTTAAAATAGCTTGAATGTAACTCTACATCCTTGCCTCATTTAGTATACGCAGTTCTATGAATATGCAAATTAGCCCCGCCTCTACTCGCACACGCTTCCCATAATGTTTATGCATTAGGTCAGTAGGTGGAGAGTAGGTGGTCTTTTGTGGCTGTTTGAACACTTTCGACCACATGAGCATCACCACGAACGCAATCTGGTCGAATGCGTTTTCGACTACCTCTAAAAGTGGTCGAAAGTGGACAAGCTCAAAACATTTTACACCCCATTTACACCTGTATTTAGCTTCATCCACTTGTGATCCAATCGACCAAAAACGCACCTTAATACCAGGTGGAAACAGGCCAAGAGATCCACTCGTTGATGATCACACTTTGACGTGATTGGTTACAAGGTAGTTTGTGACGTCAGAAACGCCAGCGATTTCAAACCGCGTTTTTTGAGTCTTTGGTTCACTGCAGTTTTATGGAGAAAATACTCAGCAATGGTGTTGACTTATGAATTTGCACATGGTTTGTCTTAAAGCACATTAAAAACACCACATAGACATATAAACAACATTAAAAACTTGATTTTCTCCACAGGGAGACCCCAAACTTTTGAATGCTAGATTATGTCTATCTACAAGATTAGTTTATTGGGATTTGAAACCTCCTATTGAACAACACCTCAGAATCTCACTGAGACATTTGAATGGGCTTCATTCACAGTGTAAAATGCAAGTCACTGGCCGTGTCTTTCGGGTTTTAATTTTTAATTTGAGTTTTAATCTGCTTAAGCCCTGCTTAGGCAACAAACCAATCAGTGAATATCAAGAGCACTGTAATGAAAACAGAGAGAAAGGCAGCCAGAGGAACAAAAACAGTTACTTACTCTGTGCCACTCTCGACCATCTGTGTAAGCAGCGAGATGCCGTCAAGGTTGATGAACTCCTGAGCAAAGGTGATGTCTCGTGAAGAGTTGGCCAGATCCTTCAGAGCGTCCAGCTTCATGTCCATGCTGGAGGACTGGATGCGCTCGTGCAGCTGCTGGGCCATCTGGGCCTGTTACCATGGCCACAGAAGAGGCGTGTTAATGAAAGGGTGACAGATCGTCATGTAGGAGGTCAGGCCTTTTAGTCACACAACTCAAGGAAGAAGGCTAGACTACACTTTTCTCAATCACTGCCTTGCTGAATTCACAATGATTCCCTCATTCAACAGCATTTAGCATGTAAGTGTATCAGCTAATGGTTTTACATACTCCATTTATCCTTAAGATTCCACATCCTGTCATAGCCTTTTTTATTTCAATGTCGATTGCTAATTATAAAATACTCTAAGTTTATTCAGTATCAATTTCCGCATTTGCAGTGGCTCTAAAAAGTATTTGGACACTTAAGACACACTTAAAAAAAATAATAATTGCATCTGAGAAACAGTGTTATTTTAGGGTTTCAAGCACACAGTGCTGAAACCCTATTGTAATTGTAAGGATTTTTTTTTTTTTTTCCTGCCGTAAAACTGATTGTGCAGACCAAACGTAAGTTCTAGAGACTTGAAACTTGGCCAGATGATAGGTCTCTATTTGGGGAGAGACTAGTCTTAGGCCTCAGCCTCAGACGTCACGTCCACGGACCGTTGGCTGAACTTCTGATGCATATGGCACACTTATCTGGAAACACTTCAGCAGTATTGAAGTTGTCATCTGGTTGGTTGAATTTTACAGGATGTCCGGGAGACGTGTGTGTTGCATTTATTAACGGTCCACCTGGAAACAAATGCAGTGACGCCGAACCCCCTCGTAGAAGAAGAATGCCATCATGTTTACAACTGTGACAACGAGCGCTAATCAGGATCAAATAAACGCTGGATTTTCAAAAGTTTGTGAAGTTCACAGCTCCATTGTTGCAGTAAACTTACACAATGTTCTTGAATGAATCATTTATTAGATGCACGCAGGTCTGTTACTGTTGGTACATCGACTTTCTTTTTCACGCCCCTACACCTGACGCGAAACAAGACAAACTATGATTGGTTGCGTTACATGTCAGTCAAACGTCTTCTTGGGCGCTCCTTGGCCAATGAAAGCTGTGATAGAGTCCAGACTTTCTGCCATCAGTCTGAAGGTCTGGCTACGCGAGACTAGGGAGAGACTGACATGGTATGACCCAGATTGGCCAATAGGTGACACTACAGCAATCAAAATCAATAACTCTTAGACCATTTGTCGTAGACTCAAGTGCTTTATATCATTGGAATCCTTGGCTCAAAATGATGAGCCATGATTCACAGTTGCTAAAGGGTGCCAAAACGTTCTAAGTGGGCGGAGACACTTTTACTAAAATGGCTATAACTCTTGAATGAAATTAGATTTTTTTTCACCAAACTTGGTACACATATGTATGAGCTCAATCTCTGGACACAGTAAAAAAATAGACGATTGGACACTTGGTGGCACTATAACATGAAAAAAAGAAAACAGCTATAATTTCTCAACCGTTAGTCCGATTAACTTGAAAATTGGCATACAGTGTCTTAGTCCAAGGAGCCATGATTGTCAACGAAGACATTGGCATATCTTGAAAAACATGGCCGCCATCAGCCAATGAAGTCTGAGCACCTATTAGACAAGGTTAATGGAGGGCAATCAGAACGAAACTCGGTGGGCATGATCGACTCATGTTCCTAGAGGTTTGTTATAGTTTTGAAAGAAATCAACCACTAGGTGGCGCTAACGAGTTTTACGCCTCTGTAATCATGTGGTTTTTCACACATACACACAATATTCATATCCTTTGATAGATCTCTTCATGCTGAACAACTTTGCCTCAAGAACCACTGCTGTCAATCAAATTGTTTATTAAATATTCGTTATTATTTAAAAAAAACAAAATAAAAAAAACACTACTTTTGCGAACTAGCCCTAAGTTTTTTGCCCGATCGGAACCAAATCTGCACAGTACAATTCTCTGGACTCTCTAGATCAATAATTATCAAAAAAAAATTGAACTTTACCCTTTGTTTACCTATAACAGGGTCATTTAGAAAATGGACATGGCAAAATACACTCAAAAGCCTATAAATCCTAAACGAAAACTCAAAACTTCACGAAAATAGGGGAGGACTTGCAGTATATGATTCTAAAGAAACATGCCAACTTTTATGGAGATTGGACCATAGGTGGCGCTATAACTGTTAAAAGCTTAAAAACATATTTACTATGGTAAACTGCTTGTATTGGCTGCAAATGTTTTTTTCCATCTATGAATGAGATTGCTACATGCTTGCTAAATGAAACATAAAACAATTTTGCGCAACTGCTAAAAGACCTTAAAAATCGACTGAACCCCAATAATTGCTGCTCGCAGCTATATATAATTGTAATACTATCATAGATTTCATTAATATTTTTAATTCGTTTTTATTCTAATATTTTATGTTTTTGTTTTAATTTTTAGTTAAAGCTTCAGTAATTTGTGTTTTTGTTAATTTGTCATTTCAGTCATTTTGATTTAAGCCACCTCTGATGTACAGTAAGTGAAATATAGATATCCTGAACCACATCCAGTTTGGAGAAAAGCTTAAACATAATTTGTTTAAAGATATCAAATGGTTTGATTCTTATACTTTTTAAGTGTGGAGTGTGTCCAAAAACTTTTTGGGGCAACTGTTATGCCATTTCTATCTTTCTTCCCTCCCTTCAAACTAAACTTGCATGCCTTGATCTCTAAAAAAAACAAAAAAAACACTTTGATTGCGCCAATGTAACTGAAAACAGCATCAAGAGCACTGATGACTGTTAAATATCAGTGGTGGCTGGTGCAGAAATTCACAGGAAGAGAAACAGCCATTGTTGTCATTATGCTGGAGGGGACGGTTTCAAATGTCACAGACATCAGCTTTAAATATCATCATTCCCAAGCTGCAAATTCAGATGGGTCATAAGAAAAGCAGTTTCTGAATGAAAGATCTATTCTAATGTAATGTGCTTCCAGAACGACAATACATTTTTATAACAAAGAGCCGATCCCGACATTTTCTGTAACTGGCAGAGAGAAGAGAAATGAAAATAATGACAGCTGGGCGCATTTTACGCATTGACAGGTCACGGAAGAATGTTTCTCAGCTGCTGCCTGACACTTTAGGAAGCTTTGGTAATATAACCTTTCACCCCTCACATCTGAAGGATTACAGGCCCCAGCTGGACGGGGCAGGGCTTCAGAGGATAAAGGCAGGTTCCTCCTGCTGATGGAGCCTTTATATACAGTATGTATTTCTGGCATCTGTAAACTCAAATATGCTACTCACAGCAGATGTAGTAAGCCGCAGAATAGAGCCGTTTTTGATGTTGTTGCGATTCTGTGTTTAAAAAGAAAAAAAAGAGAAGAAGAGGTATTGTTATAAGGAATATTTTAAACTAATGAACTTAATACAATACAGCTTCTTTTCGAGATTTTGCATGAAACCTTTTCGGTGATGTAGAAGTTGGTCGAGTCAGCATTCTGCAGGGCATAGGTTTCAGGGTTTGGCAAGTTCCACCTAGTCAGAGAAAATTTAGACAAACATCCGAGATTGCTATACAGTGATGTTTGTTGCTGTGTAACAAAAACAATTTCAAGAAAATGCGCATACCTGCAAACTCGGACAGGCAAAAAAGGATGTTTTTCCTTTTAAAAATTTCTTGGAATTAACAGTTGAAATCGTTATTAGAAAATTCTGATATTATAATAGAACTATATGTATGAACTACAATATAAACAACTTTACAGTTCAAATAATGCAAGTTTTGATGAAAACAAAATATCTATAAAATGATAAATCTCACATTTCAGCATAATTACGTATGTTATATATAATTAGTATTAACCAAAACGGCAGACGAGCTGAATCAAATTCACTCTCTGACAGTAGGTGGCGTATATGGAAAAGTAGAAATACAACGGTTACTGTGGTTACCCCTGTACACAAAGCAGCGCTGCATTTATAAACACTACTTTATTAAGCATCATACGAAGGCAAGATGAAAAGAAAATGCCAATGAAACAGTTCCCTTCAGATATACGTTCCCAAATAAAAACTCCTCGGATTTGCACGGATCACGTGAATGGCCTATTTCAATGTCAGAATGGAGAATTTTGCCAAAAGACGACAAGTTTGCAGGTATGAATGCATAAAACTGCATTAAAAAAAAAATTAAAAAATCGTTTGTTACTTACCCGTCACACACTTCTTTAATGATAGCTGAGAGGGGCTTTTTCTGCAGTAAACAAAACAAAACAAGAAAAACATTTTTACCTCTAGTCTTAGAACTGATATTCTACCTTATTTCTTTACAGAAAATAAACATTCTTCATACCCAATAAAAGTGCTGCATTCACATCAGTGTCTACAACTTTTGAGCAATTATTTGGTTGAGTCAAGTCAGGAAAACAGAAAAGAGCGACGAAGAATGAATAAAGAATTTCAGAATAAAGATGAATGATGAATAAGGAACTTTAG
This sequence comes from Anabarilius grahami, assembly GCA_003731715.1. Lineage (NCBI taxonomy): Eukaryota > Metazoa > Chordata > Actinopteri > Cypriniformes > Xenocyprididae > Anabarilius > Anabarilius grahami. The sequence continues at coordinate 9,379,744 of RJVU01057109.1, forward strand.
GGGGATTTATCCAAGGTAAGTCTCAGCAGTTTTTATATCACAGCACTGCAGGGCCTTTTCTCTCACATGGTAAAGGAATAGTTCAGTGAAAATCATATTATTTATTCACAATGTTGTTCCAAACTCATATTCAGAAGACATTCTTCTGTGGTGCAATCAATTACTGGGTACTAGGGGTCCCTTTTTGGTGTTGTGTTTTCTTTTCTGATATCAACAGCCGTAGTCAGGAAATGTCATTATATGGAAAGAAACGACATGAAGCCGAGTAAATATTGACAATTTACATTTTTACATGGGCAAAAAAGCAACTATACACTTCTGTAAGATATATATGCATGCATATACAAGCATATATGGAGAAATAGTCAGCTATAAGAACTGACCTGGTCAATCTCCATAAGTTTGGGAAAGGCCCCCGGCCACTCGATGGCCACCTTCACAATGTCTGCTGGGGGCGGCATGGCTGCGCTGATGGAGGATGTGGCCACTCACTGCTGCCTGGCTGTCATCCAAGCCTGTAGAGGGAGACATAAGGAGAGAGCGAGGGTCACACTAAGTATACTAATTTATCAAACACATCTATTTTTCAGAAAACTGATTAGTACAACGAGGGATGTCAAAAGTACCAATAAGTAAATTTTATTCTATACAACAATCAAGATAAGAATAAGACCGTTCACTATACATTTATTGTACAACAATTATATATAACGTTCTCCTGATTACACTCACTCACAAATATGGAAATACATTGGTTCTAATTTTTTTAAACTACATTATTTTTTAATTATATTACTAGTGTGGAAGTGTAATTATTAACAGTTAGGTAAATTTCTGCTGTGCCATTAATTTATGAAAATTTGACTGTCATAAATTAAAGTGAAAAGTGACATGTGGAGGTCAAGTATAGTAACCCATACTCAGAATTTGTCATATGCATTTTACCCATCCATTTTACCCACCCACACACACACTGCAAACTATGGACACGCACACCCGGAGCAGTGGGCATCCATTTTGCTGTGGCGCCCAGGGAGCAATTGGGGGTATGGTGCCTTGCTCAAGGGCACTTCAGTCATTTCCTGCCGGTACTGAGAATCGAACCCGCAACATTCAGGTTACCAGTCTGACTCTCTAGCCATTAGGCCATGACTGTTATCTATATAAATCTTTTAACATCCACCTTCTTATCTGTTATAGCAACTCAACAGACTTCCATATATTTGATTATTAAAAGCATGTTTGACGTCGGGGTCAGAACAGAGAGTTCCTTCTGTCCCTAGATAATTTGCTGCTGACACTGAGGAATTCTTCTGGAAAAACTTGAAAATGTATTTCAGGAATGCAAAGCTTTGGCTGGTGCAGTGTGAGAGATCCACTCTAAACAAGAACATTCTTCCTTTGTGATATCTGATACTTGACATTTTAATTGCTGCAGTAAGATCTACATACTTAACTTTTATTATATTATGTCTGAACTTTGCTTTTAAACTAAAACTATGGAGATCAAATGACATCAGACGATATATACAGCACCTATTAATTTCAATAAAACCTGGTGGTGAACAATTTTGAATTAATGCTATAAAATGAAATAAATCTACAGCAATAAGGATTTTTTTTTAAAAAGCTTCAAAAAACAAATTATGAAATCTACAAACTACATTTATACCCTACTCAAGTTTGCTTTGTCATGGTTATAGGCCTGTAGTAAAGTATTAGCAAGTAATTAATTAACTAGTAATTAACTAGTAATTCTCGTTAATTAGTATATATTGGTCATGATGTGCTATTCAATCCAAACAAACAACAACATACCAAGTTGCTTCTTATGTAAAATTTCAAAAAATATTTTGATACAGGACCTTTATACATTATCTCTGACTCTTAGAATTTTTGCAACTGTACCTTTAAGACTTCTATACGTAAATGAATTCTGTTATGGTTGGCTTGCCTCAGTGTTTTTCAGTGGGCCAAGATGCTGAGTCGTTGATGTAAACAAAGACTGTCATATATTAATGTGCTCATGGTTGTAACATCATAATGATGACAATTTGACATGTTGACAAATGGCTAATTTTGGCAGTTTAGTTTCTATAAATGGTCTTGGTGGATTGCTGAGGGAGCTTTGTATTGTGATTAGAGTATGTCTACACAGTATACTGAACTCTTTATTTCAAACGAGCAAGAGAAATGTCGCTGTCCATGATATGGACTATTAGCCGAAAGTCAGTGGATTGTTTTCTTTCAGCCCATTTCAGACAGCAATACAGTGCGACAGAGAAAAGCAAAAATCTCTCTCTAAAGCACATTAACAAATATAGTCATTTTCACTTTAAAGACAGGCTTTTTCTTTATAAGTGTTATAGTCAAACTAACATAAGTTAATTCTTCCTCAATTTTCCCTAAGCATCTGGCCTATAAAATTTACTAAATAACATAAGCATTTAAAGATAAATAATTGTCTGAGGTCTCATAAAAGGTACAATAGAAGTACAATAAAACAGGAAACCATCACCAATAAAAGGTTAGGTGAGCCGATAAAGAGAAATTGACATCCGCTAAAGCAATATGTAAATTATTTAGTACTCCTGGCACTAGGGACAGTGCGGATCTTTGGTCCTTGTGGATAAACCCGGTTACATTTTTAATCCCCCGTTCCATAATGCATGGGGATGATTCTTGGAGAGAAAACAAGAACACACACAGCCTGTGAAACAAGCATTCATTCAACCCATTCAAACAAGCTGCCATGTCACTCTGCCATGACTCATCCCATAATAATCTCCACAGACACTACCCAGGCTCTGTTGCTATGGCAGCTGTTCCATCAGAAGTTGCATCTTTCCAGGGTGGTTCTCTTGGAAATGTTTCATTCCTTGTAAGAAGTTTGCCCATTACAGATGGCATGGATCTTAGCTGACAGAAGTCAATAAATCTCAGTACCAGGTTTTATGTAAAGCTCTCAGCTGTCGTTCAAATGGACAGAATAGCTGTACTCCTGTTTGAAACAGTTTAGTTTTTAATCCGTTGCGGTTATAAGATTTGTGATACTGTAAACATAAATTGAGAGAAACAGAAGCTAAATTTAATGAGTTGAGGCAACTTTGGTACACAAGAGCACAAAATACCCTTTATTTATTTTCCACTTGGCAGGTTTGGTTAGATTAAAACAAATGCTGGTGCGATTGCTCTGTTAGTGCGGTTTATTTGAATAAGTGTGAACGCTGCTATCGGAACCCTGGTGCACATCAAACAAGCGGGACTGAGACCCAACTTTTTGCTTCCAAACAAACTCTGGTCTGTGTTGCATTCATATTTCAGTCAAACGCACCAAAGACATCTAAACAAACCAAAAACAAGATGCGACCATAAAAAAGACAGAACGCTCAAGCATACCTGGTACCTCTCCTCATAGGAAATAGTACAAGCGGTTTTATTCCACATTGTATGTTGACATAACAGTAATGCATGTAATGCTGGATAACAAAGCCAGTGGCACAAAGCAACAGCCATGTAAGGTGTATTTTCAGCTAAAGCATTCGCATTTCTTGTCAATCAAAAAGTTCTACAAAACAAAAGCCCAATTGATGTGAAACAAATGAACATTTTTGATAGACATGGTTTCTTAAACCTACACAATAATGCTGATGAAAGGAACCGAGACAAAAACAGATTGACAGAAGGGATTTGATTTCTTCAGAGGGCTTAATAGTCCAGTCAGATAAACAGGCAGGCCTATGTCTCTGTCTCTCTGATGGGGGGGGGGGACACACGCAGCATCGCTTCTGGAAAACCTGTTGAATAAATCAATCACTCTGGCCAGTGGCCACATCTATCACCAGTTTCCACGAAACATCCAACCTTCACTGGGTATACGTGAAGATGAGGAGCACTTTACACTATACTGCCTTTCTCATTCTGCACATTACCATAACAGAGTTTTCTAGACATGCACCATACCAATGATTTTGGACATGATGTCAAATCAACCAAATGTTGTTTTATGCATGTTTATGCATGTTTTAAAGCATGTTTTATGCAATTGTTTTGATAGAAGGAAACAAGATATATTTCTGGTTTTACACTCTAAAAAATGTTTGGTTAAAAACAACCCAAGTTGGGTTGAAAATGGACAAACCCAGCAATTGGGTTGTTTTAACCCAGTGGTTGGGTTAAATGTTTGCCCAACCTGCTGGGTAGTTTTATTTAACCCAACTACTGATTAAAAATGACTATATGGCTGGCTTAAAATGAATCCAAAATAGGTGAGAAATTAAAAATCAGACACATAATTACTAGAGGCAACAATAATAATCAAATATTGTTTATTATTCACTATCTTATTAATAAATGTTAATTTCCAGCATATTTTGGGTTCATTTTAAGCAAGCAATACAGTAATTTTTATACAACAGTTGAGTTAAATAAAACTACCCAGCACGTTGGGCAAACATTTAACCCAACCACTGGGTTAAAACAACCCAATTGCTGGGTTTGTCCATTTTCAACCCAACTTGGGTTGTTTTTAACCCAGCATAACATTATTTGTTCTTCACACATTCTTTAAAAGAAATTTTTTTAGCTGACATGTAATACTTTGGCTTTCTTCTTCATTTATGTATTTCCTCTAAATGAAAAAAAAAAAAAACAAATCAAATTTTTTAGCCGGGGTTGAGTTGACACGGAAGGACCCACATATACAACGGCAGTACCATGTTTTATTACATGTACCTTATTATTATTATTATGTTTTTAGGACATTTACCATGGCAATACTAAGCATTTGGACACACACATCATGGTACATATCAAAGTACCATGGTATCGACATCAGATAATATCAATGTACCATGATACACTCACAGTGCTTTTTAATTAGAGACAAATTATAGCAATAACAATAACTGCAGTAATTGCAAACCAAGCAGCCGACATTATGTTTCATTAGTATTACTCAGAAGTTATGTAAAGATCTAACTGCACTGTAAAATGATAAGTAATGTAACATATGACCCACAAGAAAACACTGGTACATGATCAAACTAAAACAGCCTGTTCATCCTTGCAGTCAAACAGACTACCTTTATTAGATGCTGAGCATCATGGACGGTACAGCATGTGGTTGTCAGTGTGATAGGCCCAGTGCTGTTTAAATGTTAAGACTTCACTCCTGCAGAGAGCACAACACTACCAAACCAAACAGCTGCAGTCCGTCAGTTGTAAGAAGAAAGTGAAAGAATGCTCAGAAGTTCACACTTTCACCAGGTTTCGCTTCCCTGGATTGCCCACGTCCTGTATAGATTTCAAAAGAGCCCTCCAGTGATTCATCTGACACCTCTACAAAGGGCCCCAGAGCACAGAGGGCCCACACCGTCAGGGGCTACAAAGGATCAGCGAGCTGTATCTGTGCTGAGAAACAAAGACACGCGAGACAACTACTGAGTTATTGCTACTCACGTTTTCTCTTTCGCTGAGCCAGTCGGCTCTCATTTCTACCCTGCAGGTCTGACCTGTGCCATGTTCCTACAAATCTTCTGGAGATGATATGGAGATATTCTGGAGAGACAAAACTGTGGGTCCAGTCTAAGACACGTCCCGTTGTATAATGTAAATGTCAGCATGATGCCAAGAGACATTCTCATACATCAACTGAGCGGAGCTGTCAGTGTGGAAGGAGAGGATGGGAAATCGGAGACTTGGACTCTGCTCACATCTAACATGACACCTCGCCTCAGCGCTGAACTCAAGAGTATGACGAACATACGCAACAGGCATTTTACACATTCATGCAAGTATTGTGCAAAACCACTGATTCATTCATTATTCATAGTGAATGTCACACCGTTCACATGAGTAAAGTGTGAGTGTAAATTAGTGTATTCAGACAACACTGCACACTTGCATACGGGTCATATGCTGAAAGACCAAAATTATTACTCAGATTTGACCATTCAGACTGACACAAAATAAGATCAAATACAATAAAATAAAGAATTTTATTTAAAAAACATATATATTATTATTAGTAGTAGTACTATTAATAATGATAATGATAATAATAATGATGATAATAACAACAACAACAACAACACATATTAATAAATACAAACAAACACAAANAACAACAACAACAACAACAACAACACATATTAATAAATACAAACAAACACAAACAATTATTATTATTATTATTATTATTATTAATAATACTTCTAATAATGAATGAATACATAAATTATTATTTTTTAATATTAATTGTATTAATAATAACAACAATCATAAATACTGAGCAATGACAATACCATGTTTTTGGACAAGAGCCATGGCAATACCATGTTTTTGGACATGTACTAAGGAAATACCATGTTTCTGGAAATATACCATAGCAATACCATGTTTCTTTGGACACATACCATGGCAATTCCATGTTTTTGGACAATGGCTATGGCAAAGAAAATAGCATGTTTCTGGGCATATACCATTGTAATACAATGTTTCTTTGGACTCATACCATGGCAATACCATGTTTTGGGGCATGAACCATGGTAATACCATGTTTCCGGACAAGCACCATGGTATTTTTATGTTTTTAGGACATGTACCATGGTAATACCATGATGTTTTAGGACACGAACCATGGCAATACAATGTTTTAGGACATGGTACATATCCTAAAATCATTTACATTTACATTTACATTTATGCATTTGGCAGACGCTTTTATCCAAAGCGACTTACATTGCATTATCCTATACATTTGTATCTGAGTATGTGCAATCCCTGGGATCGAACCCATGACCTTGGCATTGCTAGTGCCACGCTCTAACCACTGAGCTACAGGAAAGCTGTAAATCAAGATAATACCATGATACATGGCAATACCATGATTTTGGATGTTTGGAATACCATGTTTTTCTACACATACATCATGGTACATATCAAAGTACCATGGTATCGACTCCAGATAATATCAATGTACCATGATACAGTCACAGTACTTTTTAATTAGAGAAAAATTATAGTAATAACAATAACTGCAGTAATTACAAGCCACTCTAAAGCATAATTACAAACCAAGCAGCCGACATTATGTTAATAACATAAATAACATGTTTCTGGACATATACCATGGTAATACCATGTTTTTGGACATGAGCCATGGCAATACCATGTTTTTTTGGATTCATACCATGGTAATACCATGTTTTTGGACATGCACTAAGGAAATAACAAATTTTTGGACATATACCATGGTAATACCATGCTTCTTTGGACACATACCATGGCAATACAATGGTTTTGGACATATACCACGGACAGATAAATGGCAAACACAAACTATTATTATTATTAATAATAATAATATAAATCAATGAATACATAAATAATTATTTGTCATATTAATTGTATTAATAACAACAATCATAAACATTAATAAACAAATGAATTAATGAATGAATGATTGAAACTAATTTAGAATTCAAATCATTTATTTCTAATCACTGGATTTCACGTTTTTGTTGTTCATAAAAAGTTTTTCATTTTTTTTAGAAAATTTGAGGAGTTGGGTTTAAAAACCTTTTTTTTCTGCTGTATGTCTACAGATGCATTAGAGATGAATATGTGAAATGTAAGACAAGTAAAGTTTGAAGTGTTTTTGACCATACTTTTTACAAAAATACTACAGTAAGGGTATTACTTAGTAATATAATGATACTATGAGACCATGGTACTGAATGATTACCATATTCATGCCCAACAACCATAGTAATACCATAATTCAATGTCTAAAACAATACAGTAGTTCCATAATTTTTTCTTAGTATAATCTCTGTTTGGGAAACAATGAGAGATGAACATCAGCCAAGAATGATATTTTGACATACAACATGTATTTTATATGTATTTTAAGTTACAATCAAACACTTAAAACGAACTAACCATTTCCTCTCCTAACAATGATCTGTTAAAAAGAGAAATATAAAGACATATTGTGTCAGTCAAAAGATTCTGTGCTTGTTTCTTTCAGTCTGAGCCACAGCAGGCGCCTAGTATCAAAAACAAGTCTTCTAAGTCTCATGCAGTAACCAGGATATCCTGTCATAGCTAAGCAACAGTTTCCACATCTTCAGCTCCTTGCATTTGCATCTCACTAGTACCTACAAGGAAGCTACACTTTATAGTAAAAATTACCCTGTAGTGAACTTGTAATGATCAAAGTTACAATGTCAATACAAACATCCACCCACAAAAAAAAAGGTATGTACTAAAAATATGAATGCATTTAGTAGTGCAGTGTGGATAATGTCAGTCAACAGGACAAAAACATCTCAAATTGAATCTGAATTATACATAAATTAAAAGCACACTCAAGAGTCTAAGCCAGCCGATTGCCTTGCCTGCTGGATGGAGACACCTCAATGAAGCAAACAGACCAAATGAAAAGTTTCAACGTATGTAATGTATTTAGATTTTCAAAAAGAAAACTGCAGCCTGGTTCACAGATTGATTTTTAGTGATATATTAGGGGTCGCAGAGCTGACCCCAGCAGCCGAAGCCACACCCTGAGCGGCCCGGACTCATCCGCAAGCATAAAGAAACTTACCCGGAAAACCTCCGCAACTAGCAGCTGCTTGAACAAGTCGATGTTTCCAGCTCTTTAAGCCAATTATTCTTCAGCAGGACAGTATGCTGCCTCTGCACCGAGGTGCATCATCAAAAACAAAAAAAAGACTTTCAAAATCAAGACTATACCTGTATTTATCATACGACTTTACACAAACCTTGTCTTAACCAGTGAGAAAGACAGAGAGATAAAGAAAAAGAGGTGAAAGAGACAGAGGAAGTAGGCGTTCATCACGAGAAGAGGAAACTGCTGGGCCACAGTTAAACAAAAAGGCGGCAAATTTCAAAGACGCAATACAACAGAAGACGTGAGAAGGAAACAGACTGTTTCCTTATCTGAGAGTGTCGAACAATACCAGGAAATATGGAGACCCACTGATTGCTTGAGATAAAGTGATGATTTGGTGCATGTATTTAAAGGACAAATAATCTGAAAATAAAGCTGTGTGGTCATTAGGTAATAGGAAGTAGTTTTCAGACACGTATGTATATGTCTGTAAAAGAAAAATGAAAGAAATTATACTTTATGTACAGATAATGAAACCTATTTTAGGACTATTATGATTTTTTCTTCTACAGTAACATGACTTTCATGGGACAAATTTTCATTCATAATTCTCATTACTGTTATAAAGAATGTGTGACAACAGTATACTTTAATACAGTTATGTACAGTTTCATTACTGTATTTTTCCCCCATTAAAATCAGAATAAATCTCAACAAAACATTATTTATAAATACTGTTTACTAATTAAAATATATATATATATATTTATAAATACTGTTTACTAATTAAAATATATATATATATATTTAAAAAATAAAAATATTTCATTACAGTAATGAGAATAAAAAAAAAT
>RJVU01057109.1:9421083-9445072 GCA_003731715.1 Anabarilius grahami
TATATTAATAATAACTTAATATTTATATACATATACACATTACACACATACAAATACACACAAATAATTTTATTTAATTTATATTTATTATTTTTATGAACCTACAAACATGAATAGAAAATTTAGACTTATTTATATATTTCAGTCATTAACGATGCGATTCCTTTTGGTGGCACTAGTGGCACATAAATTACACACTTCCCCTTTGAGCAATTGGAGCGATTTAGATTATTTTTTATAACTATTTTTAACTCTATTTGATTGCTATTGTTTTTGGCAATGTAAGAGGAAGCAGAAAACACAAGCATCTTCTGACAGTCTGTGTCACACTGACCTGAAACTTAACAATTCATCAGATCACTGCTGTTCAGAGGGTTCACATCCTCTAACAGAGGCGTGTATCCTTGGGAACCGCACAACCCCGTTTTAGCTTTGCTTTCATTCACTACATGCTGTGAAGCCTGCATCAATGTTAAAAGCGGCTGATTTCTGACTTTCAACTTTTTTTAACAAGCTACTCCTTGTTTTCCAACATCCTGCTGAAAAATTCAAATTGCCAGTCCCAAAGGAATGTTTAGTAACAGTTCTGTGGCATAAATGTGGAGCTCAGCAATGTACGAACAAAATAATCTGTCAAAACGGCCCACAATGGCTTTACATCCCACATAACGGTTTCTAATTACTCCCATGTAGCAAGAGCTCCTGTCACCACATAGCAGAAGATAATCACAGTGGAGTAAAGAGTTACGTAATCGTCTGCAACAGGGTTCTTTTGTTGAACTGACACAATTCATCAACACTGGCCTCTGAGAGACCTCAACACACCAAATATTTTATTAATAAGCAGATCCAGCAGAGGCTGAACATTATTAAAAGCTCTTTATCTCATAGACACGGGTTAGTAAGATTTTTTTAGTAAGCAGATCAAAAGTAAAGACAGTTATGTTACAAAAGACTTCTATTTCAAATAAATGCTGTACTTTCATCAAAAGAATCCTGGTAAAAAATTTATCAGTTTTCACAAAAATAATGTTTTTTAGAGCAGCAAATAAGCATGTTAGAATGATTTCTGAAGGATCATGTGACACTGAAGACTGGAGTAATGATGCTGAAAATTCAGCTTTGCCATCACAGGAATAAATTCGATTTTAAAATATATTAAAATAGAAAACAGTTGTTTTAAATTGTAGTAATATTTCACAGTATTACTGTTTGTACTGATCAAACAAATTCCAAACTATTGAACGGTACTGTACATCATGTTGACTGACTGTAAATTGTGTCTATCCTTATTGCTTTTGAAAGCCATTTAAATGAATCTGAATTTTTTTTATTTGAGTTTCCAAAACATGATGGCACAGTCTCAATGTTTAAAAAACTTGACATACCTTGTCTCTTTTTCATTGCGTTTGTTTTCGCGAATGATATCGTACATTGGATCCTCATGTGCCTGTGAAAGAATCGCAGAAATTACATGAAAATTCATAAACAGTTCAGGTTCACCATATTAAAAAAAATGAACTTGCAATGGAAGTAAAATATTTTATAGCTTCAGTTATAGTTAATTTTTTAATGTTGTGCTGTCAATATGGCAGTCGTCGTCGTGGGCTTATACTTACACCTAGTGGTGTGGATGCACCATTACACAAAAAGGGATAGTTCACTCAAAAAGGAAAATTCTCCCATGATTTACTTACACTCCAGAGATCCTAGGTGTATATGACTATCTTCTTTCAGACAAACACAATCGGAGTTATATTAAAATATATCCTGACTCTTCCAAGCTTTATAATAGTAGTGAAGGGGGCATAAGATTTTGAAGCCCAAAAAAGTGCATCCATCCATCATAAATATAATCCATATGGCCTTAAGTGAAGCAATGGGTTTTTGTAAGAAAAATATTCCTATTTAAAGCTTTATAAACTACAATGACTAGCTTCCGCCAGACGCCCGTAAGCATCGATTTACAGCAAAAGAGTAACCTCTGACGCAATGTATGACGTAGGAGTATTGAAAGTTTAAAAGGCTCTCACGGTTCAAACAAATTGGGCTGGGCCATAAACTCAAGCTCCTCTTCTATTATATCAAAATCCTCTGACATTTCTCTTTATAAATTCTTGTTTTAGACTTCAAACTTGTGACAGGTGTTTTGTTTTGCTCTATCCTCTGCACTTCCGTGTTCATCAATAATACATCATGTGATGTGTCAGGTCCGAGGTTACTCTTTCACCATAAATTGATGCTTACCGTCGTCTGCAAGAAGCTAGTTATTATAGTTTATAAAGTTTTAAATATAAATATTTTTCTTACAAAAACCCATTGCTTCACTTCAGAAGGCCTTTATTAACCCCCTGGAGCTGTATGGATTACTTTTATGATGGATGGATGTGCTTTTTTGGGATTCAAAATCTCATGCCCCCTTCACAATCATTATAAAGCTTGAAATATAACTCCAATTGTGTTTGTCTGAAAGAAGATAGTTGTATACACCTAGGATGGCGTGATTGTGAGTAAATCATAGATAATTTTCATTTTTGGGTGAACTATCTCTTTAAGTTGTGTGCACGTGAAAGAATCTGATAATAAGGGGGATAAGAGATAATTAGTGTTAAGCCGGCCATGTGACTTCAACATGTTGGACCCCATGAGGTGACCCGCTCCATGTAAATAAATTAGGCCACTGATATGACTGGAGTCATATAAGTACCATTCATTTCTTTATGTGTACTTTTTTTAATAAAAGGAAATATTTTTCCTTTAAGAAGGAAAATAATACTAAGTGCACCTTTCAGAGCTTTGAAAAGTGGCTGTTATTGAAGGTTGGGGGGGATTAAAAACTACATTGGATTAAAAAAAGCAAAACCGCAGCATGTGCTTAATTGCAGTAATGCATGTTTTAAAGGCAAAGACACACAAAAAAACTGTTGGTTACTAATTACTAAAAACTAATGGTCAGAGAAAGGATGGAAAAACTGAATTGTGCAAGTGACCAAATTTCATATTCACATGATGACAGTCTGTGCAATTGACCAAATTTCATATTCATAAATGCAAGTTTACTACTAAAAAAAAATGTAAATGTATGGTTTTGTTGACTAAAATACAGCTGTACATAGACATATATATATATATATATTTGTCTATGTACAGCTGTATTTTAGAATTAAATTTTGAATTATTTGAATTCATTTGAATTAAAGTGCGTGTATAATGTTAAAGGGCTAGTTCACCCAAAAATGAAAATAATGTCATTAATTACTCACCCTCATGTCGTTCTACAGCCGTAAGATCTTCGTTCATCTTCGGAACACAAATTAAGATATTGTTGATGAAATCCGATGGCTCAGTGAGGGCTCTATTGAGAGCAAAACCACCGAACCTCTCAAGATCCATAAAGGTACTAAAAACATTTAAAACAGTTTAAATGAGTTCAGTGGTTATATCTTAATATTATAAAAAAAAACTAAATAAAGACTTTTCAACAATATCTATATGGGCTGATTTCAAAACACTGCTTCGGAGCTTTATGAATCGAAATCAGTGAATCGGAGCGCCAAAGTCATGTGATTTCAGCAGTTTAGGCGTTTGATAGGAGATCCGAATCACTAATTTGAAACAAAAGATTCATAAAGCTCAGAAGCTTCATGAAGCAGTGTTTTGAAATCGGCCCATATAGATATTGTTGAAAAGTCTTTGTTTTTTTGGCGCACAAAAATTATTCTTGTCGCTTTATAATATTAAGGTAGAACCACTGAACTCACATGAACTGTTTCAAATATGTTTTTAGTACCTTTATGGACCTTGAGAGTTTGAATGGCTCACTGAGCCATCGGATTTCATCAACAATATCTTAATTTGTGTTCTGAAGATGAACGAAGGTCTTACGGGTGTAGAGCGACATGAGGGTGAGTAATAAATGACATCATTTTCATTTTTGGGTGAACTAACCCTTTAATGTAAAAAAAGATATCAACTACATGGCATGAGAGATTAAACAAAAAAGCTTGATTATATATCAAAACTTTGTATAATCAGCAATCTACTACTTCATGGCTCAATCTCTAAAAAACATTAAAAAATGTTCAAACTCTGTATATGTAAGGCCAAAGTTTTTAATCAGGCTTTAAGTTAAGGTTACTGTACATGGTTTTAAATAAATCCCAGTGCAAAAGTAGGCCGTGTGTCACTTACTACTCTGAACTGCTCCAGTTTCTGGTTGCCTTTGATGAAGAAAGGACATTCTCTGTCTCCTGTTCTGTGGCCGTACCTCTTACATCTCCAGCCTACACACACAGTTTGTGCACTTATGTTATGTCAACGACCTTCATCGACATGTAAAATCTAAAATATCATTTGTCGTTAAAAGTTACAGGTATCAATTTGCGATTAAAAAGAACTATAATAAACACAAACTCATGTTATGTAAACATTTACTGCACAATAATGTCCTATATACACGACCAGTCAATTCAAAAGACAATGGAAGCTCGTTTCCGCCACGGAATTAAAAAAAATTAGTCTTCAGGGTTTTAACATCATCCCTGCACCACTCTATTGCGAGTTTATAAACTCACAATTCTAAATGTATATTCTGCAATTCTGACTTTTATCTCACAATTCTGAGTTTGTAACTCACTATTATGACTTTTTTCCTCTCAATTGCAAGTTATCTTGCAATTCTATTTTCTCGCAATTCCGAGTTTATAACTGCACATTTACACCTCGCAATTCTAACTTTTATAACTCACAATTCTGACTATTTTTTCACAATTCAGAGTTTCTAACTGCACATTTACACCTCGCAATTCTAACTTTTATAACTCACAATTCTGACTATTTTTTCACAATTCCGAGTTTATAACTGCACATTTACACCTCGCAATTCTGACTTTTATAACTCACAATTCTGACTATTTTTTCACAATTCCGAGTTTCTAACTGCACATTTACAAGTCGCAATTCTGAATTTTATAACTCACAATTCTGACTATTTTTTCACAATTCCGAGTTTCTAACTGCACATTTACACCTCGCAATTCTGACTTTTATAACTCACAATTCTGACTATTTTTTCACAATTCCGAATTTCTAACTGCACATTTACAAGTCGCAATTCTGACTTTTATAACTCACAATTCTGACTATTTTTTCACAATTCCGAGTTTCTAACTGCACATTTACAAGTCGCAATTCTGACTTTTATAACTCACAATTCTGACTATTTTTTCACAATTCCGAGTTTCTAACTGCACATTTACACTCACAATTCTGACTATTTTTTCACAATTCCGAGTTTCTAACTGCACATTTACACCTTGCAATTCTGACTTTTATAACTCACAATTCTGACTATTTTTTCACAATTCAGAGTTTATAACTGCACATTTACACCTCGCAATTCTGACTTTTATAACTCACAATTCTATTTTTTCACAATTCCGAGTTTATATCTCACAATTCTGACTTTTTTTTCTGACAATTGCAAGCTTATAACTCAAAATACTGACATACTTCCTGCAATTCTGAGTTTATTCTAACTTTTTTTTCTCAGAATTGTAAGATATAAATTTGGAATTGGAAGAAAAAAGGCATAATTGTGAGATATAAACTCGCAATTACTTTTTTAATTGCGAGTTTATATCTCACAATTATGCCTTTTTTCTTCCAATTCCAAGTTTATATCTTCCAATTCTGACTTAATAACTTACAATTTTTTATTTTTTTTTAAAGTAAAATTCGTGAGATAAAAAGTTGCACTTTTACTTTTTAATTGTGACTTTAAGTCTCACAATTCTGACTTTTTTTTCTCAAAATTTCAAGTTATCATCTCATAATTCTTAATTGTTTTCCCCAATTCCAAGTCTACATTTCACAATTCTGAGAAAAAAAAGCCTGTGAGCTATAGACTTGGAAAAAAGTAAGAATTGTGAGAAAAAAGTCGCAATTACCTTTTTTAATTTTTATTACGTAGCAGAGAGAAGCTTCCATAAAAGACACACCTACTCGATTCAATTCAGAAGTTCGATTTAGATCACAAAAAACTCTTTGTAACTAAGTAGTATTACAGTTCTTTATTTTAAGAGCAAAGTGAATATATCTGATAGTCTGCTTACACTGCATGACCTTCACCTCTTTTCCCAGAGGCATCCACAGTCCTTTGGTGGGAGCGTGAGCCAAGAAGCTCCTGGCGTCCTCATTACCAGGGGCATCAGGAATACAGTCCTCTGGTCTGTAATCATCTTCCTGCAAAAGCAGTTCTGCGTGTATTGCAAAATGCTCACCCAAAAACTTATTTCTAATGCCTACATGATCTCTGATGACATATTGTAAGAAGGCCAAAACAACTAGCGGTAACACTTTATTTTACAGTGTCTTTGTTACATATATTACAGGTGCTTGCTTACTGTACTAATAACAGAACATTATGCATAATTGTATGCAACTAACTCTAAAATAATGTACACATTGTAACAATAGCACCATAAACTAAAGTGTAACCCAACTAGCATTTAATGGCAACACTTCAAGCCATGGCCAAACCTTGATGAACCCAGGGGGAGGATTTTCATAGCTGAAAGGAAAAATAAATAAGAAAGTAATACATAAAAGACAAAAGTACAACAGAAAACTACAGTTAAGATAATAAAAGCTCTATACAAAAGCATTACCAATACCAAACTGATATCATGCAAATACTCACAAAGTCTCCACATGCTTGAGTTTCTGCACCTCTTGAATCAGTTTTCTGGTTTGGTTCTTGTATTTGTCGTCATCTTGTTTAGACTCCTTGTGTTTCTTTCGTTCATGTCTGTCCTCGTGATGCTCTCGGCTTCGTTTGCGATCTGACATTGCACATTCGTTGAGGGGGAAATATCTTCTAAATCTCTAACCGCATCTTATGTTCGAAAAGTTAGTTCTTCAGTATAATGATGATTGTAAAGGCACATATCAGCGTCTGTATGACCACTTCCGGGTAAAAGTTCAATTTCAAAATAAAAGGCCCTAAAACGTGCATTGAAGTCTAAACTAAGATTTAAAAAAGAAAAGAAAAAAGTAACTTCGTTATACACAAATACATCTAAAACAAATTATATCATTTGAGAATCATATTTTTAGTTGGAATTATCTGGAAACATAAGCCCAAAGTGTTCAATGTACTGTTACAGTAAATGAAGATATGTTGTCCATTGAATATGAGATAAAAAAAAATTTTTTTGACTCTGGCATGTATGCTGCATTTATGACTAAACTGCCTGTTTTTGAGCTTTTTGATTAACAGAAACTGGAAGTGTCAAAGTAAATTGAATTTCATGAACCATGATTCATTTTGTGNATTGAATATGAGATAAAAAAAAAAATTTTTGACTCTGGCATGTATGCTGCATTTATGACTAAACTGCCTGTTTTTGAGCTTTTTGATAAACAGAAATTGGAAGTGTCAAAGTAAATTGAATTTCATGAACCATGATTCATTTTGTGATTCCAACTTTCTACAAGTACAGTATTTTTACACAAATTGTGTTGCTACATCAATATTCTTTTTTTAAATATACAATTTAAAAATTATTATAATTCAGTTTGGGGACAGAAAAAAAACATTACAGGTTTTAATGTTTTTTTTAAGAGGAATAAACACACAAACTTCATTATTTTACTTTTTATTTAAAAAAATCTGCCATCAAACAAGACAATTTGAATGTATTGAGAGAGAAAAAAGAAGTCGGTGTAAAACATTTTTGGTCTTTGCTATATAGTCTGAAGGCAAATAAGCCATCAAATGTAAACAACACAGCACAAATCTTGAGCCAGTGGTTCCCAACCACATTCCTGGAGGCCCCTTTGTCTGACACACCCATTTTAGATCTTTGAGTCACTACTAATGAGCTGATAACCTTAATCAGGTGTGTTTGATTGAGGAGACATGCAAAATGTGCAGTGTTGGTGGGCCTCCAGGAATCTGAGCATAAATTAATTTTTATCAGTGTGTAAGCCAAGTGTAAAAACAATCCTTTTAATAGCAGTGATCCAAACAGTGGATACAAATGTGTGAATTCAAAATGTACAAAATTAACAAACACACAACATAAAAAAGTTATCTTTCTTGTAGAAAAAATAACAATATGTGGTATCATGAAAATAATACCAAATAAACAAACAAAAAAAAAAACTACAAAAAGTCACAGCATTGTTCTGTAGCTACACTGTTAGTTACACTCTCCTATGACTCCTCCACTAGGTGGCATTGTAATACATGTGGAGAAGTGATAATCATCCTCATCATGAACTTCAGTAGCTCCTCTCAAAGTGGGCCAGAGTCTTTCATTTTCAACGATCCCGAGGTCTTCAGAGAGATGAGAGGAAGTCCTTCAGACCACCTTTCTTCCTCGACGGTTTGTTTTCCAGCATAAGGATCTTTTTGAGGCGGGCGAAAGGTGACGACTTCGCACTGCCGGTCTTTGATGCAGAGCTGGTGTTTGAAGACCCTGACCTGCAGAAAGAAAGAATTGAGCAAATGGTTTAAATACTTCCATGTGATGCTGTGGGGACCTGTAACATATGTTCACTAAGAGTGGCTTACCTTGGTGTGCCACTTGGTGTTCTGTCCACTGCAGATTTTGGAGTCCTGTTGACTGACTGTGGGGTTCTGGGTTTGCCCGCACTTCCTGGGGTACTTCGTTTCTGTGACAGCGTAGCCAAAAACTCACGGTTCATTCCAGGTTGTCTGGACATCTTATTACAGGTGTGACACGTTGCCATCTAAGAGAACAAAGTATCTTGGTTAAACGACAGTTAAATGATAAAATATGTTTTTGTCCAAGTCAGCATGCTAAATTAATTGCCAATGCATTCCAATGATTTGAAAAAACACATACATATATATATATATATATATCAATGAAATATTTTACAGCTGAGCAAATATGTCTTTTTCCTGATGACAAAATTAGTATATAAAATGTATCATATTAAGGATAGATTAAAATATAAATGCTCTACATACACAAAACACTGATGTTTTTAATACAAAAATAGAATAACAATCAAAACAAAATCTGAAGAGAAGATGAAGGATGTCTGACATCAGATGTACTCGTGGATCTTAAAAATTGGAATGCAAATAATTCTGATATGCACAATTAATTAATAGTGTTGACAGCCAAGTGTCTCACAAACAAGTATTTCAGTGTCTCAGTTTACAAAAACAATCAAGTCGGTTGCCCAATCTTTACACACTCACTGGAACCCCAAACAAAATTGCAAAATCAAATATAAGATCAACAAAATATATTTCTTCAACATGAATAAGTTACTAAAACAAATGTATAAAATAAACATCTTGTTTTAGTTATGAGGTTATACTGTTCTTAAGTTTTATACTAGAATAGTCAGGTTTAGCAGACACTTGTGATCACTTATCTCAGGTATTTCACACATTGTATATGAACGTGAGCTCTATATACAGCAAGGTACAGGCCAAAAGTACACTGAACACATGCCCGGAGGCCATCCACACAGCCAGAAACTGCCAGAGAACAGCACTAAATTAAGCCGACTAACCCCTACCATTTCCAATCCTCTACTGACGACTCTTTAATATACTGACATACAATTTATTTTATTCAGCAAGTATCAAAATTGACAGTAGACACATTTATAATGTTACAAAAGATTTGAGTTTCAAATAAATGCAGTTCTTTTGAACTTTCTATTCATCAAAGAATCTTGAAAATAAATGATCACAGTTTGACAGAAAAATTAAGCAGCACAGCTGTTTTCATTGATAATAAAAGATGTTTCAACAAATTAGAATGATTTCTGAAGGATCATGTGACACTGAAACTTTACCATCACTGAAAAAAATAACATTTTAATATATAAAATAGAAAACAGTTGTTAAAATTGTAATAATATTTCAGTATTACTGTATTTTTCATCAAATAAATGCAGTTTTGGTGTAAATAAGAAACATTAAAAAAAATCTTACAAACCCCAAACTTTTGAACGGTAGTATACACAAGAAAAACCTTTCAGTGGTTGATTCCTAAATCCTGAACATATGGTTACATTGTTGCATTATGTAATTAAAATGTATAAATCAATCAGAAGGAACTGCACAAATGACGAAACTATTTAATTTACATTCTTCTGTGTGGAAATTGAACTCACCGACACAAAGGCTGCCATTGTTTGTTGATGTAACAGGTGGCTAAGCAGAAATGTAGATGATTTGAGATGATCCAGGCATGTATGTGAGAACAGCTATGTTTACTACAGCACCCTTCATGTTTGGAGATATAAAGAGCAGGAAGGGCCAATCAGCTGCAGCGGGGGGCGGAGTCTGCCTGACTGACTCTTGACTCTGATTGGTTACTGAAGGAATGCTCTGTAGTATCCGAGCAATCCTTTATGGAATTCCTCAGAAACTTGAACCAAGTTGTACAATTATTATCAAATAATAAAGCAAACGTAATAATTCTCCTTTTAACTCTTCTGTATGTTTTGTACTGCACGTCTACAGATGGTTTGTAGGAGAATTAATTAAAATCTTTTCACTTGTACTTGTAAAATTCAGCATTAAAACTCAAATATGCCACAGAAGTTTATTTTATCTTTTCATCTTGTGGGGCTAAATAAATACATAAATCAATTCTTTGGCATTTGACTAATACACCGAGCACAATAACCAAAGAAGTTTAGGACAACATGACATCAAGATTACAGCTAAAATAGAAATCGCTACATACTAAGTTAGTTAACCACTGCTTTAAATGTTGAGCGGTTTTCCATATAAAGACAGCAGGCTCTGTCACATCCTTTAATCTCCATTACACAGCTCAATCCTAAAATAGACCATTCCCCATGATCAAAATCTGCCCATTAAACAGGGTCATAAACACAATGCTCAAATCAAAGATGTCCGATATAGCCTGGCTGGGAATGAATCCTTGGGATAAACACTCTTAAAGAGAAGGATGGATTCAGAGGGAGATGAGAGATATGGACATAGTAGAGATGTCATTCATAACCCGTTTCTAATCCCTTGTTCCCAAAAAGAAAATTTCTGGGTTAAATGACTCTGCTGAAGAGGCCAGTTTAGGCTGACATGAATTTCCATGCTGGTTAAGCTAGTTAAAACAAGCTGGTCAACCCATATGTTTTTTCCTGAAGCCTGTAGATTAATGAATTCTTGCTGGTTAAGCTAGTTAAGAAGCCTGAAAGGAGACAACAACAAACCAGCAACTAAAGCACAACAGAGTATGCATAAAAAAACAACAACATATTTTTCCAACAGAGGTAACTAAAATTACCAAAGAAGTCATACCTCAGATAGTAAAAATGAACAAAAAACAAATAAAACTCTTGGTTACCAACCCTCTTCAAAATGTTTTTAGTGTCCCACAGAAGAAAGGAAGTCATTATGAAAGCTTGTTTCTGCCACAGAATAAAAAAAAGTGGCAATTGCGACTTTTTAAATCCCCAAATTTTGACTTTTTTCCCCCACGCAATTACGATTTTCTCTCACAATTCTGGCTTTCTTTTTCTCAGAATTGTTAGATACAAGAGTTACAATTGTGAGATATAAACTCGCAAACTTGAGTTATAAATCCAAATTGTGAGATATACTCATAATTCTGAAGAAAAAGTCAGAATTGTGAGATATAAACCTTTTTTTCTCGCAATTGCAAATGTATAGTATAAGACAACTCTCACTTTCACAATTGTGAGATATAAACTCACAAATGTGAGTTATAAATTAGAATTTTGAGATATACTCACAATTCTGAAGAAAAAAGTCAGAATTGTGAGCTATAAACACATAATTGAGAGCTTTAATTTCAAATTGTAAGAGATAAACTCACAATTGAGAGAAAAAAATCTGAATTGTGGGGCAAAAAGTAGCAATTGCCTTTATTTTTTACTCTGTGGTGGAACCAAGAATCCATAAGTCAATAAGAATACGTTCACACTGCGAGCCTTAATGCTCATTTCCGATTTATTGCTCAGATCAGACTTTTTTGTATAGCTGTTCATTTTGTTGTATTAAATGTGGCCAATATCAGATTCCAGTGTAAACAGATCATGGTCCTGGACTCTCGCTTGTGCAAAAGAATGATAAAAAGACGTCACGCAGCACCCTGACATATGGAAGTAAACATGGAAAGCATTAAAAGTAAGTTAAAGTAAGATAAAACAAAAACGAAGATGAGGATGTGAAATAAGAGAGCAGAGTTTTTTTTATACTTAAGATACAAGCCCTCATATTTTGCTTGTATAAAGAGCTGGGGGTGTAATACTTATGAGCTCTAACACATCTCTGTCCTTCACCGACTACCTTTCACAACTGTCTTGATAACTTCGGGTATGTAAAATCTATGAAGTCACTCCCATGAGAGCAGAACTGTGATGAATTGCTCTAGTGTGACGTTAAAGTCATGAATTCCGACATGACTGTTCAGACTGTGGTAGCATTGCAAAACATCGGACATATAGAACACATGTCCGATACACATATGTACATATAGAAGTGGCACAAATCAGAATTGAAAAGATCAGATTCCATGTGGTTTGTGCCTTTCACACTGTCATGAGAAAAACAGATTTGAAAAATCAGATTTGCCTGCAGTCTGAATGTAGCCAAAGTCTATTAGGCAAGATATCCCACAATGCCTCACGGAATTCTAGCATGTGTTTTTAAATTTTTACAAACAAGTCAATGACATTATTTTTTCAGAGGAACATTTAAAAAATATTTTGGAGAACAATGGTAACACAGAGTTCTATCAATATATGGCAGTGAGAAATCACAAGCCTTTATTAAGCATGTTTATATTGGCAAAAACTCCACAGCTCCCTTGTGTGAGACTGATGCAATCAGTCCACAGCAGCTGTCAAAAGAACGGAAACAAATAGGGAAGGCAAAACGGAGCTGGAATGACAATATAGATTAATCCAATGGAGGGTGAAGGTTCATGCGTGGAATAACAATACTGCCAGAGGTTTCTTTTACCTCTAACCCCTTCATTATGCCAAAATGAACACATGTACAGTGAGATCCAAAAGTTTGAGATCAATTTTCTTATTTAATAGAGGAAATTTGACTTGAAAAAGTATGTTAATTTCATAATGCCTAACTATTGGGTTTGTCTCTCTCAAGTTTGTGTAAAAGCTGATAATCATGTTGTCCAACATTTGAAATGATCCAAAGAGCATCTCACTTCATTGGAAGCAAGAATATCTGACCATCTTTACAAAGGCTCTGTTTCCACCTGGTATTAAGATGCGTTTTGGTCGATTGGATAACAAGAAGACGAGGGAGACAAATACCGATTTACACCTGGTATTTTAATCCATACATTTGTCCACTTTCAACCTCCCGATTTCTTTGAGGGGAGGGTCTATGGGCGGGTAAATGTATAGGTTTTTTCAGATATTTCGATCTAATGGACAAAATAAGATTTACACATGAACATGCAAAGAGACAACGAAAAACATACGGAGAGCATCAACTTTCGAGTAGGCGTCTTTAGTGGCTGTTTGAACACTTCTGACCACTTCTACACCATGAACGCAATCCGGTCAAATGTGTTTTCGACTACCTCTGGAAGTGGTCGAAAGTGGAAAAGCTCAAAACGGTTTACACCTGTATTTAACGTCATCCACTTGTGATCCGATCGACCAAAATGCATCTTAATACCAGGTGGAAACAGCAAATAGTCACATTATCAATGTTAAGTAATTTACTTATTTGATTGGTTCTCAACCAGGGGGCCGGGGCCTATTAGGGGGCCATAGGATGACTTAAAATGATTAAAATTAAGTTATATTAAAATAATCAGCCTTAATTAAGATGCTAAAACAACAACAAAAATAATATATAAACGTATTAAATGATATAGTAATTATTATATAATTATTTATTTTTATTAACAATTTTATTTATTTATTATTATTTCTATTGCTTCATTAAAGAACATACAGTTCTTCAAATCAAAAAGGTTAAGAGCCACTGGCCTACAATTATCAGAAAATAAATATATATAAAATGTTCTTTTATGTATTTGTTACTTTGGTTTAATATTAGCTTTTGAATTTGGTCTCAGACTTTTGAGTCATATATAGCCTATATATTACCTATAACGGATAATGAATATTAAAACTGAAAAGTATATATGTATGCAGGTTACATAAGCCTTTTCAGCACATCTACATGTTAATGCTTGTAAATGCTTGTAAATGCCATAGAGAAGCAGTTTAAATGAGCTTTTCATCGAGCCATCCCTCAACTTCTAAACATTTACTGACATTTTTCCTCTCTCACTCACACACACACACACACACACACACACACACACACACACACACACGTCAAGCAGATGGGCTTTTTGTGTTCTATTAATAGTCCAGGCTCCTGAAATACTCTCAACCCGCCACAAATCGGGCTAGACTGTCGGCTCTGACCTTCCCGCTGAGATTCTAGATGCCACAGCTGCCCTTGATATGCAAGCCTGCAAGTAATATGTGTGTGTGTTCAGCTATTGATATGTGGAGACCCATCTGCTTTTCAGGGCGATCGATCTGTGGTACGCCCATCCCCCTTGACCAAACATGGAAAAGCTGCATCACTGATTCTTTCCCCGAAGGGAAACAGGATGTCACATGCATCAAGCATAACCTGCATCAAACAAAGGCTGGAAAAAGCCAAGGTTGCTGGCACAGATGCTTCCCAAAATGTTGAAAGGTGCACACGCAACATGTGAGCTTTCTGTTGGAGGTATGGAAACTTTCCAACTCAAAGATGACAACAACAAAGGAACTAGAAATGCATGTGCAACAACAGAGGCGGCGCTGCATACAAATCTGCATAGTATCCATCCTAAATAGTAAATAGTACATAAAAAATGTAATTAGTGCATTACAAATCATGGAATTAAAAAAATATATATTATGCCAAAGAATCTTTTTCGGCTGGACCAGTGTGTTGTGATTGGTGAATCGCTTAGAGCGCGTTTCGGAAATGTCACGTCCCTTAATATAACCATGAGCATCAACACACTACTAATGCAACTCAGCTAGGCCCCACCCCCTTTTTTGTGTATGCTGTGGGCAGGAATATAAATGAGGAATATTGTGTTATCATATATGTTCCCGGAAACTCAAAACTACAATCAAGGCGTTTCAGGGAGTTTAACAACAGTGCTTGCTTACTGATATATAAAATAACTCCCTTTGGAGTGACTTTGTAACTTTTTAACTTTTTCATGCTCAAACAGCAACATTACACACTAAAGAAAGTTGAAAATGTAAAAAAGCATAATAGGTCCTCTTTAATGAATTTAACTATAGATGCATACAGTATGCAACAAGGGTTTGTGGAATCAAAAACTTTTATGGTATAATATGTGCCAAAAATAAGTCTAAGTAAGCTTCAAGCCCCGTTTCCATCAAAATTACCCGGAACAATTTGTCCCAGGAACTTTTTTCCCCCAGATCTGTTGCTGTCTGCATCCATCAGGGTCTAAATTACCGTGAAGATTAGTCCGGTGACGTAGGACTGCGCGTGACTTTTCAGTTCCTGCTGGATTTCGTCCTCCACATATAAGCTTAACAAAGCCTAAACTTCGTTGAAAGTTCCTGCTGTGGAAACGCAGCTTAATAGTATGTACTCACCCATCACCACTAAAGTACATACATTATACATTTGTGTAAGCAAAATGAGATGCAGCCCAGATTCAGCTAAGAACAGTCTATAAGGATTTAATGATCAGATCCATGGTTATATTCAGTATCCATAAAGGATTTCAAAAGAGTAGAACCACTGCTAAAAATGAACCTCTAAAGTCCACTAGTGAACCAAATCCACATACTGCATGTGTTTGGGAAGATGAAACAGGCATTAATCCAACTCAGGCCAACAATAAAAGAATACTTAAAATAACTTGCTAAAGACCTGGCAGAGCTCTCACAAGCAACAGCATGTCAAGCATTTCACTGCAATAGACTGTGTGGCTCTGACCGATTTAAAAGTTCAAGGCAAAGAGCCCCCACTCAACGACAAATACCACAATTCAATAGGCACCATCACCTGGAATCAACTCATTTACACCCACCACAATGATTCACGCAATCAGCATTTTAAAACAATGAACTTTTTTTTCTTGATGCATCTGAAGTTTAAAACCTCTGAAGGTTAAAGTCCATCAGTGTGAAGCTAAAAAACAGCTGATATTAAAGTCACCATGAAATCAAATTGACTATTCTTATTTTTTTTATGGAATATTGCAGTATTTATTATAAATGATTTATCCGTGCATGTCATTGTTTTTTGTTTTGTTTTTTAATTTGTGTGCCCTCGTAATCCCTCCCTCTTGCAGCGACATCTCTTTCTCTTCTCTAATGACATGCATAATTTTACCCTAAGCTCCAAGCTTACAATGCAGGAAATAATAATAATTTTAAAATTCAGACTGTAATGTTTCAAACAACGCATCTCTCTCTCTCTCTCTCTCTCTCTCTCTCAAGCTGTGCTGTGCACAGGAAGTGAGTACTCACATATTTCTGAACATGGACCGCTCAGTCCACGTTTAAGGGAAAATTAAAGATTTGACACGCTAATGCAAGCCATGTGCGATTAGAACCAAAGAAGCTGTCTATTTGTAAGGGATAATTATTGGTCAGCATGGTCAATTGCCAGTGTTGTGCCCAATTCTGACCCCCGCCAGATTACTACCCCTCTAAATTCCCAGTATAGGTATAAGTAAGTATAATTTGTCAGGGAGTCAAAATTGGGCACATCACCGGCATTGACAAGTTAAAGCTGTTATTGGTGTTTACAGCCCAATATTTGACCGGAAGGATAAAAATGGCGGTTATTGTCATTCAGCCTGCTTTAAATCAGACACAGAGATAAAGCAGTGCAGTAAGATTACATTTATTTGAATGAATGAATGAATTATTGCATTTATTTGCATTAATTATTGAGAGAGAGAGAGATGAGTGATGCGTATGTGAATTACCTGCATCTGTGCAGCTTTGAGTTTAATTCCTTCAAAAACAGCAATGTAACCTCCGCGTTGTTAAGAAATATAATGTAGCGATTCAGTAGCAAAGCTATTTCATTAATATGCTAATCTGCTGATTTGATGCTCAAGTTATATTTCTTATTATTATCAGTGTTAAAAACAGCTTAATATTTTAGCTGAAGCCAAAAGTTTTTTTTTTTAAAAAGCAAACAGAAATCTTTTGTAACATTATAAATTTCTTTACTGTATCTTAATTTTTTGTGGAAACAGTGATGCATTTTTTTTTAAGGATGTCAAAATCATGTCAAAACTGCTAACCGTTGCTGCCTGCATAAAAGGGTTCCAAATCAGTCGTTAATGAGGTTTCACGATTTGTTAGCATGCTGTCTTATAAGGCGACTGTGTAGGCAGCAACTTTTCTAATACTTTTTATAAGGCTTAAAACATTTGAAGGCATTAATCTAGAATGACAAATTATTCTTCATCTTAAAATAGATATGATGCTAACCTCATGTTCTATTCAATCTGACATCATCTATTCAAAGCTGACAAACAGAGAAAGATGATCTTCCATGACCTCCACAAGAGAGATTATTGTTTCGAATGTTCCCTAAATGCTCTGACCCTCACAGCTAACACTGTCCTCTTTACTGTATGGTGGGAAAATAAGAGACGGTTAATATAAATGAACTCTCCTGACATTGGATCTCTATCAAGGTCTTTATTCATTTTGCCACAATCTTCACCTCCTGCAGAGAAACAAATGCCAGCAATGTGTGCAGAATCTAGCAGTCTAATGCCTGTACCACTCCACCCCCAGAACCATGAGTCTCATGCAGCAGAGAGCCATGTATCCGTGTACACCAGCACGTACACCTCCGGTGCTTTTGAGGGTTAAATACTTCTACAAATAACCACAATTTAAAAAGAAACGCATCCAGTCACACTTCAGAAGAGCCTCAGAAAATGATCTTCCTGGCTCTCAGATGAAAGTCATCTGAAGCTAAACAAATCACTATAAAAGGAACATTTCAGCATCTGATTAATGTCTTTATGCCAGATGAATGATAATTAACATGATAGTCTGTAACCATAACTTTAAAAATAGAAATCATACTCCTCCTTGCTAAACTTCAAAACATTTTAAAGTGTTAATTCGTGCCCTACAGTCTTCTGAGAGTGCATCAGTACTAAAGTGCACTCATATAGGCCATATACCAAAGTCAATGGGAACTGCTTTTAAGGCCACATCAATGATCCTGTCTGTGACTCAGTGTCGACTGAAGGAGCAGACAAAAAGGTTTATTTTCAAATTAATGTTCAATTACCACAGACTATAATTTCATCTTGTCCCTCAGTTTGTTAAAAGGAAAAGAAACTAAGTTTACAATAATGCACTTACAATTGAACTTTGGCAAGCAAGAGGGCCAAAGAGTTTAAAAACAGAAATGTGATGAGAGTTGTTGTGCAGTGGACTGAACTCATGGTCAGGACAAGTAAGAGCTGTTGTCTCATGGGGAGCCCAGTTTACGTCTGACCTGGGTCATGTCCTGATCCCGTTCCTACTTTTTCATCCATACTTCCCTTTCTCTATGCCACTATCCTATAAAATTTAAAAAGCCCCAAAAATAATATAAAATAAAATGTGTGCTATTTAGGGGTCCAAGCACCAAAGGTGCTGAAACCCTACTGTGTTTGTACTGATTTTCTTCTTCTTCCTTTTTTTACTGCAATAAAAGTATATGGGTGTCAGAGACCGTAAATCGTAGAGACCACAAAATTGGCAGAATGGTCCAAATCGTGCACCGCTACTCAGGCACACAGACACGCTTGTCTGAAAAAAGGCGGCGCTATAAGACAATTTGCATTTTGGATCATAACTTTGGAACCTTAAAGCCCCGATATACTTCAAGCAAAATCAAAGATCGAACCGATGTGACGTCATTTTGAACAAAATCAGGCCAAAACGAAGTTAGTTTTTGGAGTTCGAAACGGCTTGCCAAAGCGAACTCTCAGGAAAAGTTTAATCCAGCTGTAAAACACCTTCATACTACAATTGGTCTGTAACAATAACGCAATAGAAGGTGTGCGCTGAGGCTCCGCCTTCTTTCACACTAAACTCTTCTCTGACTCATTTCGTTTGTTGAGTTCGTCGAGGTAAGATCTCCGCAGGTGAAAACATGAACATATAGCTGCTTTATAGTAGAAAATGATGAAATGAGGTACTGACACTGTTTTTCTTGTTTGATACTGTAAAGCTGCTTGCTTTTAAGCAATCTATTGAATAAAATGCCATATAAATAAAAGTGACGTGACTTTACTAGAGTGCTAATTTGCAGAGCTCCTGCTAACATACCCATGTTGTTATGACCAGATGCTTTTCTTATGCTTTCTATCAAAAAAATGCTTGCTGTTGTCTCATTTTTGTTGTTTATTCTGTTACTGAGAGGAATGTGTGCAGCACATATTTACATACTCATCTAAACGCTGCTCTCAGCAGCGTAGACAGCATCAGATGTTCGAGAACAGTATATTGCTGCTCATGTATTTAGAACTTTGTTTTACCTCTAAAGAAGAATGAAAAAGAACTTTGCTGTGAGTATATCAGGGCCTAGGGCTAAAAAAAATGTATATCTCCGATTTCATTTCCTGCCGACATTTTCAGCCATTTAGAATTTTCCTAAAAACCTACTTTTAGACTTATAAGTATACGTGTATATACTACCATTCAAAAGTTTAGAGTCTGTAAGATTTTTCAATGTTGTTGAAAAATGTCTCATGCTCGCCAAGGCTGTATTTATTTGATCAAAAATACAGAAAAAAAAAACTAATATTTTGAAATGATTACAATTTAAAATAACTACTTTAATACATTTCAAAATGTAGTTTATTTCCTATGATGGCAAAGCTGAATTTTCAGCAGCCATTACTTCAGTCTTCAGTGTCACATGATTGAAGGATCAATTTAATGGACCCTTGATGACTGAAAGTATTAATTCTTTCAAAAAAATCTTCCTGACCCCAATCTTTTGAACAGTGGTGTACATACATATGGCAACATGGTGTTTGTTCTTTCTGGTTTATATCTATCCATCTAATCTAATCTCAAGTACCTGCTCTTAAGACACTCAGGAAAGGGCAGAAAGGGCTAGGTAAAAATTGTGACAGCAAATAAACTGAACTGAAGAGGACATAAAACAGGTGGACTTGACCTCACCAGAGCATTGGAGGCCCTTTTAAACTTTCGGAGGACTTCAGTCTGTTCTGCGCTGAGTCTCTTCCCTGCCGACTCCCTCTTCAGAAGTTTTCTAATCCTCGCCGTGGGCTTCCGCTTGGGTCGCAGACGCACGTGATGATTGCCCAGTTGTTGCCACTGGAAACAGAACGGGCAGATCATGCTCTTCGCAATGACAGGGGCTGGAATGGTGGGAGAAACGTAGATGAGGTTTTTGGCATGGCAACTGGTTAAAATAAAACAGGTGATGCTATGCTCTATTCTGAGGACAGTTTGGCATTTTGGACTTTGGAAAATAGATTTTCCAATATGTGGTCATCCTACCCCTCTGTCGGGCCATCTTTGAGGTCTGTGAAGGCCATAGAGATGGATTCAAGTTTTACATCAGGAAATGTGGTTGGACTTACTAGGTTTAACTTGGGATACCGTTCCTTTTCAAAACCAACTTTCTGTTCTGTAGCCTACAAGGTCTTATATAGACTTTGGGACTATATTAAAAGCTCTTTACAATGACATACAAGTCTATTAATATAACAAAGCCATAACTTACCCTTGCTCTGAATCTGATGCATTCGCCTGTAATAAAAAAAGCAGTAAGAGTTAGTCTTTAAATCTCAGACTTTAAAAGAGTCAGACTCGAATATAGCAGCTTATGAATAATTTATGAGCTTGGCAGAGGTCTTGCACCCAGTCCAGTTTGTTTATAACTTATAGACCTAATTCGGCAGAGAAGGAAGCGTGCAGCCATCTAGATTTTGTGTTTGAACTTCCGTTTTTGCGGTAGTTATGTATATTTCTATGGCTTTGCTGGTGAAGTGGATTTACATATTATTGTTCAGTATAAAGTAGGGCTGTCAAGCGATTAAAATTTTTAATCTAATTAATTACATGATGTGGCGATTAATTAATCGCAATTTAGACATCAAGTTTGGTTGAGAAATTAATCCCAAAAGATAATTTTAAGTCATTATTGTGTAAAGCATCAAATAAACCTTACAAAAAAAGCAGCTTCAGACAGAAATATTTTATTTGATTCAACATTGTCAACATTGTTTTTACATACAAACTTTTGGACCATGAGGTTGAGTAAATGATGACTAAAATTTCATTTTTGGGTGAACTATACCTTTAATTTTTTTTTTTTTATTAATATGAAAATATGAAATAATTTTTTTAATAAAATTAGACGCTAAATAAGAAACTAAAACTGCCAGTAGGTGGCAGTAAATGTCTTAATGATAAATTTCTCATTCATTCAATTATTCAAAGGGCTGATTCATTCAGAAGTGAAGTAACTGGTTCAGGCTTGTTGGACTTGAAGTGGCGCTACACAAATTGATCGGTGTATATCAAAGTAAAGATCAGATGGCACCGTTTGCTTTTGAATCGCTCGATCGGTCTGTGTAGTGCTGCTTCAAGTCCAACAAGTCTTTTATGAACGGTCTACTGAATCATTGTTTTCACTCAGTTCTTTCGGCTTCATTGGCGAAATTGAACAAAACAGACAATATTGTGTCTAAAATAACACATTATTAACTTCTTATTTACTGAACTGTTGTATAAAATCGGTCACCCATCGCATTTGCACTCGTTTTTGGGACAAAAACAGCACTCGTGTAATATTGCACTCGTTACTCGTGTGATATTGCTTAACTCATATGATCATTTGTCTCATATTTAGATACTCATATATCTAAATATGAGACAAAAACTCAAACAGGGGCATTTTTGCCCCAATATCTTTAATTTTAGGGACTTTCTCACTGCATTCTATAGGCTCCATCATGTAGTGAGTTGTTGTCCTGCATCATATTCATCATCAGTCATCTGTATGAAATATCAGATGACCAACGTAGGTCTGGGGTGGCAGCGTTTCCATTGGGCTACTTTAATACTGTTACCATGGGTTGATTTTTATCTCCGCGGGTTGAAGCGACCCCAAATAACATGATATCTAGCCCCTTGAATGCTAATTTTACAAGGGGAACCCTGCCAAAAACGCTGATTTTACCCCACGATTGGGCTAGTTTTGAGTAGCAATTGGGTGGGTTTTGTTGTGAAAACCTGGCAACCCTATGGGGCGGGGCAAGTTAGTCAAATGCGTTAAAAATTAAAGCATCATTTTTTTACAAAATTAGTTAATCTAACACGTTACATAGACAGCCTTAGTATAAAGTTACCATGAGCATTGTGATGTTTAAAGTGGATGTCATAAATGTCAGTAGACTGGGAAGATTTTAATTTTATGCCCCGCCCCATAGGGTTGCCAGATTAGTGATTCATTCACAAAACTAAGATCTTACTTTCATACTGTGGAAATACAAGACAACACAACAATGCTGAATAATAGTGAAAAGGGGTGGGGCTACATATAGATTCCAAAATGCAGAGTGAAATCTCTCCAACAGACTATGAATAAAAAGATACTCTTCTGACTACCCAATGTTGCTGTGCTGTCTGGTATGTTTAATATCCCATCAAATATGTATTTTCAGGAAACCACACTAAGAATTAGAATGTGAATCCTTAAAACTCAAATACTGAGGTCAAGGTCAGGGTTGCCAGGTTCTCACAACAAAACTCACCCAATTACTACTCAAAACTAGCCCACTCGCGTTTCAGCAGGGGTCCCCCGGTAAAAATCGCATTCCGGGGGGTAAAATCTGCATTTTTGGCAGGGTTCCCTGGTAAAATTCACATTCCAGGAGCTAAATATCAAGTTAGTTTGGGGTCACTTCAACCCTCGGCAACAGTATTAAAGTAGCCCAATTCCACTGGAAAACAGCAGACTTGGAAACCCTGGTCAAGGTGCTGTACTCAGTCAGTGGCCTGAACTCATGACCATGACTTCCCCAGGGACTTTAATTTCCCCCAAGACTTTGTGAGTGCGCACCCTATTTTTGGCCATGGTGCTGTTCTTCCTACCTCCTATATCCAAGCTCCATAATCCTGTCTAAAATTAGTTCACATTGCTAAAAGCTGCCTGTTGTAATTGTGTGGCACGTGCATGTTAAGGGGGGCAGGGTTTTTTAATTCTAAACATCCACTGTGACTGTCCCATCCGCAACGGTTTGTAATGCCACAGCGGATGTTTCACAGCATGCCACAGAGCCGGGGCAGACCTCTTGTTCCCAATGAGAGCACATAGAGCTGTTATCGGGGTAGTGATGAAGTGTGAGGGAAATAATTCCAGCCTGCCATGAAGTCTGATAAATGTCCTCCAAACACATTACAAATAGAGAAAAATTCATTTGTGTCACAAACATTCTCTGTCGATTGTGTCCAGGCTTAAATGAATTTTGTTTTTCTCCATTTATTTTTTATTTCCCCTACTCTTTTTACTAAATTGATTCTTAATGGTTTAATTTTTGGTTTGTTTGTTACATTGTTTATTTGTTTCATTTTATTATTTTAATTTCTTTATTTGCTTTTTTGAAAAAGCTGTACATCCACCCAGCACTTAGGCTATTGGTTTTGTTTGTTTTTTATAGCTTTTCTGACATTTTCTGAGAAGTATTTATTTTTGCTTATTTATTTTTGTTTTATTCCATTGTTTTGTTAAATTGCATTAAAGCTTGTTTATTTTAAATTATTTAATTTTTTTTACTGTAAGAACAAAACATCAAACACTGTTTATTTTCTTTTAAGTTTGACTTTATTATTTATTTTATTTATTTCTATTATTTATTTCTATTATTTTGTTTAATTTTAAAGCTTTTCTGAGAAAAAAAAA
>RJVU01057109.1:9445193-9470285 GCA_003731715.1 Anabarilius grahami
AATGGTATTTTTATTAGAATTTTACATTTTACAAAAAGCAAAAGAAAACAAAAAAAATACATTTAGAAAATATATACGAATCAATAAGTGATAATATTAACAATAAAAAACAATATAAATGATTATTAATAATTATTAATATCATCAACCATTAATAATAATAAAATAATAAAAAATAAAAATAAATAAATAAATAAATAAAAAGACTAAGAACCAGGGCGTGTATGCAGTTCCAGTGGTAAAGCACAATCAAACAAGCATTCAGTAGAAGGCAGAGCAGACAGCATATTATGCCCTACATTACTGATCAGAGCTAGCATTTAACTGGTTAAGATGATCCAGAAATGGTTGCCATATACTGTAGAATTTATCAAGGTTACCCATAATTCCATACCGGACTCTCTCCATGTGCAATATTCCAGAAAGATAAGTCAACCAGGTCTTGAACTGAGGAACAGTATCCGATTTCCAAAGTCTTAGAATGATGCTCTTAGCAATAATCATTCCATAAATAATGGTGTTTTGTACAGAGACATTATGGTCTGACAAAGAAACAGAATATCCAAATAATGCAATCTCTGGATCAGGCTTAAACACAAAACTATACATGTCAGAAAACCACTTAAATATATCACACCAAAAATTATAAAGTTTAGGACATGTCCAAAAGAGATGGGTAAGAGAGCCCTCTGCAGATTTACACTGATCACATGTAGAAGAAATGGTTGGAAAAATCCTGTGCAATTTAGATTTTGAATAGTGCAATCTATGCATCACCTTAAATTAAATTAACTGATGCCTAGAATTAATAGAACAAGAACGAATCCTGCTAAGGCTCTCCTCCCATACTTCATCTCCGATCTGTATACCTAATTCCTCCTCCCAGGCAATTTTTTATTAAACTTTTAATTATTTGTCTTTTTAACTGAAAACACACACAAAGCACTACTACTTGAATTTATTTGTTTTATTATGATTATTATTATTTCAAAGTTTGTTTGATTTTACTATTTTCATTCTTTTATTTATAAATATATAATGCTTTTTGGATTACAAAAATCACCACATGACTTCATCCCTGTGGTAATCTAATTAAAATAATTTACCTATTAATAATGCAGCTTCTTTTAAGTGCTCTTAGAACCAAGATAAAAAACCTTTACAATTAATTTTCGATGTACTGTCTCAGCAAGATTTTATCACAAAGACTAAACTCCATTCTAGCTAAATCTCCTGTGATAAAAATCAAGAGAGAATAATGCCCCCATTACAGTCCACTGATAACTCTAACAGACACAACAGCTTATCCCTATCGACAAACCTGGCAGCAAAAGGCCGTGCCTTACAAAGATACCTGTGGAACCCTGAACCTTACATTCAAGAGGGCTTAACTCGAGTGGTTTATAAATAAGAAACATATCTCATGGCACTTACAGATTCCAGTAACTTACGTACATGTACGACGTGAGTCAGTGCAGATGTACCCTGAACTCGCCGAGCACAACAACCCGACTAACACCCAAAACATGCAGTGCGCTGACCCTGAACATGGGCTTGGGACACATTTAATCTAAGAAAAACATGCCACAACCTAAGGCTAAGCCTCATTTATCTTCACTCACTCTGCTGTGAGAACACAGTCGGTACTAGCCAATAAACCAAGTGATTCATAGCAGCATGAGAAATTTTAAACAAAGCAAGAATTATGTCTTTTCACCATAACTTTCCTAGCTTCTATGACACAGAAGCTGCTCTGGAAGTGAACAGGTTCAAAATAAAGGTATCTATATTGATGACACTATTATTTACACTTATTATAAGTGAAACGGTAATGCTTTTCAAGATGAAGGTTTATTTGATTGTTATCTATAACACAGTAAAAGAATTTGATCCACAAAAGAGGTTTGATTCATATATGTGGTGGTTAATCAATATGATGGTTAATCATCCATTCACTTTCAATATTAAAGGAACAAGTGTTTAATGATGCTACACTTGGGATTAACCTAACACACCGAACAAAAACTCTAAAATGACTTACACGCAGTTTAGCTGATGAGATTTGAATGCACATGTCTATTTCATCACCTTGATGGTGCATTTTTCTGCTATTATATCCACAAATATGTAAATAAGATGACTGGGGCTGCACTTGAACCTATCACTAAAACATTTACACTTCAAATATCTGTGCACAAGGTTTACTGAAAATGTACTAAAGAAAGCAACTATAAATCTCTACATACTATATACAAAACTATAAACATGGATTCATTCTTTATTCTATAAAGAACAACATTCAACAATGGCATTAATGCAACTATTCAACACAAAATAACGGGTTCACACTCACATGTACTGGAACATTTTTTTTATGCACTGTCTGCATAAATTGTGCTTTTAAGTAGCAACCCTTTATTCTCAAGTTAGGAAAGTGTATCGTTTTAGGTTTAACAATTAGACACTTCAATTACCATTAAGATAGCAAAACAACGTTGCATGCATAATAAGTATTACTATAAATAATTAATGAATTAATTAAAAAGCAAGAATGATTTACATAGCTATTATGTAACTGTCATTGAAACATTGATTATGTATATTATTTTTCATTGCTTCAATATTTATTGTCAAAAAAAAAACAGTTCTGCTTATTAGTTATCTGACATGAAAATAATCGTTAATGTAATGGTCATAAAAATGAATGTCTTCAAATGTAACAAAGTGCATTATATAGTGTTAATGAGGAGTAGCCTGCCATCTACTGGTGACTTCATGACATTGCAGCAGAAAGCATGGCGAGAAGCATGAACAGTACAGCATGTTCAAAGACCAGACATCTCATTAGGCGTATACATATGAACAGTTAATGAAAACTGAACTTGCATGAGAAACTGACATACTACTTACATGAGAAAGCGCGACTGTTCAGGGCAAATGTCTTTGTAAAGAAGAGAAGCCTGTAATAAAAACTTAAAACCGAGATTGCTTTTACCGCCAAACATTTTGATAACAGCCCAGCGTTCAAACCTACAACAAATACTATCTTATTAGATAATTGTGCTGTTTAGTAAAAGAACGGAGGAAAAAAATGTGTTTTCTCAGTCCAGCGTGACTACAGGAAACACCCGAGTCTTTACTTTAAAATTACCCACAATGCCGCAATGCGGGCGAGGAATCATGGGAGTGTGAGTTTTTTTAAAGACGCGTACTGCGCGCTAGTGACCTGTGATTGACTGCTCCAATAAAGCCATGATAATAATAACAACAACAACATACAATGTCCTTTACTTACACTGTAGCTATTGCTAAGGGAGTGTATTTAATTGACATCAACAACACTATCGTTTTAGTGAGAGTTCATCGTGTGCAGGATGTTATTTTTCTACTGCAACTAACTATATTTCTACTACTAACAAATGCGCGTGAGGGGTCCTTATGCAATTTGTGCCATTTGTCTGCCTGTTGCTAATACACAAAGCTACAATAGTGTAATTTAGTTATGCAAAACTTATTATAACAAAATATAACTATTTTTTTTTCACCAGCAGAGATTACAGGGACGTATCAAGGTCAAAATATATAACAATAATAATAATAGCCTACTAATAATACATTATTTTAATATGATATATACTATTAATATATTGATTGTTAATAGTAGCCTATTATAATTTATTATTATTATTATTATTAAAGATCTGGCACTAAAATATTTACATTTATGAAGGTATTACAGCTGGCAACATCTTGACACATTATATATATATATATAAACTACAATTAAAATAACAATATTTTAATTGCATTATATTAATTNTATAATATAATATTATTCTTGTTGCCATTGTTAATATGATTATCATTTGAAAAAAATAAATTGATAAAAATTTAAAGCAGCCAAAAGAAACCACGCGAAAGATTCAGTTTCGACAGAAAACAAGATTGATTGTTTCAGAAAACAGTTTTCCCGCAATTACTGTCGAGGGACTTAAATAACCCATTTAACATTGCACGAGGACGGACTCCTCCTGGACCGTTTGCTGCGTCCCTTCTCACACAGAGAGGAAATCATCATCACACGGACTCAGATGGCCAGAGGCGCTGCGTCGATGAAATTGGATATTTAAGGCAGCGGAGAAAGCAGTTCACGTTCACTCTCAGCGGGCGCGCGGCCAGAGAGGCAGAGGGTGTAGACGCGCGCTCTGTCACTGCCTGACAAATAATATGAGACTATAATAGTGTTGTGAACGAGGCTTCTTATAACGTGACCGGGAAGAGAACAAGGTACGGAACGCGGAGGCTTTTTGAGGAGGACGGTGGATGACCGCGAGCGCTCGCTTCAGCGCGCGCGTTACCAGTGCGTCAGCTTTCAGAAGAGCGCGTGTCACTGAACTCCAGCTGCAGGTAGGTGCATACAGCACTCGCACTTTTTTATTGTTACTAAACGTTTAATTGTGCTGCTACAGATTGCGTCTTAACTGGTTATTTCCCCCTTGCGAATAGCCGTTTGTTATTATCACCACCACCATTTCTTACATGATTCTTTCTGAATGTTTGTAATAGGCGATGGCTGTTATTCATGTAGATTTTGGCTGTAAACAGCAAACGTTTTCCATTCATTTGCAGCAAAATGGTTCCTTTTGTAGCTTAATTCCTCAATTCCTCACTTCAGATAGGCATTAGATTTATTTATTTAGCTATTTACTTCTTGATTATCCTGCTGTCTTTGAACATGTTATTTGCATATGATGCAGACATTTAGCAGGGATATTCTTAACTGGAGCTTATTGGAGCTCAAAATGTTGCATTTCACTGGTGTCAGTGTCATTGAATGCGAAACTATATGCAGGATGGTTTGTGCCCCCCCAATGTTGTTCTGGCTCGATCAACCGTGCCTTTTTAAGTGAAGGAATCCGCTTGGCGAATAAAGCCTTTCCCCTTTCACAGCTCCAAAGTCTTGAGGAGGATGAAGTGTGCTGTCAGCATACTGGAAACGCTAAACCGGCTTGTAGGAGGCAGAGAGCTGAGTGAGTCTCTCAACGAATATGTAATGCAACACCAACTCTGATTCTGCTGAGACCTGCGAATGAAGGCTCTGGAGGTGCAGAGGTCCGTGTGAGCCACTCTGTTAAAACTTGCAGTCCTCTTATAGTTCTGTCACTGCGCTCAAATGTAGATGTAAAGCACAGGCACACATTTGCTGGCGAAATGACTGATGGATATGAGAGCAGGGCGTGAATTGGCACCGTATATACATCCCTGTTTTACTTGTCATGTCATGCAGAAACAATTTAAAAAGCCTCTAGATAGTTTGAATTTTTTAGTTGAGTGATTTTCTTTCCTCATTTACATTTGACAATGACAAAAATAGCGTACACAGTTCATTGAAGCCCCGGCTTTTCATCCGTATTGAAATCAAGACATGTTTCCTTGCTCTATTCAAATCTCCTATCTGTCAGCAGGACAAAAATAGAAGTCAGCATTAAAGCCGAGTGTGGAAAGAGCATTTCTTTCATTGAATAGTTTTGGAACACTTAAAAAAAAAAAAAAAAAGATTACAAGACTGTAAAAAAAGCTGTGGTTGCCAGAAGTTCACTGTAAAAAGATGCTTCTGGCTGTACACAAAGACAAACACATAATCAGGTTAATACACAACACTAAAATTATGCATTGCAGCTAAATATAAAATGTAACATATAAGCAACTCATAAGAAAAATAGCATTAATATTTAGTATTAAAATCAGTTAATGTTCTCTTAGTGATTTTCACTGCATTTTTAAAAGTACTTTTTAATAATATTTTACTGTGAAAGTACTTATATTGTCTTGATGAATATAATATGAATTTGAATTTTCAAAAAATCATATTTTTTCAGCATTTTACAGTAAACTCTAATATTTAATTTTTACTATAAATATAACTTAGTTATTCCATAAACTATTTTTTTCTATAACAGTTTTTCTGTTAAAATAAACATTTTTTAGATTTGTTGTTATTTAGCGGTGAATTCAGGTTGATTGGGACATTTTTTGCAATTGGGATGACTGGGAAAAAGTGTCCCAATCAACCTGAATTCACCTAAAGTACAGTACACAAAGCAGACAAGAAGCAAAATGAGAGCGAGGATCGAAAAGAACCACCAAATGCGACTCGAAATCGGGAGCGCAACTCTTACACCTTCTCTTCTAAATAACCTTAGTTTATGAGAGGATTTATCCTTTATTTCATCAAGATTTTTTAAATATCATCAAACATTCCTAGAGGTTTTTGCATGCACAAACAATTGTGCCTGCTTAACCATTCACCAAAATGTTGATATTGCCCTGACCTCTGAACTAAATTGTTTGTGAAGAGGAAAAGAAGTTCGTCTAATGTGTATCTCGAGGGACAACAGTGCTATTGTGATAGTGAAGAGAAAACTGCGGGGTGTAACATCCTAGCAGCTCTATTGTTGTTATGAGGGGTGTAATGGGAAACAACACTCACGATATTCTTTTTATTTTTCACGTACTCAGGTAGACTCCTCAAAACCACTAGAATATTGCTGAAGAAGGAAATTAATTGTACAGTATATGCCTCAGCAAGCAAACCATATTAAATCGCCTCAAAATCGGTTTCAACTTCTCAAACCATGAGATGCAGTGTTGCAGGTTGCCCATATTAATCAGTTTGTATCTCTTTTTTTCAAAGATCTAATCTACAGAGATAATCTAGTGTAAGTAAAAAAGAAAAAACTATGGTGCCATCTTCTAATACGCTTATTTTCAAATCTAAAATTTGATCGTAATACATAGTACCAGGTGAACAAGCAAAGCAAGATCTGACAAAGCGTTCCGACACATTGTCATGCAGTGTGTTATTTAACAGCGTTTCATTGAGCTTCTGTGATCAAATCGATTTAATAAGACCCTGTTTAAAACCGAATTCGTCCAGTGTGGCTCCTCAGTGTTCTCCTCTATGCCCGATTGTTCATAGATCTGATTGAAGTACAGTTCCTGTCACTAGACACTGCAGGATGGCTGAGCCTGGTACAGAAGAAGGATGTTTGTTGGGCTGTGGATTGCAGTGGGCTTTTTGAGAACTGGACATCCATTGTTTCACACACAGGAAGAACTGTAGGACCATTTGTTGTGAGACCAAGCACAATGGACCCTCATACTGACCCCAAGGTCACTGCCCACAGCTCCACATCGGCTTTATAATATAGGAAAAGGTCTTTAAAGCACATTCATTCACATTGATATCGTCCTAAATGTTCTCTGTGGGATTTGGCTATTGTTTTGGTGCGTACAGTACACCATTGTGGTGTTTGAAGGAGGCAATAGGCACTTACAAGGCTGAACACGTTTATATTTCATTCTGTGCCGCCGTTGTGTAAGTGGTTCTCATTAGCTTACATCAATTCTTTAATTACAAATTTCATTAATCGCCTGCAGCTCCCTCAGCAAACCATGAAGACCCATTTAAATCCATTTCATTGAGGCACTGATAATAAGCAATTCAGGTAAGCAAAGGAAAAAATGCTTAAATAGATGGCCTACTTTTTCTTAAAATAACTCTGCTTTATTGTGTGACAAATGTATGATTTCGATTCACTACTTCACTTTTTGACATTTCATATTTCCCATGTGCCATAATCCACACTCAGATCAACTCAACAGTTTTTTTTTCCCCCATTAGATAGAGTATGTTTTTCATTTTAGAGTCCTTTTTCCGCTACAATGCCAGACTGCGTTTCACAGAACACATCCGAACTCTCAGGTCCGTATTATCTGATCGGGTCCATACTGAATTTCACCATTTTGTCAGCACGCAAGTTTTTCCTACCAGCTCTTCTTTCAGTTCACCTTGTCGGGTCGTCCTTGGACTGACTGCTAAAGTGTCATGTAGTGCGTCTCCCAGCAGTTTCAAAAGTAGGTTGGACCCATTTTCACACTAGGAGCTGCGAGATTTCACCGATTGCCATCTTTTACCTTAATGGGAGGGAGATATAAGGATGTTGTAATTTGGAATATAAAGGTGTATTAAATGAATGGTTCACCCAAAAATGAATGTTCTGTCATTATTTAGTCACTTTCATGTCATTTCAAACCCATCAAAGTGTTGTCATGTGTAAAAAGTACAGAATACCTACAAGATGTATATATATAAGTATAAAGAATTTTTGAAGAATGTTCATGCAGCTGTTTTCCTTATAGCAAATATGACAGAAGTCATTTTTTAGGTAAACTGTTCATTTAAAGTACCCCTATTATGCTAATTCCTAATTTTGATTTTGAAGTCTCTTACAATATATTTACATGCATCAAAGGTCAAAAACACTTTTTAACACTTTTATTTTAATTATCTCTTAATAAGCCTTGCACATCACCTCATTTCTCAAAGGCTACGTTCACACTGGTGGTAGATGTGCCCCAAATCCGATTTTTTTTTTTGCTCATATGTGACTCAAATCGGTTTTCCTCATGATAGTGTGAACAGCACAAACCACATGGAATCTGATCTTTTCAATTCCATCAATATCAGATCGGATAATATCCATATGTGGTCCTAAATGCGATACAGGTCAGATGTTTTGCGATGTGACCTCAGTCTGAACAGTTAAATGAATTCATGCAACATTTAAATCACTCTAGATCAACATTCATCACAATTCTGTGCTCCTGGGAGTCAGATTTTATATACCTGAAGTTATCAAGACAGTTGTGAAAGGTAGTCAGTGATGTGTCAAAACTCATATTACAGTGACAGCTCTTTATACAAGCAAAACATGAGGGCTTGTATAATAAAGGTTTAAAAATTCTGCTCTCTTTTTTCGCATCCTCATCTTTGTTTTTTATATTGCCTGCACATAAATTCGCTGGCTTATTTGTTGTGCACTTTGGTCTTTAAAACTTTGCAGACCTTTTACATTCACAAACAGCTAAATTACACACTACATGAAAGGTAATATATATATTAAAAAAAAGCATAATAGGGGCACTTTAAGAAACTGATTTTCTTATTAATTTGAATAAATTATCATGATACTTCAAAATATACCATGGTACATATAAAAAACATGGTATTAACATGAAATCTTTATTTTTTGATCACTTTTTCAATGTCACAATTACAAATTTGTCACCAGCCCTTCTGTTTCATCTACCTCTGGGATTTACATACCTGTGATAAAAATGGAAATGCTTTGCTCTGACTTTGCTCGATATCTGAGGAAGGCTCTCGAGAGATTCTCTGTCTTTGCTGGAAGGTGCCTTACGATGTCATTAACCTCACTTTAAGCAATTTGGGCCAGAGTGTCTGCGTTCCCCTGACGTGGTCACGCGTGAGGGGTAGGGCTAGTCCGATACGAGATGAAACGGGAAAGTTATTTTCAGTGTTTGTGATGGATGTGGTATTCAAGACATGGAAGCGTTCTTTCTTTCTCCTTCTCACATACACATACACACCATTCTCTATCTCTTTCCCTCTCATTTTCTCTCTTTTATACTCAGTCTGTGCCTCTTTATCTCTTTTGCAGTAAGGCAGCAGAAGCGGGAGAGATGAAGGTGACCTGTGGCTGGGCCAGGGGCTGCAACACAGGACATGGGAGCTGCCTCTCACTCCCGCTCGTGTCTTGTGTTGCAGCCAGTGGAACTGCTGCACTGTCAACATCAGAGACGGAACCATCACGCTCGGGGAACATTACACCATCTTACAGTGGCTTCCTGTGAAGTCATTTCTCTTCTCAGCTTCTTCTGTAAGGAAAACACAGTGCCGATAATGATGTGTAAGTTCCTGATTAAAAGACGCTTATGTGCAAATAAACGATTATGTACAAAGGAAATGCAGAAAATAACACTTAATTGTGGCTGGATCTATTTATTTATTCTAAGAAACATTGAAAATGTAATTTATATAGACAATGACTTGAATACATCTCTTCTATGATGAACGTTTTCAATTTCTGAAATAAAAAATTCATGCAGATAAGGGGCATAATGTCAAAAATAATATCTCTCCTGAGAAAAAAACATTGTATAAATAAGCCAAAAATGTGAGCCTAATAATCAGTTTGGTGTAACCAGCATGCAGGAAGCCATTTTGATGTCATGCCACAAGAAAGCCATCATTTCAGATATTCATGATTGGAAATTAAAGTTTAAAAAAAAATTATACTTTTTAACTTAATTTATTTTTTTAAAAACTAACACTTGACTAATTCCTTTTCATCATCTTGGACATTCTTATTTGTCATTGACCCAAGTTGAAATAGCAATTTCATCCCCTTTAATAAGTGCAAACATTTCAGA
Organism: Anabarilius grahami; assembly: GCA_003731715.1. Taxonomy (NCBI): domain Eukaryota; kingdom Metazoa; phylum Chordata; class Actinopteri; order Cypriniformes; family Xenocyprididae; genus Anabarilius; species Anabarilius grahami. Next base: position 9,455,490 of record RJVU01057109.1, read on the forward strand.
TTGACAGAGCGAGACCATGTCAACACTAATGCACCTGTGTTTAGTTTAGGAAGGCATAAAATGAACACTCTGGCTGTCTGGTGCTCTAATAATGGCCTTTTATTTCCCTCAAGGTTATGCATGAATAACACAGATGAAGAAGCTTGGCTATACTCCACACACATACAGATATATACACACATAAACAAAGGAGGAAAAAGCAGCCTCAAATGATTCATTTGCTGCCATGTGTAAATATTCGGATCATGTTGCCGCTCTGCCAACTGAGACCCGCCAGAGCTGAAAAAAGGCAAGCGGTGCTGCCCATTTAAACTTGTGAAATGAAGCAGGTTTCTGTCAGGGGTGCCACTTGATTGGAATTTAAATCCAACAGTATAGCTTAGAGGGAATTGTTTGTGTCAAACGCATTGTGATGGGCTGAAGTCTGAATGCAGCAAGACAGGAGTGACTGTGCTTTTATGTGAATAAAAGGAGAAGTCTTCAACAGACAATTTTCTTTGCAACCTATAGCTACACTTAAAGGGATAGTTCACCCATAAATGAAAATTTGCTGTTAATTTACTCACCCCCAGGCCATCTAAGATGTAGGTGACTTTTAACAGTATAAAATATTTTTAGCTGAAACCGTGGTCCTCTGTGATTCATATAATGGAAGTATATGTTGTATTGTTCATCAAAGTGGTGCTTACTTGTGCTGGATCCTGGATGCTGCAATCAATATAAAAAATTAAGATTACGTTTGCTTCCGCAATTTCAGTCGGGAAGATTGACTTTTCACCGATTCCCAACGTTTGAGCTCATACGTCATTATGCGACAGGAAGCTCGCACTCTAGACTGGCGTGAACACGACCGTTTGCCGAGACTGTGGATTACAGATAAATAATGTTCAGTTTCTTGCATATGCAACCCCTCCTGTTCGAACCACCCAATCTAAGTGGGACTCAAACCCGGGTCCGCCAGCATGGGAGTCGGGCACTCTAACAAAGAGGCTAAAGACCACAGTCTTTCAGAGCGTTAGTCGCCTCTCTTGAGATAAGGGGAGTGAGGTTTTTACACACCTCACAGACATTTTGTTTTGTCTGCATATGTTTTTTTAATCTCATCTGGGATGGCCTGAGGAGGGTCAGTAAATTAACAAATTTTCATTTTTGGGTGAACTATCCCTTTAACGCACAATCTAACAATCTGATGAGATGGTCAAATACTGACAGACAAAATATCTCTTTTTATATATAACATCTTGAATTATATGTTTATATAAGGGTTAATGTATAGAATTAAAGGGTTAATTTATCAAATAAATTTGAGAAGGCTAGAGACTGCATTCATTCATTCAATTGACCAATCAGAATAAATTAAGTGTAATACAGGCTATTTATTACACTTATATTCATATATATATATATGCATGCTTGCTTTTATTGTCATTTTTGACTGCATTTATTTATTTAGAGAAAATACTTTATACTTTCTATCCGTTTGCATCAGGCACTCAGCTCGGAGAACGTCAGATATTTAGCGCAAGACAAGCCATCAGCCACAGCTGAGACAAAAGCCACATGTGACAAGCAGTGATCTGCATATCAAAGACTTTTCTGCTCAGTGTGAATTGCAAATGTGCGTCTTTGCACCTGGCAGTTGACAGTACATCGAGTCAGAATGCTTTACTGTGACAGATCGTGTAAGTAATGGGAACAATGGTTGGTTTTGTCATGCCTGCTCTCTTGATTACCCTTGCAGCATGGACTAGAAAACGAAGCGCTCTGATTGGTAGAGTCAGGTAGCTGGCTCAATGCCATGCCCTCTAGATTTGTACTTAACCTGAGTCTGTAGCTGCATTTCATCAAACTGTGTCCAGGTGCTGGTGTGAATGCACAAAACACAGTCTCCGCTCAGCACATCTATAAATCAAGCTCTTTATCAGCGATATTCATTCGTATCTATTTACACATTCAAGGTCAATATTGCATGTTAAGTTAGGGACCTTGAGAAGGAGCTCTGCTTTCTCAATGTATCTCTACTTTGTGATATATAAAGTAGGCCTAACCTAAAAAATTTGCTTTATGTGTTAACATCTAACCTAACTGGTTTATTCAAGTAAAAAATATTCATTATGATTGAATCCATCTGACTACATTATGTTACACTAATGAGTCATTTTTAAAGGCATAATTCTTCCAAAATATTAAAATTCTGTCATCACTTACTCTCATGTTGTTCCAAACCTGTATGATATTTTCAGAAATGAACCCCAGAAGGAAAGTGATACCGGTTTGGAGTTTTTAATCTCTAAATTCAGATTTAGCCTATTTATTTATTTGGGAAGTTTTTATCTCACAATTCTTACATTTTTTTTCATTGAATTCTGAGTTTCTATCTCTTTTAATGCCGCCTAATTGTGTTAGAAACTCACAATTCTAAGCAAAAACGGTCAAGAAAGTCAAAAACTCAGAATTGCGAGAAATAAAGTCCGAGTTATGAGATAAAATGACGCAATTACCTTTTTAATACTTTTAAATGGGCTTAAATATAAGGGTGAGTAAATGATGACAGAATTTTCACTTTAAGAGTAGAACATATTTCTTAAAAGAACAGTTCACCCAAAAATGGAAAATTCTGTCATCCTTTACTCAACCTTGTGTTCTTCCAAACTTCCAACTCAAATTTTGAAGATTGTACTGCTCCCTCTTTTCCATACAGTTGCAATGAATGTGAATGAAAACAAATGGAGACACAATTTTAATTTTTTGGGTGAACTGTTTCTTTAAGGCAATAACTTCATGTTTTTAGGAGTTTAACAGCCTGGAAAAATAATCGTTTCAAATAACAGCGGGAGAGAGTGATGAGGGTTATTAAAAAAAGATCTCTTCTCCATTTGTTTCCATGATAGCTATCTGTTGTCAGAGTGTTAAGACCTTCTGGTGCACTAAAAAAGACTAAAGCATGAGAGAAAATGGGAAGAATGACTGGATGCCCTTGACAAAGCGCTGAGCATTTCAGATGTGTGGGTGAGTCTCATTTAAAGCATTCAGCTGTGACACAGCGCACAGACTGAGAGTTTTATTGCTACCTCTGCACGCTGAAGCAGAGCGCTTGAGTCAGCCTTTGATAACACAAACATCGCCCTGCGGTCTCCTCTGTGGGGCTAATGCCTATGATGGAAGAAATAATGGGCACTGATTTAGCAAAACAACACGCTATTGAACGGTATAATTTGGCACACAAATTCTGTTGTAAAAGCCAGATGCTCTGAGTTTATAAAGGACAGACAAGGACTGTCTCACTCATAACATCAAGGCCATTAATGGTCACCAATACAAAGAAATATAGGTAGTAAAACTCTGGATGTCTGTGAGAAAAATTGCAATAAAGTGAGGTGTGATGAAGTGACTTTGTTGTCCTAAACGTATACAAAACAGGCTTTCATATCGACTGATCGTCCCTGTTGTCATCGTAAAATATTAAACACTCGGAGTGGAAAGACTCGGGCGGGAGGTGCAGCGGAAACACGGGGAGGTGAAATGGAGGACAGGGAAACCAGACAAGGTGACTCTATCTGTGCCTGTCTCTTTCAGACTGCTGACTAGATCTCTCTCTTCTCCATCATGGTTTATTCATTTCTCACCCCAGGGCAGGAAACACTTCTGCCAACAGCTTAGCTGCAAAAGTTTGGATATATTTTTATTGAACCTGTTTGTAACGTGAGTTGTGCTGAATGATAAATAAACTGTGGAATATGTTGCTACAGTATCTTTCTCCTATCACTGAAAGTAACAAGCATGAAGATGAAAGACAGCATTTTGTTTTAATTAACTTGAATCTCACTACTATTACTACAGCTCTTCTTTTTTTAATACTCTTCTATAGATCTTATGAGATTTAGTGTGCATCAAGGGCTCTGAGCTTTGGCATTTATTCAAGTGAATGAAAACAGTTCACTGGTAAGATTCATTCTAAACCACTAGTTCATTCATAAACTAAACACTACTTGTAGAGACTAGTGCTGCCACATACTTCAAACTATATACTAGGTACTATATTTGGTTTGAAACTTACTTTCTGTGACCTTTAAAAAAGTAGGTCTAGATTGAATATATTATGAATGTGTGTGAAATTCGGATGTACTACATTCACCATGTTTATAGTGTCATGTACAGTGTCACTGTCAGTTGCATCACTTCACTTCCATTAACAAATCCCCTGTGGCCTCATGGGATAGTAAAGTGTCCATTGAATGAGCACTTCAAAATCTGTCCGGATCGCCTAATGTTTTATTAAAGGGTTAGTTCACCCAAAAAGGAAAATTCTGTCATTTATTACTCACCCTCATGTCATTCCACATCCATAAGATCTTCTTTTATCTTCGGTACACAAATTAAGATATTTTTGATGAAGTCTAAGAGCTTTCTGTCCCTCTATAGAGATCCAATGCAACTACCACTTTCAAGGTCCAGAAAGGTAGTAAAGACATTATTAAAGTACTTCATGTGACTCCAGTGGTTTAACCTCAATTTTATGAAACGACGCGTGTGCTTTGTTTGCGAAAAAAAACATAATTTACCACTTTACTTACAAAAATATTGATCTGCACCGCGCGTTCACGAGAGCATAACAACACATGCGTGTTGTGTTCAGACTCGAACGTCGACTCAACACACATGCGCGAGTGTTCACAAGAGCTGACGTTGCGTGAACACACTTTAGATTAATATTATTTTGTAAATAAAACGGTAAATTATGTTTTTTCCCCACAAACAAAGCACTCACATCACTTCATAAAATTGAGTTTAAAGGGTTAGTTCACCCAAAAATGAAAATAATGTCATTTATTACTCACCCTCATGTCGTTCATCTTCAGAACACAAATTAAGATATTTTTGATGAAATCCGATGAGGCCTCTATTGAGAGCAAAGTCACCGAACCTCTCAAGATCCATAAAGGTACTAAAAACATATTTAAAACAGTTCATGTGAGTAAAGTGGTTCTACCTTAATATTATAAAGCGACGAAAATACTTTTTGTGCACCAAAAAAACAAAATAACAACTTTTCAACAATATCTAGTGATGACCGATTTCAAAACACTGATTCATGAAGCTTCGGAGCTTTACGAATCTTTTTTTTCGAATCAGTTATTCGGATCGCGTATCAAACTGCCAAACTGCCAAACTGCTGAAATCACGTGACTTTGGTACTCCAAAGATTCAAAAATTTCTGAGCTTCATGAAGCAGTTTTTTTAAATCTGCCATTACTAGATATTGTTGAAAAGTCGTTATTTAGTTTTTTTAGCACACAAAAAGTATTCTCGTCGCTTTATAATATTAAGGTTGAACCACTGAACTCATATAAACTGTTTTAAATATGTTTTTAGTACCTTTATGGATCTTGAGAGGTTCGGTGGTTTTGCTCTCAATAGAGGCCTCACTGAACCATCGGATTTCATCAACAATATCTTAATTTGTGTTCCAAAGATGAACGAAGGTCTTACGGGTGTAGAACGACATGAGGGTGAGTAATAAATTACATTATTTTCATTTTTGGGTGAACTAACCCCTTAAGCCACTGGAGTCACATGGAGTACATTAATGATGTCTTTCCTACCTTTCTGGATCTTGGAGTGGTAGTTGTGTTGGATCTCTATGGAGAGACAGAATCCTCTTAGACTTCATCAAAAAGATCTTAATTTGTGTTCAGAAGATGAACGAAGGTCTTACGGATGTGGAACGACATGAGGGTGAGTTCGGACATACTATTCGGTTCACAAATATTCGGATGCAGTGAAGAATGCTGGGAATGTTCTAGCATCTGGATGTAGCAACACCCCCTGCTTAAGAATCTAGCATGAATTACATGTTGGTCCAGGCTGGTTTATGTTGGTTTAACTGGTGTTCTCAGCATGCTGTTTTCAAGCAAATCTGAGCTGGTGTAGTTGGTCCACCAGTACTCCAGCTTCCCATGATGGGAACCAGCAAATCAGCATTCCATTTTTGTCTCAGCATGGAAAACATACCTGCTGGTGACCAGCAATGCTGGATTTACCAGCATGCCTACCACTCAGAACACCTTAGAAACTGCACAGCAAAGCTATGGCAAACACTTAGATGAAAATGTGTTAAAATCATTTTGCTGGTGATGATCACGAAACAACCATTTTTGTCAGAATGTTGTTGTCTCATGTAAACCCATTACAGACTGATATATTTGTGTGAGTGCTGAGGATGTTCGTTTGATGGCCAACAGCCATAAAAGCACCTCAGCATGCAGCAGCACTGAAGGATGTCATTGTGCTCGCTTTTGATAAATGTGAGGGGGAGTGAAGCAAGGAACAATTCCAGCAGTGTTATCAGGAGCAAACAGGCAGAGTCATGGGGCCCCATCTGCAGGAACGAGATCACAGTCGTGTTGCTCGCCTTCCTTCACGAGCGTGGACAGGCCGTGACTCATTCAGCTGGCAGAGGGATGGCGATTCTCCAGAGCATTTCCTAGACTGCCATCTTATTATTGATAAAGACAAGTGACACTATTTAATCGAACCACGTCTGCTCTTTCCTTATCATCATCCCATAAATCTAATGGCTGTTTATGCCATTTTATATATAGGTAGTTGATTAAAATTAATACACACACACACTGGTTTCCATGTTTTATAGGGACTTCCCATATACATAATGATTTTTATACTGTACAAACTGTATATTCAATCCACCTACACTAACCCTACCCCTAAAAACTTTCTGCATTTTTATATTTTCAATACATTTAATTTAGTATGATTTATAAGCTGTTTTCCTAATTTTTTCCAATTTTACTGGTATTACTATCCTTGTGGGGACATAACGTAGGGAATACCAAGAACATACACACACACACACACATATATATATTACATACATTATAATTACATAGATGGTGTTTTCAGCATATATATGCATATAAAAAGTTGTTAGAAGTGAAGCATGTTATGTTGCTGTCACTGCTTCTAATATTAATCAACTACCCATTTCACTCGACAGGCTTTTTAAAAATTATTTCTGGCAATAATGATCATTATTAATTAAATGAATGTGACAGTTGGGCAACTCAGGAGCCCTGTATAGACTCTCAGTAGAACAAGATGGCCTCCTTCCTTCACTTAGCAAAGCTTCCTTTTAGCGTCATGCTTCATTCCATCTACATTTTCACCCTTTGTCTATAATTCAACACAAACAAACAGTTCTGGCTGTTGCCAGGATGCCGAGTTCAGGTTTCTGGGGTATTTGATAGGGGTTTAGGGGTGTCAATGGTTGAGGCAAACACACTGAGAGAGCTGCTTTTGTTTCCATCTAAGACCCCTTCTGTGGTTTCTTTAACAAGAAAAAAGTTAAAATGGGGTAAAGTATGCTGAACCAATGTGCAATACTCTGAAACACAATAACCAGTGCTGACAAATATGCACAAGCTTGCTCACAACATTGCAGAAGATTCTGCATTACTATTCTCCCAGCTAACAAATACATCCTTCAAGAATGTTTTGCTAACATTCCCATTAAGTTATGAAAACGTTATTTCACGAGTTAACACTTGCATGTAATCGAATAGAGTATGCGTATTTGGCGTGTGGAGGGAGGGCTCCGGGCTCGGATGTGGCCTGAACCCAGAGTACTCCCCCGTATCCCTGGCTGGGATAAGAACAGATAAGAGTGAGGTGTTGGGGTGGAGGAGGGATGCTGGAAATCTGTCATGGGACAGAAGTGAGTTGGCTAATTATATACAGGCCTCCTCACGCTGATATATTTTGGGTAGATTTATCTGAATGTGCACCTCTCGAACATTGCTAATAAAACAATTTCTGAATGTTCTCTGAACGTTCAAAACATTCCATTTTTTTAAAACCTTTTTTTTTTTTTTGGTTATGCGAACGTTCCATTTCGCAAACGTTATGGGAATGTTACTTATGAATGTCCTCTGAACATTCTGAAACAAGCAGTAACATTTAAAAAACGTTAGACTAATGTCCAACTAAAATGTTTCCGAAAAAAATCTTCTATGAACGATGTATAAATAGGCCTGATGTTTTTGTGCTAATGTTTTGAGAACATTATTAAAGACTAGATAACTTTGAACAAATGTTCTATTAAAGGCACGGTATGTAAGTTTCACCGCTAGAGGTCGCTTATTCAAAACAATAACAAAGGCGCAGCTTGATGACGCCGTGAATGAGCATGGAATCATGGGAGTTGCCGTCTTCACATTTTCATAATCCAAAATCCAGGCAAAGGTCATACACACAGGCAATCAATAAGGAAACCAGGATAGCGCTCAGAAATGAAGTTATGACACATACAAGACTTCGCAAAGAATGACTAAGAAAACCAGGCTTATATAAGCTGAGCTAATGAGCAACAGCTGAATGCAATTAGTGCTGATGAGTCCAGGCAGAGAATTATGGGAAATGTAGTTTATGAGGGAATGACAATAGTCTGATGTGGAGTGCCCTCTGGTGGCTATATTTTATGGTGGAGGAAATGCTGTATTACTGTTACTACAAATAAAGCTCTTTCTGATTATGCTAGCCACTTGACAAAATAGAGTTGTTTCTGAGCCTCAAACATGTTACTCGCGGTAAATCAAGAAAACGAGATTCAAACAATAAGACTAACCGTGTTAAGCTATATAACAATGATTAGTTTTCTGTTGATAAAGGTATCCAAACAGGTGATCACCTGTCTAATAAAATACATAATATATTCAAGTCTGTGGTGTTTCCATGATTTCTACGGAAGTAAAACCAGAAATCGAGGGTATCGGAGATATGACATCATTGACGGGCGACACAATGACGCGGGCCGTTAAACTGGTCAAAATGACAGATTTCTCTGGATTTAAACACTGTTGGAAACATTTGGGATAATGTAAGTACACACGTCAACAAAACATTGTTCTAGTATTTTTTGTATATTGTAATCCAAAAAGCTTACATATTGTGCCTTTAACGTTACAGGAAGAACATTTGTTATTAACTTTGAGAGAACCTTGCCAAAGTTCTGAGAACGTTCCCTGTTAGCTGGGATTCTGGCCGCAGAATAACGGCATGGCACGCTGCCTCCTGTAACCCTGGAGCCGCTATGCCTGTTTGAGATTAAGGACGCCACAGCGACCTCAATGACCCTTCCTTTAGAAGCGGAACACAGAACACTCATTCTGTTTTATTTAAAAAATCATACATGAAAGTGTTAACTATTAATATGCAAATGCCTGAGTGTGTGAATGTCTGCTCCCCTGGGAAATTCATATCACAGGCATTCACCCTGACTGTGTCCTTCACCAAATAACTGTGACGATCCGAGTCTCCTGGACTTTCTTGTTTATAAATATTTCCAGGCTCTGCAAAGTCACAACTTGTATTGTTATTCTTTGGGAGAATGAGCCAAACCTCATTTCCAAACCCCATACGAGTTCAAACGAACAGTGTAAATCTTCAATAATTTCATTAGCTGCAGACATTGTTTTGAAGTCTGGCTATGATTTATTACACTGTTAAATGCTTGCATCACTTACATTTCCCAGCATATCTGATGGTGAATAGATCAGCGCTAAGGTTGAGAGCTTAGGCAGATAAAGCAGAATATCCCCAGTGATAGTGTGCCTCAAGGTTCCAGCACAGAGAGTTACAAAATCACTTTCCAGAACGTTCTCCTTCACTGTTCCTTGCCTCCTAACCTTATCTGGACAGCCGAATGCCTGACAATATCAAGAAACAGCTGAAAACCCATCTCTTCCGTGAGCACGTAACTGTATCCTGCTGACTTTTTTAAAAGAAAAAATCTTCTTTGAAGCTTTCACTATTTCTTTTATCCCTCCATGCAAAATTGTTGAATTCTAGCATGAATGACATGACTGTATGATTGTTATTAATGTGTTGTGTTGTTACGCAGCTTCATATCAGTGTTATTTTACTTTTATTATAGTTTTATTGAAATTTCCTCAGCTGGGACAAATAAAGTATCACCATCATCATCATCATCATCATCATCATCATCCCTGTTTTAGTTTGTACTGCCATGTTTGAAACTTTGTATTGCTATTACTTCTCATGTTATTGCCACCTTGATATGAATTGCTTGTTATATTCCTCAAGTTGCTTTGGATAAATGAATGAATCAATGTAACAAATGTAAATGATATACCATCAAACCTGATTCTGATATGACATTATTTTGCAGATCTCTACAGTAAATGCACCATGGTGTGATTTTTGGAGCACAACATTTTCCTTTTACCCTGTTTTGTTAAAAAGATTCTCGTGGATCTCCAAAAGATCAGTTCTGCAAATGGCAGGTTTGAAGAACACAGCCTGTAAAATCTGTTAAATATGATGAGTTTCATACAATAACCACTAGGTGACAGCCTTCACTTCATCAAGCTATTGTGGGAGAGAGCCTCTTTCTGCAGACACACAGTATGATGACAAATTTAAACTATAAATTGATGGTGACTTTCTAATAAAAAATTGTTTTGAGAATCTAGTCAGTTCTGTTTCTATTAAAGATATAAGGCGACACTCATATAGTACTCAGTTGTGAATGAACTTTAGTGTCTGAAAGTCTATTTGCCAAAGCACAGAAATGCATACATAACATTTGATATAGATGATTACAGGTCTAATAAATTGTTGTTGCCCTTTTATATTCAGAAAACAGTGCACCTCAAGGTCTAGCACAACTCTGGACAGGCTTATTAAGTTTGTGCACTGAAGAAAGTCAGTAATGTAAGACACATACAATGTGTGCGCCTATCTATAAAAGGTTGCTGGAGATCTTATCATGGAAATAGAACTCCTTCTCAAATTCCCCTGAGACAAAAAAAGGAAAATCAATTGGTTTTGGCATGGAAAAGACAGCAACACAACTGGCAAAATATCAAGCGCTACAGGTTCTTGGCAAACATTAAACCTCAAGGTGCAATCCAAAATCCTGAAATGGAAACAGAAAAGGGGCTGTTCTAAACAATGCTGGTATTACTGAACATGCAGTACATATGCAGACATGCATGAAAACCTCAATAATAAGATTTAAGAAACACATATGTACATATTAGTTTTGAGTTGGAATGGGTTAAAAACATAAGATCAGACAATATGTGATTTTTAAGGTACGTTTACATGACAACAATGTACTAACAACAAAAAGGTTTTTCTTTGTGTTTTTTGCATAGATGACAAACGATCCCCGTTCACACGGATCTGCGAAAAATGACTAAAACGCTGTATTATGCATGCCAGGCCAGTAGTTGGCGATGTCACTTTGTAAAAAAACCACTACGCACTGATAGACTGAAAACTTTGAGAGGTCGTTAACGCGACTAAAAACGTAAAACTTTTTGTGCGTTTCGGCCATTCATTTACAGGACAACAGCGTTTTGGGGGCCTGAAAATGCAAACATTTGAAAACAGGTTTCAAAGTGCAAGTTTTTGGAAAACAAGACTGTTATTGTCTCTGTGTAAACAGAAATGCAAATTTGTGAAAACGGTGATGTCATGTTCATGCATATTACGTCTATAGGTGTGTAGTTTTTCTTTACAAAGTGACTTCGCCAACTACTGGCCTGGCAGCATAATACAGCTTTTTCAATAGTTTTCGCGGATCCGGGTTTTGACAACGTTGTCGTGTGTAAGTGAAAAACGCAAAGAAAAAACGTTTCTCTTTTTAGTACATCGTTGTCGTGTAAATGTACCCTTTGAAACGTTTCCGGATGGCCAAAACGCATAAAAAAATTTCCGTTTCTAGTTGAAAACATTTTGGGGGCCTGAATACGCAAACTTTTGAAAACGTGTTTCAAAGTCCAAGTTTTTGGAAATGATAGCGTTATTGTCAAATTTGTGAAAATGGTGACGTCATGTGCATGCATGTTATGTGTTCAGTCTATAGGCGCGTAGTGTTTCTTTACAAAGTGACATCGCCAACTAATGGCCTGGCATGCAAAATACAGTGTTTTTAGTTGTTTCCACGGATCCGTGTGAATGGGGATTGTTTTGACAACATTGTCGTCATACATGAAAAATGTAAAGGAAAAACCTTTCCATCTTTAGTACATTGTTGTCATGTAAATGTACCCTAAGAACATTTAGAATTGATGCATGCTGTTTATTGGACTCACCTAATGATGTTTTATTAACAAAGTTCGGTAGGAACACGTTCAAATGATCTATCCAATCAGCACTAGGGGAAGCCTAGCCTTTATAAATAACCAACTTATCTATGTTCCTCGACAGTTTTCTGCATCCCTCCACCACCCCAACTCCTCACTTTCGGCTGGTTACTATCCCAGCCAGGGATATGGGAGGAGTACTCTGGGTTTGGGCCAAATTCCGAGCTTGGAGCCCTCTCCTCTGACCGCTTGGCACATATGCAGACTCTTTTACTCTGATCTGATTATCTGTAAGTGTGAACTTGTGAATTCTTTGTGAGTGTGATTTCCTTACTTAGAAGCAAAAACTCATTACATGTGGTGTTTTCATTATTTTACATTAGTGCTCTATCATACAGCAGCTCTGATATTAAGGGTGGTTGTGTCTTTAAAAGCTGACATTCTTCACAAGCACCAGATGGAGTCCGGCACTAGCAGGACATGATGGGAAGGACACACCAGTTCTTTCCAAAGAAAACAAACTGGGTGTGGACAGTGTACAGAAACGTCACGGTTCATTACAGTTAAGGATCTTACAATCGTGTTTTGTCACTGTAAGTCCATCGCCATACATGAAAGTCACCAAAGTTCTCTTTACACACAGCTCTTTGGGTTCAAGCACTTCATATATAGAACCTTTTATATGTTCCCATCATGTGATAATTTTATGGATTTAGTTTTTAATTAATTCATTTTATTTAATTAATTTTTAATTTAAATTTTTTTTTTATCAGCTCGTAAACATATTAACGTTGTTAAAAAATAAAATAAGTATTATTTAACAATTTAAGACATTTTTCCTTAGAACCTTTTGGAATAAAATAAAATAAAATAAATGTATTATCTCATTTTAATTAGAAACTTTTACTGGCAAACAAGACAAAATTCTGATTGAGAAGAGGATTTTTACAGTGCAAAGTTATGAAAACATTGTACATGGTTGTTTAAATAAATTATTATGGTAACATCTTGGCAATAAATACAGTGTCTCAGTGTCCATTTGAATTATGTAGCATATAAAACTATCTGAGACAAGGTTCTTAGTTTGATGGCTGCCTTGGGACAGATGAGAATGAGCATAAATGTTTCAGACAAGAGTTATACAGTGCATTGGCAGGGCAGCAGCTCAGCTTTCTGTTCAACATGCAGCTCTACACTGGCCAGCATACAGTTCATGTTCCGCCCTTGTCAATAATTACTTCTGATCTAGATTATATGGTAACAGTAGTGATCATAAGCAAAGAAAATCAGGCGTTGGTGGTTATTTCATGGTATCCACACAATGTGCTGTGTCATGGGAAAAAAACTACTAAATAAAATATCCGCTTACATTAGCTGTTCAGTGTATTGTATTTATTATATTTACATTTGTTGGTAGTAACAATACTAATAGGATTGTGGTTTGTGTACAGAGCTGGAAATGATTTACTTCAGGGCCCAGATATACCTGTTTCACCTGTACAATAGAAAGGTAATACTAAAGCACAGTTAACCCTATTGTGTCCAGATACAGAGGGTCGTTAACAGTCTAATCTTGAACATAAAAGTCTTGCCACGTTGCAGAACGGGCGTTGCAGAATGGGCGTTGTTGAGTCAACATTTGAAAGTTGAGCATCCTTCAACAACACATGAGTAAAGCTTCAATGGCAAGATTTTGAATGATTACATTTATGTGATCATTTAAAATGATTTTGATTAAAGAAAAACCCTCTAACTGCTGTTTTCCTTTAGCAAGCAAATTCAAATTCTTTATTACCCAACTGGATCATATTTGTATAGATTTTTGTTGTCAGTTACATTTGTATTATCCGAGACTGATTTAATAAGAGCATTTTCATTTGTAGATTTTTCCATGTGTTCACTCAAATCGATTAGATGGAGCTTCACAGCATAAAAAAATATTATCAGATAATTGCATAATTAGACAAAACAAACAAACAGATATATAGATAGATAGATAGATAGATAGATAGATAGATAGATAGATAGATAGATAGATAGATAGATAGATAGATAGATAGTTGATTCTCAAAAAATATATAATGAAATTGCTTAATTGGACAAACAATTAATGGTTTACTTGTCCAGTTGCATGATTGGACAAACAAAAAACAAACAGCTATAGCCTATAATGATTGATTCTAAAAAAGTTATAAAATTAGACAAGAAACAAAAACAAACAAACAATGCTTGATAGATAGATAAAATGGTTGATATAAAATTGCATAATTGGACTGTAATGAGGTTCTTGTTAGGGAAGGAAGAGGACAGGGTCGGCTTGACTGCTGACGGTGGCTTTATTATAAAAATTCACTCTCAAAAACAAAAGACTGTGCAACAGCACAGAAGTAACAACACAGTCACAAAGTAACTTTCAGTTCAGCAGTAACTTCCTTGGCACATCAGGGTCCACCAGTTAGCAGTCCTTCTCTCTCTCGCACACTCCTGTTTCTCCTGGCGTTTTATACTCTCTCCACGCCAATTACTGAAACAAGAGACAGGTGTTCGTTATTTGAGTTTAACCCACTCACTCACCGTGCGTCTCCCGACTCTCTCTCCCGCTGCAGACCTCGCTGAACCACGCCCCCCTCGCCACATACCCCCACCGCCCGACTCAGGCCGGGGAGCC
>RJVU01057109.1:9470302-9488069 GCA_003731715.1 Anabarilius grahami
TCGGCCACAGCCATCTGAACACCCGGCCTGTGGACCACCTTGAACTTAAAAGGCTGTAAAGCTAGATACCAACGAGTGATCCGCGCGTTGGTATCCTTCATGCGGTGGAGCCACTGCAGAGGAGCATGGTCCGAACAGAGGGTGAATTCCCATCCCAGGAGATAATAGCAGAGGGTGAGGACGGCCCACCTGATGGCAAGGCATTCTTTTTCAACGGTGTTGTACTTAGCCTCTCTCTTAGAGAGCTTACGACTAATGTACAGCACCGGCCGTTCCTACCCCTCTATCTCCTGGGACAGGACGGCACCCAGCCCCCTGTCCGACGCGTCAGTCTGCAACACAAAAGGGAGAGAAAAATCAGGAGAGTGAAGCAACGGCCCGCCACATAGAGCAGCCTTTACCTGGGTAAACGCCTGCTGGCACGGCTCCATCCACTGGACCGTATCTGGTGCCTCCTTTTTAGTAAGATCAGTCAAGGGGCTGGTGAGGTCCGAATAATTAGGCACAAACCTTCTGTAATATCCCACCAGCCCCAGGAACTGTCTAACCACCTTTTTGGTCTTGGGGCGCAGACAGGTCGCAACTGCTGCGGTCTTATCAATTTGGGGACGCACCTGCCCATGCCCCAAGTGGAAGCCCAGATACCTTACTTCCACACGCCCAATCGCACACTTCTTCGGGTTGGCCGTGAGCCCGGCCCCCCTCAGCGACCTCAAGACAGCCCTCAAATGCTGCATATGCAGCATGGGGCCGTAAAATCTTGTCCATTAGCCGCTGAAAGGTGGCCGATGCCCCGAACAGCCCGAACGGAAGTGTAACAAACTGGTGTAATCCGAACGGCATCGTGAAAGCTGTCTTTTCTTTGGATAATGGAGACAAGGGGATCTGCCAATAACCCTTCGTTAAGTCCAATGTCGAGTAAAAACGAGCCGATCAAGCAGTTCGTCAACCCGTGGCATTAGATATGCGTCGAACTTCCGAGATTATCCTCTCCACTAATCACCGTCGCCAGCATCACTGATTCTGCCTCATTCCATTTTTTAAGGAGATTGAGGTGGCAAATTTGACGTGCTCCTCTCCTATCAGACCGTACTACCTCATAATCGAGCTCCCCAACTTGCCGTGTGACCTCAAACGGTCCTTGCAAGTAATTTTGAACTTGATGTTGGGAGTAATACAAGCACTTTATCTCCCGGCGAAAATTTGCGCAAATTAGTCCCCCTGTTATACAGCCCCAAAGTGTGGAGTTTCGTTCTCAAGTCCAGCACATACGGAATTTCGTTTTTAGATTGAGATGGTCCGTCCTCTCAAGTGTCTCTTAGGACGTCCAACACCCCACGGGGCTGATGTCCATAGAGCAGCTCGAAGGGGGAAAACCCCGTGGAGGCTTGCGGGACCTCTCGCACAGCGAACAACAGGGGTTCTAACCACTTATCCCAATTTTTGGCGCCCTCCTGAACGAATTTACGAATCATGGTTTTAAGCATGCGATTAAAACGTTCGACCAGCCCGTCAGTTTGTGGGTGAAAGACGCTGGTACGAATCGATTTAACGCCCAATAATTCGTAAAGTTCGCGTAACGCCCGTGACATAAACGCCGTGCCTTGATCAGTGAGGATTTCTTTCGGAATCCCCACTCGGGAGATTAGACTAAACAGTGCGTCAGCAACACTCTTAGCGGAAATGTTACAGAGAGCCACTGCCTCAGGATATCGTGTTGCATAATCCACAATGACTAATGCAAAACGATGCCCTCTTGCTGATCGCTCTAATGGCCCGATGAGGTCCATACCAATTCTCTCGAAGGGGACCTGCATTAATGGGAGAGGGCGCAAAGGCGCTTTTGGAGCGGCCGGTGGGTTTACCAACTGACATTCACGGCAAGACGCGCACCACCTGCCCACATTCTCGTGAATGCCCGGCCAAAAAAATCGGGTCATGAGGAGATTTAGTGTTGTCGTTTGACCAAAGTGTCCAGCCATTGGATTAGAATGAGCCGCTTGGAAAAGCATTTCCCTGCGGCTCCTTGATACTAACAACTGTGTTGTATCTTCTTTTGTCTGAGTGTCTTGGGCCACTCGATACAGACGATTTTTTATGATTGCAAAATACGGATAGGTAAGCGGAACGGCCAGGTTGGAGAGGCTGACCGTTGATGGTACGGACCTGTTCAAATGCATGTTTCAGCGTCTCATCCTGAGACTGCTCCAGGGGAAAGTCATCGAGCTCCGAGAGAATAAGTCTCTCGATTTCGCTCTGTTCCCCCAAAGCAGTACTCAGTGTTCCCCGATCAGTCTCTCCCGCCTGCACTCGCGCGTCCCCTTCCGGTGCATTTTTCCCCCAAGAGGCATCCGTACATAAACAACCCAATAATTCAGTAAACGCTGGCCAATTCGTTCCCAAAATTAACGGATGCCGGAGGTGAGGATTAACTGCCACCTCAACACTATGCTTTTGAACCCGGAATTGGATAATGACAGGCACTACAGGATATTCCACCACATCCCCGTGCACACACCGCACCTTAACCATGCGGCTTGTATCCAATGCCCCAGATTGAATCAGGCTTTGATGGATCGAGGTTTGGTTACATCCTGAATCCACCAAGGCCTGATAGGTACCCCCCTTGATACTCACAGGTATTTGGTACCAGCCAGCTTGACCGGGGGCAGCCTGCGGGACATCCGGGACCCGGACCATTGTCCCCACCTCCATTACCGGACACCTATCCACAAAATGCTCCGGGTCCCCGCAACGCCAACAGGCAGGCCCAGACCTCCCCGCCGCTCTAGTGGCAGAGAATGGGGTAAACGATTGGCATAGAGAGAGTGGAGAAACAGGAGCAGGGTCCGGCCCGGCCGCGGTCAGTCCCGCCCCCCTCTCGGACTCATGAACTCGCACCGCCCCCGGGGCGGGACTCGAGGAGGGCCGGGGCGGACGGGACCTAGGTAGAGGGATAGGTCGAGAGAGAGAAGGAGGGGGAAGAGAGGGAGAGAGAGACAGATGGCAGGGGTTCGCCGACCCCTGGGCACGCCACCATGTGGTCCTCCGCGAGGTGGATGGCTGAGTCCAGCGACGTGGGACGGTGGCACTGGACCCACTCGGCCGTTCTCTTCAGGAGCCGAGTGACGAACTGCTCCAGCACCACACGATCGATGATCTGGTCCACGTCGCTTCCCTCAGCCAGTAGCCATTTGCGGCTGGAGTCCCGGAGCTGTTGGGCCATCATGAAGGGCCGACCGGACTCATCCAACTCCAGGGAGCAGAAGCGCTGATGGTGCTGCTCTGGGCTCCGGCCGACCCGCTGGATGATGGCCCTCTTGAGGTCGTAGAAGACCAGGAGGTTCTGTACGGGAAGCTGCTGGGCTGCCACCTGAGATTCACCAGAGAGTAACGGGATCAGGCACATCGGCCATATGTCCCTGGGCCATCCGCACACTTCTGCAGAATTCTCGAACAGATCGAGGAACACTTCAGGATCATCCTGCGGTCCCATCTTGTTTAAGGGCAGGTGGGTGGGCACAGCGTGCTGGTCGGTGGCTTCCGTACGAACCTCCCGGTCGATCCAGCTCTGGAACCTCTCGCGGTCCTCCTGCTGGGCTTGAAGGATGGCCTGGAATCGCCGCTCCTGATCAGTTCTTAAGTCCAGCAGGGCCTGATGTTGATCTTGATGTAAGACCGCGAGGGATGAGATGATGTCCGCAAATGGCGTGGCGGAGGAGGCTTGCATGGCGGCGGCTCCCTTCTTCCTTCCCGGGTTTCGGCACCAGTGTAATGAGGTTCTTGTTAGGGAAGGAAGAGGACAGGGTCGGCTTGACTGCTGACGGTGGCTTTATTGTAAAAATTCACTCTCAGAAACAAAAGGCTGTGCAACAGCACAGAAGTAACAACACAGTCACAAAGTAACTTTCAGTTCAGCAGGAACTTCCTTGGCACGTCAGGGTCCACCAGTCAGCAGTCCTTCTCTCTCTCGCACACTCCTGTTTCTCCTGGCGTTTTATACTCTCTTCACGCCAATTACTGAAACAAGAAATAGGTGTTCGTTATTTGCGTTTAACCCACTCACTCACCGTGCGTCTCCCGACTCTCTCTCCCGCTGCAGACCTCGCTGAACCACACCCCCCTTGCCACATAGACAAACAAACAAACAAACAAATAATGGTTCGTTCTCAAAAACTGCTGCAAAAAAACAACTGCACGATTAGACAAACAAACAAAACAAACAAACAGCTATAGCCTATAATGGTTGATTCTAAAAAGTTATAAAACTGCATGATTAGACAAAAACAAACAAACAAACAATGGTTGACAGATGATAGATAGATAGATAGATAGATAGATAGATAGATAGATAGATAGATAGATAGATAGATTGATTGATTGATTGATTGATTGATTGATTGATTGATTGATTGATTGGACAAACCAACAAACAAACAAACAAATAATGGTTGATTCTCAAAAAACAACACAACTGCACGATTGGACAAACAAAAACAAACAAACAGCTATAGCCTATAATGGTTGATTCTAAAAAAAATTATAAAGCTGCACGATTAGACAAAAAAACAAACAAACAATGGTTGATAGATAGATAGATAGATAGATAGATAGATAGATAGATAGATAGATAGATAGATAGATAGATAGATAGATAGATAGATAGATAGATAGATAAAATGGTTGATTCTCAAAACATATCTAATGAAATTGCTTAATTGGACAAACAAACAAACAAACAAATGATTGATTCTCAAAAAACAACACAACTGCACGATTGGACGAACAAAAACAAGCAAACAACTATAGCCTATAATGGTTGATTCTAAAAAAAAATATAAAACTGCATGATTAGACAAAGAAACAAAAACAAACAAACAATGATAGATAGATAGATAGATAGATAGATAGATAGATAGATAGATAGATAGATAGATAGATAGATAGATAGATAGATAGATAGATAGATAGATAGATTCTACTAGGAAAATCTTTTAAAAACATTCGTCAGTGTGAATATTAAATGACGCACAGGGGCTCTTGAGTGTGCAGCTAATGCACGCACAGTGAACTCTAGACTTCCCATAATGCTCCGGTCACGTGGCTCACTTTATGAAGCCAGACTGTCAAATCTGAAACTTCCTGGGCTGCGATGCAGTACATGCAAGACTATGACATTTACTTCAGCAATGTAACTCGTCAAGAGATCGCGCGTTTGTAAAGAGTCCAGCTACTTAAAGCGACTAGCGCAGTTGTGTGGAGTAGAGCGGGTTTGTTGTTTGAGGAGGATGTGTGTGTGCTGACAGTGACACGAGCGGCAAACGAGCAGCTCCTTATATCTGTCTAAGAGCACGGCATGAAGAGATCAGGTAAAATCATCAGCTATTAAGTTACATGAGTCTCGTGTATGTATGTGTGTGTGTGTGCAATATGAATATGTTTTGCATGTTAACGAGCCTTCAGTCAGAACACTGATACATTCGATGATGATTGTTGTTTGGATGGTTAGTGTTCCATTCACATTCATGTTTTTACACGGAAGGTCACTGCTCGGTTTTATCGTTGTATTTTGGATAATAATTTACCTTATTTTATATACAGTTCATATGTTAGCCTCCTACTTATATTAATAGTTTGATGATGTCATGTGCTTCTGCTGCATCTTTACGAAGTGATCTCCGATTACTTTGTGTGTGTGTGTGTGTGTGTGTGTGTCTCCTTTTAAAGAATACTCTGGTGGTACCATGGTGCATTGATAATAATACCATAACGCTTTGATGTGTACCATGATTTTGAATGATGACCATATTTATATAAAATGGTGAATACATAGTAAATTCAAGCTCCTAAAGAAATGTATTACACTACCATGGTACATGCATCATGGTACCACCATGTTTTCAATTCTACCATGTACTTCTTTGTACTTTGGTATGTTGTTGTTAGTGTCTGGTCTGATTATGTGAATGAAAGTTGAGAGAGTCAAAATTCAGTCTTTATCCATCACTGCTACTTATTATTTGGAATTTTCCACTATTAATTCTTCTCCCATTTTCTTACAAAATGTGTGTTTTCTTGCCTAAACCAGCTAAACCAGTCGAGTAGCAGTTCGACCAGGCTGGGTGACCAGCTAAGACCAGGAAACTATTATTTTTCATCAGGGTTGTCTAAAATCCTAAAGAATGTATATTGTAAATTTTAAAATATTTTTTTAAAAAAATGTCCAAATAATTTATTTACAGAACAAGTTAGTGATCATATGTTTTTAAAATGTAAAAATAATGGCAGTTAAAGTTGTGGGACGTGTTTCGAAACAAATCTGACAAATGAACAGGAACAAGCTGCAAACGGAGAGCTCTTGTCTGACAAGTAAATCTGGATATGTCAATCAGTTTGGGCTGGTACTAACTCACATAAATTTAAATAGAGAGTCATCGAAGGCCTATTATGTACAGTATATAAGCATATTGCTTTCAGCAGGAACTGTAACACAGCTGTAGTCTATAACACAGATGTTCTGGCTCCTGATCCACAAGTAGTAGCAACAACATCCATATTATTGTAAACACTATAATGACAATGTTCTGACTAAACCCTCTCTAGTTGGCTGTATTAACAGTCCTGGTTGTCTTATTGTCCCCTTGCTTATTAATACAACACAGATGGTCAGAAATTAAATTTCTATCATAATTTACTCACCCTCATGTTGTTCAAAACCTTTTTTTTTTTTTTTTTTNNNNTTTTTTTTTTTTTTTTTTGTGGAACACAAAGGGAGAAGTTTAGCAGAATGTCTGAACTTCTCTCTTCCACACAATGAAAGTGGATGGTGACCAGCTTCAAAATGGACAAAAAAGCTTTAAGGTTGCCTGTATTACCCAGACATTATATACAAAGTCTTCTGAAGTCATAGTTTTGAAATGTAAGTTATTATACACTGAAAATTTTGCTTCGACAGCTGTGGCCACCATTCACTTTCATTATATGGAAAACAACAGGTTGGACATTCTGCTGTGAATTTTTCCTTTAGTGTATCATGGAAGAAAGTAAAACGG
Source organism: Anabarilius grahami (assembly GCA_003731715.1). NCBI lineage: Eukaryota > Metazoa > Chordata > Actinopteri > Cypriniformes > Xenocyprididae > Anabarilius > Anabarilius grahami. The sequence goes on from RJVU01057109.1 coordinate 9,477,355, forward strand.
GTTTCAAAAGACAAACACCTTTGTGCACAAAAACAGTTTTTGAACCTTATAATTTAAAGGTAATAATGTCACAAAGGAGATACTCAAGCTTCTCAACCCTAAAGAGCTGCAGTTCCCCAGCTTTCCCACATCCATCCAACCTATCAGGTTTAGTACGGAAGTTTTTATGGGTGCCCAGTCAAGGGTTGCTTTCAGAGAGCTCTCCATTTTGTAATCCCAGAAAGCTTTTGTCCCTTGGCTGGTGACCAGTCTTTTGGAAAGTGGCAGCTACATCTTCAATAGATCTGGGCAGCAGAAGGAAACCCTCTGTAAAGCTCTTTTTAATAATTTTTTAATAAACTTTGTAAAAAATTAATAGACTTTTATAAGTGACTTAAAGGGTTAGTTCACCCAAAAATAAAAAATTCTGTCATCATTTACTCACCCTCAAGTTGTTCTAAACCTGTATGAGTTTCTTTGTTCTATTGAACACCAAAGAAGATATTTTGAAGAATGTTGGTAACCAAACGGATGCTGTTCCCCATTGACTTCCATAGTATGAAAAAAAATAAAATACTATGGAAGTCAATGGGGATCAGAAGGTTTGCTTACAAACAATCTTCAGAATATCTTCTTTTGTGTTCAACAGAAGAAAGAAACTCATACAAATGATTTTGATGGAATTTTTAATTTTGGGTGAACTATCCTTTTAAACGCTTTTTGGGCCCCCTTTACTGTTTTTATTTTAGTTTTTTTTTAGGGCCGAAAATGTGTATAAAGCTGCGTTTCCACCTCAGGAACTTTTCCCAGGAACTAGGGACTTTGGAATGGTACTTTGTGTGTTTCGACCGCAGGAACCAGGGTCTAAATTAAGTTCCATGTAAAAAATGTCCCCCTCAGAAAGTCCCTGCTCTCGAGGTAGCACTTTTTCCGGAACTTTCAGGGATGGGACTTGGGCGCTGAACATGCTGATTGGTTAAGTTTACACAGCATTTTGATTGGTTGACTTCACACAGCATTTTATTTCAACCACCATTTTTAAAAGTCTGTTGCGGTGCGTGCAGTAAGAGTTGTTTTCTATTCAGATCAACAATGGAGTTTAAAAAATACAACCGATAGACTGACGATGAGGTTCAGGCTTTATTAAGCTTATATGCGGAGGATGAAATCTAGTGGGAACTGCAAAGTCACGCACAGTCCTACGTCATTGGACTAATTTGCCTAATCTTCACAGTACTTAAAACGCAGACAGCAACAGGTCTAGGGGGAAAAAAGTTCCTGGGACAAATTGTTCCAGGTAATTTCGGTGTAAACTCGGCTTAAGAAACGCACTGGATTAGTTTTATATATCATTTATAATTTAATGGTTATATTTATGACAAAGTTTTGGAACATTACTATTAGTAAATGTTTCATAACAGGCATATGGTTTCAACATAAGATGTACAGTTAAACCTATACGTGTGTTACTATTTTTAAAGAGCACTCAAGTGGAAGCAATTTAAAACAAGCCAATAAGCCAATAGGTATTTATAGCATCTAGTTGGATCTTCTGAGAATGTTCTGAGTTTGTTTTCATAAATAACTTCCCCTCTTTTCGCTCGCTCTTGCACACATTCATACAGGAGTTAAGCCTGTATCTGCCATCAACTGTTAAACTGCTAAACATTTTAACCACAGACTCCCAAATATTTGAAGTGCATTGATGGTCCATTTACATTATGTAGCGTACAGTTTTGTTGCATATAAATGTGTGTGTACGGCGGCAACATTCATCATTAAATGAGGTTAAAAGGTTGAAGTGTTGTGATTGAGGAATGGGATTACTGTTTCAGACTGTCTGTCTGTCACGACCACTGTTCAGCTAAATCCCTGCCTGCTGAAATATTAATGCAGCTCAATTATGTGATTACTCCGTTACCCTCAGTTGATGATGGATTGTCTGTATTCAACCCCTCAAATTCAGCTTCAGTGATTGGAGTTGGCGGTTAGCATGAGGCTTTAGTCAAAGAGCCTGGGATTAAAAAGTAGAAACGATGTGTCTGAATAATAATATGTTCTGACACTTTGTTGTTGTTGCTTTTCTTGATAATGTATCTGCTATCTTATCCTGAAATCATTGTAAATGTATATTTTTCAATTACAAAGGTAAATGTACTCAATTTTTAGGTATTTGTTGTTCGTAAACAGTACATTGTTCATTGACAAGGCTTTCAGTAGATCAGTCTGGCCAATGTATCAGTCTAATACTAATCTGCACCTTCTCTTTTCTCTGTCACCCTTCAGAAAGTTGGGAGTCTGGGGCTCTTTGACTGGTGCTGTTAGTGGTGCTGGCTGCCAGGTCATGAAGATCCGCTGGTCAAGGAAGGTGGCTCTCCTGGCCAAGGTCGGCTTTCTCTTTTCTCTGCTGTGGCTCTTCTATCTCCTTGTAGTCCGCTCTTCTCCTCCATCTCTGGCTGATAATGATGGTCAACGTGACATCCTGGTCCGAGACGTTCCATCCAATGAGGAGGAGGAGGACTCCGACAGCCTCCAGCGGCCCGTTTATGAGAAGCTAGCACCAGACTCCAATGCTCCTGGAGAATATGGCCGAGCCACTCGATTGACCCTCAGCACCGAGGAGAAGAAAGAGGAGGAGGCCAGCATTGAGCGCTATGCCATCAACATCTTCATCAGCGACAAGATATCCCTCCATCGCCATATTCAAGACAACAGGATGCACGAGTATGTCTGCCACACCTTACCTCACAGCAATGGGCTCGTTACTCACCCTCCTACCACCTAGCAATGCCTAAAGGTTGGCCCTTAAATCATAGATTTAACAGTTTTGTTCCTATAGTGTGTGGAGTGCCGCGATGTAACCAAGACAACACACCACATTCAAAAACAACCCGACTGTGAACATGGGAAATCTCAGAAATCTAAACCTAACTGCAGATTTAATCACTCTTAACTCACATCACACCACAGGAAAATCTGATAAGATAATCTGTAGAACCATCAAGATAATCGGGACTTTACCTGTGATTATCAGAAGGTTAGAATTGGGCCCAAAATTGGGCAGATTATCTTGTAGTGTGTGGGTGCCTTTAGAATCTAAATAGCAACATGCTGAAAACACTATAGTAACTATGGTTTAGCAACCACAGAGAATGCCTTAGCAGCCACAAAGCAACCTACTAAAAACACTCTAAACACCTTATTAACTGTATAGCAAAGCCCTGGCGACCACCTAGCAACACAGTAGCAACCATCCAGAAGACACAAACAACCACACAACATGTGCACCTTAATAACTGAAAGGAAAAGTCCTGGAAACCACCTAGCAACACCTTAGCAACCATCCAGAACATCCTAACAACTGCATAGCAAAATGTTATAAACAATCCGAACACCTTAGTAACTATATAGAATAATCATGGAAACCACCTAGCAACACTTTAGTGACCATCCAGTACATCCTAACAACTTCATAGCAACATGCTAAAAACACTAAGAACACCTTAGTAACTGTATAGCAAAGCCCTGGTAACCCCCTAGAAACACCTTAGCAAACATCCAGAACACCCTGGTAACTGCACAGCAACATGCACCAAAGTAACTGTATAGCAAAACCCTGGCAACCACCTAGCAACTCCTTAGCGACCATCCAGTACATCCTAACAACATTATAGCAACATGCCAAAAACACTCAGAACACCTTAGTAACTGTATAGCAAAGCCCTGAACCACCTAGAAACCCCTTAGCAACCATCCAGAACACCCTAACAACTGCATAGTAACATGCTAAAAAAGACTTAGAACACTTTGGTAACTGTATAGCAAAGCCCTAGTAACTTCCTAGCAACACCATGTCAACCACCCAGAACACCTAGCAACCGCATAGCAACATGCACCTTGGTAACTGTATAGCAAAGCCCTGGTAACCACCTAGCAACACCTTAGCGACCATCCAGAACATCCTAACAGCTGCATAGCAACATGTTAAAAACAATCTGAACACCTTAGTAACTATATAGAAAAGCCATGGCAACCATCTAGCAACACCTTAGTGACCATCCAGTACATCCTAACAACTTCATAGCAACATGCTAAAAACACTCAGAACACCTTAGTAACTGTATAGCAAAAAGTTGATAACCACCAAGCAATGCCATGGCAACCATCCAAAACACCTAGCGTCTGCATAGCAACATGCACCCAAAAATGCATTAGATCACACAAAAATGAAAATTCTGTCATTAATTATTCACCCTTATATCGTTCCAAATGCGTATGATAATTTTAATTAAGATATTTTTGATGAAATCCGAGAGGTTTCTGATCCCTAACTAACCCTTTAATAACTGTAGAGAAAAGCCCTGGTAACCACCAAGAACAACCTAGGATCATGTTTGTGACTTTTGCTCCGGCAAACACCATCTGAAATCAAAATCAAACACCATCAAAATCCTCTGTTCATGCCATTGCAATTATGTTCATAGAGGCCTGTGTCAAATAAATGCTGTTATATTGCATTACAAATAAGCATGAAAAATAAATAGGAAATGTGCTTGTTTTCACATCCAGAGGAATTGAAATCATGTCCTGAATTGTGATTCCTCAGGTGATTTATACACTTCAGTCCACCTCACCGGTTTACAGATGTTGTCTGTTGTCTGAAATGAATCCATCGCCTGCAGCCAGACAACATGATTAAAAATGAACAACAATAGAAAAAAGGGCTGGGATGTTTTCTCAGAACAGCAATGCTTTTGTGAGAATAATTGTTTCATGGCTCTTGTCACACAATAATGAGTAGGGTTCAAGCTGCTGCTCTGAAAAGAGAAAGTGTCCCCATGGAAGACGAGAAGTGAGACAAATTGGATGTGTTTTTTTCCCCTGCAGTCTTTCAACTGCGCTCCGGGTGCCACATCACAGGCTCTCCTGGAGATCACACACGGCAGGAGCACATTTCTTGGCATCAGCAGGGATTTTTATCTGTTAATGTGAAGTTCTTTTGCTTGCTTTCTGAAATAATTTTTAGGCAAGTTAGTTCTTGTCTCAAAGACTTAAGCATTACTGCCAGAAATGTGCATTTCTCTTTGAAGGGAAAATTCTTGTAAAATCTGCACAAATGTAGTTGCCGTCAGTGAATGTAGAGTTTGAAGAGGTCAAGAACAAAATAAAGTCCTGATGAAGTCTGCATTTATTTGATTAAAAATACAGTTAAAAAAAAGTAATATTTTGAAATATTATTACGATTTAAAATAGCTGTTTTCAATTTTGTTTTTTAATTTCCAGCATCATTACTCCAGTCTTTAGTGTCACATGATCCTTCAGAAATCATTCTAATATACAAATTTGGTGCTCAAGAAACATTTCTTATTATTATCAATTTTAAAAACAGTTGTGCTGCTCAATATTTTTGTGGAACCTGATACATTTTTTCAGGATTCTTTGAATAGAAAGTTCAAAAGAACAGCATTTATTTGAAATAGAAATATTTTGTAATATTATAAATGTAACATTAAATGATAAGTATCTTGTAGCTTCGGAACCTGCATTTTTGAAATAGAGTTTCACTGTCCCTTTTTTTTTTTTTAAAGGGTCCAAGTTGTTTCTCAGAATGCTGTGAAAATTTCTCTGGGATGTCTGTTTGTCTCTCACCTCTCCTTCAACTCTGTTTACTGAGAATCTGTCTCTGAACCAGAAATGGTTGCTTACAGATTTTGAATTTGAGCAACGAAGTCAAACTCTAAGAAGAGAATTGATTGTTTAATGAATTGAAAGTGACATTTATTGATAGACTCCAAATGCATTCATACTTAAAGGGGTGATATAATGCCATTTTTACAAGATGTAAAATAAGTCTCTGATGTCCACTCTGGGTGTGTATGTGAAGTTTTAGCTCAAAATAGCCCACAGATGACTTTTTATAGCATTTTAAATTTGTCAGTTTTTGAGGGTGAGCGAAAACGCTCTGTTTGTGTGTGTGTCCCTTTAAATGCAAATGAGCTGCTGCTCCTAAGCAGAGGGCGGGGTTTCAAGAGCTTGTGTTAGCACATAGTGTTAGCAGTGCCAATTACCTCACGAAGACTCACTGAAAATGTCAGAAACTGTTCAGCTGTTTAATTGAAGTTCAAATGTTCAAACTGTTTAATTTATGTAGCTGATGTGGAGTTAATTATCTTAACGTCATTGATTAGCATATTCTGTCATGATAATCTATAAATCTCTCCTGTGGGAACTGTTGTAAGATGCCTACAGAGCCAGAGAATATATGCTGCATGAAGACAGAACAGGTATAGTTTAATTTAATTATGGTTATAACTTATGTTGGCATCTTGCTTTTATGACATGCTATTGCATGTGTGTTACATACTGTATTGCAATAACATGGCCTCTCCCCTTTGTCGCGTGTTCTCGGGGGCGTGGTTTATGTAAATTTTAGAGCTAGTGATGTCACCAACACTGGAAGAAGCTCGTTGTAGTCCCTACCAGCTGTTTGTTGTAGTCCTTAAACAGAGAATTCTTTAAAAGAAAATCTCTCTCTTTGCTTTGAACTTTGAGCGTTGTAACTTTGAAGATGTTGTTTATGCTCTAACAGCAACATTACACACTAACTAAAGTTAAAAAAGTGAAATCATAATGAACCACCCCTTTAAGGATGAGCATATGGAGTTGTCAGGTTCATGTTTTAGATGTTCACATTTGCACATTATAATGAAGTGGGGCAATCATGGCCTAATGGTTAGAGAGTAAGACTCGTTACCCGGAATGGCTGCCCACTGCTCCGGGTGTGTGTCCATAGTTTGCAGTGTGGGTGTGTGTGATAAGTGTGTGTTCACTACTCACTATTCCTAATGTGTGTGCACTAATTGGATGGGTTAAATGCAGAGGACAAAGTCCGAGTATGGGTTACCATACTTGACCTTTACATGTCACTTTAGTGTGTAACTCACAGGAGAAACAGTTTGCCTAAACCACATGATTTGAATAAATGCCAGTTTGCTTAACCGTCTTCACTCTCTCTTTTTTTGCAATGCCAGATGCAAAGCAAAGAAGTACAACATTCGCCATCTGCCTACAACATCAGTGGTCATAGCATTTTACAATGAGGCCTGGTCCACTTTACTCAGAACCATCCATAGTGTGCTGGAGACCACGCCAGCCATCCTACTGAAAGAGATCATACTCGTGGATGACTTCAGCGACAGAGGTAAAGGGACACTTTCTAGACAGACTTCAGATCCTATCTAGATCCAACTCCTCCCACTTTACAAATCCCTAAACCTACCCATCTCCGCCCCCTGGATCTAAACCTACCCATCTCCACCCCCTGGATCTAGATCCAACTCATCCCACTTTATATATCCCTAAACCTACCCATCTCCGCCCCCTGGATCTAAACCTACCCATTTCCACCCCCTGGATCTAGATCCAACTCATCCCACTTTACATATCCCTTAACCTACCCATCTCCACCCCCTGGATCTCGTGTATTCAGAGTGGCTACTGAATTAATATGCAAAGAATATGTTGGAAAAATGTTGAACCTATTAGGTGCTACACTGCTTTTGATTAATTAAAGAATTAGTTCACTTTAAAAAATTTAAATTACCCCAAGATTTACTCACCCTCAAGCCATCCTAGGTGTATATGACTTTCTTCTTTCTGATGAACACAATCTGAGTTATTTTAATAAATATCCTGAGGCATCCAAGCTTTATAAAGGCAGTGAACGGGACAAACGAGTTTGAAGCTCAAGAAAGTGCATCCATCCATCATAAACGTACTCCACACGGGGTTAATATGCGGCCTTCTGAAGTGAAGCGATGTGTTTTTGTAAGAAAAATATCAAGCTTCCGCCAAAGTGCCTTCTGTATTCAACTTAGGAAGAAAGTGTAACTGATGAGACAAATACGAGAGCTGGGCTGGTGGAAGATAGATATTTTACTTTTTAACTTGTTAAATATGGATATTTTTCTTACACAATTGCATCGCTTCGCTTTAAAAGGCCTTTATTAACCCTTTCTGATGCACTTTCTTGAGCTTCCTACTTGTTTTTCCCATTCACTACCATTATTAAGCCTGGATGCATCAGAATATTTATTAATACAACTCTGATTGTGTTTAAATTTTAAATTTTACTATATTTTATACAATATTACTATTGCTATTTTTGTTAGTTTATTGATCCTTATTGGATTTTTATTTCAATAATTCATTATTGAATAATATTTGAATAATATTTTACCGTCCACACCAACAGACAATAACATTCTGTTTATTCTATGTGCGCTGTGCAGCTATGTTGTCTATCGCTTTAAATGCTCAAGCTGGGTGGATTCTGATTGGCTGTCTGTTTTTATTGTTCATCAGGAAAAAATCATTCTGAAAATGATTCCAACAATATCGTTATCATTATAGTCATGGTGTGGACTGCCCTATTCTCATAGAATTAGAATGATTAATAAAACTTTTTAGTTATCATTATATTTATCATCCTTGGTGTAAACTGGCTTTAACTAAACCTTATTATGTTTCATATTACTTTTATGTAATGTTTATTACGTTTAAAAATTAGGAATTTTCAACTTGACTTACAAACTTAAACATTTGTCAGTATTTGCATTGAAAAATACTCACACATTTGCCCATGATTGCCTATTTCATGCTTCCTCTACAAAGTTCTGGATAGTAAGGTAGCCATAGTTATCATTCCATATGAGTTTTAATATTAGCTTAGATCCAAATATGTCTACTAGAAAATCAGTTGTTTTCCTGTGATTTGGCCATTGTCTGTTGGATCCTGATAAAAAGATTCTAATTCTCTTTGCATGAATTACAGGCTATCTGAAGTCACAGCTGGCTCAGTATGTCAGTAACCTGGAGCGTGTTCGTCTCATTCGCACCAAAAAAAGAGAAGGTCTGGTACGGGCACGGCTCATTGGCGCCACCTACGCTACAGGACATGTGCTCACCTTCCTTGACTGCCACTGTGAGTGTGTGCCTGGCTGGATCGAGCCACTGCTGGAGAGGTGGGATTTAAAATTAAATTCAAATGTAGCATAAAAACACTCCGGTAATCCACAGTAAAAGGTTTATGAAGTGTATTTCAATACCAGTGAGATGCTAATTTTTTTAAATTGTCTTTTGCCTCAGAATTGGTGAGAATGAAACCACCATCATATGTCCGGTGATTGACACCATTGACTGGAACACATTTGAGTTCTACATGCAGACAGATGAGCCGATGGTGGGCGGCTTTGACTGGAGGCTGACGTTCCAGTGGCATGCCGTGCCTGAAATCGATCGCAAGATACGCAAATCCAGAATTGACCCCATTAGGTTGGTTTTTAGTCAACTTTTCCAAATCCAGCTTTGCTGTGTAGTTTTCTTGGCAGTTTAAGAAACTAATTAGAAATGTTTAAAGGGATAGTCACCCTCACCTGTATCCTGTATCAAATTATTAACCAGAATTTTAAATTTGGTGCATTCCTATTCCTAAATGAAAGTCACCACGGTTTGCAATCACATGAGACTTTTTAATTTAACCATCACTTTAAGATATCCAGGCTTCAAGTAAAAACTTTTTTAAGGTTCACAAGGAAATGTGTATTTTTTTGATTAAATTCAGATGTAGTGCAGTGAATAGACTGAATTTAATGTTCAGACCCAGGGGTACATTAAAATACTGTCCAGTTCTGTGCTAGATTTCTCTCCAGGCTCATCTGAGGGCAGACCCAGAGGCACTCAACAGAAACTAAGAAGCACTTACCTGCTAGAAAATTGGTGCTAGGGAATATCTTTGATGAATTGCCAATGCTCTGCTGCTTCTCGCTTCACAGGTCTCCCACTATGGCAGGGGGCCTATTTGCCGTCAGCAAGGCCTACTTTGAGTATCTGGGCACTTACGACATGGGCATGGAGGTCTGGGGAGGAGAGAATCTGGAACTTTCTTTCCGGGTAAGACTTCTGTATTCTGTATTCAGGCTACCTATTGTACTGGTAATTCCCATCAGAGCGTGTCGACGGGCTCTTGGTAGCATGAGAGACTGAGCATTTATAATTAGACACATCTCTCATATTAGATTTCTTTTTTCAGCCTATGCTTAGAAATGAAGATTGATGGTGTATACCATGGAGTAATCTTTCATGCATATGAAAACAGAATACAACGCTGTATCTTCTAGGGCTGTACGATGTTCATGTATAATTGATGTGCTGTGAATTGGTATACAAAAGCATGTGGGAAATAAAGCTGGAAAATGCCTAAAATAGGAATTTTGTCTGTCTCAACGGAGCTAAAGCGCTGTTGTCATGTCATGTTTTATTTCTGACAGGGAGTACATTGCATTAACATCAGATAATCTAACTTAGTTCACTGAAAATGTTGTTTGTATGCAAAAAAAAAAGTATGCAAGATGAGTCGAATCTCAATAAATAAATTAATGATGCTCTAGATAAATGCTTTGAGGTTATTAGCTTTCATTTTAAAACTGAAGTGTGACATTTTTCAATGTTAAAATACTTTATTGTATCATATTTTAATATGCAGAACTATAAATAAGTCAATCATAGGTTGATTTTCCCTAAAAAGCATAAACATTGCTCTGTTTGAGCATCCTAACCATATTTAAAACAATAATTTACAATTTATAATAATTATTTATTTAATAATTTAATTTAAAAATGAATTATTTTATATAATTAGTCATTTATTTTTGTTAATATTTATTAATGTTGTTACT
>RJVU01057109.1:9494826-9524126 GCA_003731715.1 Anabarilius grahami
TTTTTTTTTTTTTTTTTTCATTGTCCTAAACAAACTTTACCTTGCATTTAAGAACCAAGATTTTCTCTACAAAACATTAGGGAATTATCCACTTTACCTGTAAATTGTTTTCCTAGGAAAATGTATTGTATGTAATTTATTGACTCAACAGAAAGTGCCTCTTCAGATTCATTTATTTTCACAAATCAGAGTATACCATGATATTAGCCAAAGTAAAACATTCAGAAAATCGACTGAGTGCTTTTATCACGGGTCTTCCAGCTTTTAAACATTCAAAACTAGAAAAATAAGAAGTTTCTCACAGGATTATCGGTAAATATCTTGAAAACGCTATATGGAAAATGACTGTACATGGAAAACGCCTTATTTTTGCACTAAAAAGGATTTAAAATAGTAACACTTTTTTAGGTCTCATTTGTAATTGTCAATTTAATAGGGATTTTGGGAACGTGATCATGAAATTACTACTGATAAAGCACAGTTTGTTGTGACCACATGTTTTGCTTATCGACTGTAATGAAGTATTTTTGGAACATGGAAAAAGTGCAAAGTATTTTTGTCTGTATAAATTAAATTAAAGTTATAAATGTTACATTTGTTGTGGTGGTTTTTTATCTTGACTGTGAATTTTCTTTGCCTTTCTGTTGCTGTGCCATCTAGTGGTGGGAAATGTGCTGTGGGATTAGATGTAAAATATATTTTCATAACAATATAGCACTGAAATGCATGCAGTCATGTAAAGTTTTACTTAAATTTCACATCTCCTTAAAATAAGTTGTACCCTGCACAGTTTTACATTTGCAACCTGAGCGTCTTATACAAACCAGATCAGGAGGAAACCACACAGGAGGCTTTGCCAAGTCAGGCTAAAAAGTTTAATGGCACAATTTCCAGGTGTGCCACGCAATTACATAAATGAAGCTAGAGGTCATTGAACATTGTCATCATGATGCTTAGGTCTGCAGGACGCATAAATTAAGCTGTATTTTCCCCTATGACTCATGGTTGGATTGTGGGCAGTCGGTGCATGGTGAATCCTCTTAAACTGATGCTAATGTTATCTTCTTATTGGACCTCTGAGAATATTGCAGCAATTAGTCCTTCATGCCTAACTGCCATCTTACTCATCACATTTCCCTTAAGGTCATGCAGTGGTAGTCCAAACAACTCAATTTCTCTGCCAAAAGCTGTATTAAAGTCACAGTAACAAGATGCGCATCATTTCTAAAAATGCGCATAAAAAAAATTGTGCGCTCAAATGAGTCGAAAATACGAAAACATGCGCATAAACTACGATGAAAGCATTTTAACCGATTGAATTCCTTGATGCGCATCAAAAAAACGTGACTGCGATGGGACGCCATAACTGGACTCGCCAGCGGACAGAGCTCGTTGCAAAGCATCTGAAATGCTGTTTTGGTCATTCTGTAATGCCTGAGCAAAGTCTGTTGCTAAAGTGGTTTGGTATAATTCCCTCCTTGAAGCGTTTCACACAATTGTGTTCACAAACAAAATGGGATTTTGATATTTTCTCTCTATAATCGATTCTGAGCTTAGTTTTAACAGCAGATATGGCGCTAGTTTTTAACCGCACACTCAAATGCTCATGAAGAAGAGTGCTGGAGAGTGGTTAAATATACTTGCACCTCGGCTCAGAATGCTTTTATGACGTGAGATTTATGTAAACACAACCCACTGTGAACACCCTTGTAATTCGCTTCAACCTTTTTGAACTTTTTGAATGATTATTTTAGGTTTAAGTGGTGTGTGGAACTGGAAGCAAGCAGAGTACGGGTGTTTCTAAAGCATGTAGTGCCATCTGCTGATAAAAACTAAGTTCAGAATCGATTCAAGATACATAGGAAAATATCAGAATTGCTCCAGATTTGTATCGAGAATCAATGTATTGTCCCGTATTATATACGAAAATTATTATATACAGTGGCTTCTACTGCAGCAATTTCTATTTTTCATAGTCACATTTAGCGTCAGTTGAAGTGACGAGTACTGGATGGAAATTCTTTATTCGCTTTATTCGCAAATGTTTTATGTGATATAAGCGAACAAGTTAAATTGGCAACTTTGTATGGAAACATAGCTAGTGACTTCTCTTCTCTGATGATGTGTTTACTGGCGTGAGGGCGGGGCAACCTGTCAATCACATGAGATCACAGCAATAACAAACCATGTCCCGCCCTACATTTTTTCTTGTTCGAGAAGCCGTTTCACTCGGATACACGTTACAATAGGGAAGAAAATACTATCAAAGCTTCAGTTTCATGCTGACTCAGTCGATTACACAACCCTGATAATATGTGGGCTGGTTTATTTTGGGTGTTATGAATATATCAGCTTATATTTTACATTGATGGTGGATTGGACATGTTAGAAAAGCTATTTTACACGGCTCTGTTTTCATATGTGGTAAATGACTGTGCAACATTGTGTGCAGTGTACCATAGATTATTACAACACTCTTTGGAACTTCTACAATAAGAGTGTTCAATCAAAAAAGTGTGGCACTCATATTACCATCTCACCTCTCTGATGGCCTAATCAATAATTCAACACATTAATTTGGATAAACATATTTTGCTTGCTACATGGATCATCTTACATATTTATTATAAAATATTGCTTGTAAGAAGTGAATGGATGTTGAAGTTCATGGTCAGTGGAGGAAAATATTATAACATGGGTGTGAAATAGGAAGTTAAAGAAAAGAAACTACAGACTAATTCCTACCAATATTTCTAGTAATTCTAATGACTGTATGTAAGTAGGCTGTAGTGTCATATTTTCATTCCTAAATTTTAATATGAATTTTAATCTCCATAATACTTATTAAAAATGTTTAATTTTATTTTGTATAAAATAAAGAAAGAGCTGTACAAGAACCCGGATTTTTAATGAAAACATTTTAACTTTTTAATGTCATTTATTAATAATTTATCATTTCATGGCATCAAGAAGAGAAGCCCAATACAAGAGCTTTCTTAAACAGCATGTTTAAATGGGAATTTAAGTACAATTCACTACTTTCACATTACATTTTTAGCTGCTAGACAACTCAAAAATATGCAGACTAACAGGAAAACTTGAAAAACAGGAAGAAGTTCACAGAATTCTGGATTTTCCTACATTTTTTCTACAATTTTAGTTTAGTTATAGTGTCAATATATATATAATATATATATATATATTTTTTACTTTAATAATTTGGTATTACTTAGTTAGATAAGAATTTAGTCAGGTCAATATAGAAAGTTTATAGTTGTATTATAATATTAACCCTTTCAGGCCCAAATTATGTTCCAGGGAAAATATGAACATGCTTCATTTCATAAAAACAAAAAACAGTTAATTTAATGTCATTTAAAACTCATTTAATGTCCAGTACAATGAACACTGGTTCCAACACTAGCGACAGGCAGTGATTATATGGATTTAAAGTTATTTAAATTAAAGTTTCAATAAATATGTTAATGCAAAAACGTTGACTTAATAAAAATGAAGTGTGTTGCTCTAAATTGTCGAAGTAAACAACAAAGAGTTAGGCTGTTTGTAAAATGTAAATGAGTCATTATTATTTAAATCATACATTTTTCATGTATTAAGTAATGATGTGTGTGCACTTTCACAAGCTTGTGTGCATATCTTGGCATAACAGTGTATATAGAGCGGAGGTGCACTAACTGGATTTGGATTAGCGCTCTGTCACAGTTTGTGACCCCTAAGACTCTCTGTGATTTGACCTGGATTTCTTTCTTTATGCCTCCTCCAGTTCTGCTGGCCTTATCTGACAAACAAGCCTGCTAATGTGATCACGCAAATCCCTCTCTACATCAACCTACAGCCCTTGCAGTGCTCAGACCTGTGGGACGTGCCACTGTATGGCTGTGTCTCAAAACAAGTAATGTTGGGATAAATGTATCTAAAAAATTTTTTTCAAATGTGTTCATTGTATTTTCCCAAAACTACTACTGATGTATAAACGATGAAAAAAACGTATAAAAGATGTATAAACCTGTAATTGGTTCTCTTCCAGGTCCTACTATGGGGACATTGACATCAGGGATAAAAAATAATAACATATATATTAGAAAGATCTTAACCAAAGAAAATTTTTATTAATTTATTATTATCAGTATTTATTATAACACAAATCATTTATTACTTTTGTAATCTTTAATCAAAAACTTCCTTAATTTACTAATTCCCTAACTTCCTAATTTAGAGGAATATTGGAAGTTTAATTAAAAAAATATATATATAATAATAATGATTTGCAAAGATAAATCAACATAATAAATAGGCTACTGCAATATTCCATAAAAATTAGAATGGTCAATTTTGATTTCATGGTGATATTATAAATATCATAAAAGTCATAATTATGAAATCGCCTCCTAAGTCATAATTATGACATCAAAAATTTGTCACTATGGCATACTAAGTCATAATTAAGACAAGTCATAATAAAGTCATATGAGAATAAAAAGTCAAAATGATGACATGAAAAGTCAAAATTATGACATAATAAGTCATGAATATGAGAAGTTGACCGCAAGACCCTCCAGCGGACAGTGAACACAGCTGCAAAGATCATCTGTGCCCCTCTTCCCTCCATCCTGGACATTTTCCACACACAATGCTCCAGCAAAGCCACCAGCATTGTGAAGGACCCCACCCATCCCTCCCACAGTCTCTTCCAGCCTCCTACCATCAGGAAGACGGTACCGAAGCATCAAAGCCCGCTCCGCCAGACTTTTTCCCCCAGGCTGTGAGAGCCCTGAACTCAAATCACCCCGCCACCCTCTGAAAACCCCATACACAACCCTACCTCCTGAAACACGGACTATCTCACCTCCCCCCAAACACTCTCCAACCTTACCACATCACACGAAAAAAACTGTCTGAAACTTTTTGTGCAATTCTGACAGTGCTACACACAGGTGAGTGGGCCTGTACAAACCACCTGTAGTAACACACTCTCCTCTGTGCTCTAGATACTTTTTACACACACTGTTGTGTACATAATGTACAAAAGACTCTATTACATGTTTGTTTACATGCTCATGCACAAAAAAAAATAATCATCTTGCACTGTTCCCCAGCCAGCTGCTTGACTTACAATGTTTCTCTTTGCACATGTACAGTATTTATGTGAAAGCATTTGTATATTTTTATGTATAATAACTATTTATATATAGTATATGTATTGTCGGACTCTCTCAGTAGGTTAGTTGTGTATAGGTTTATACTGTCTGTATTTATGTAGCACCGTGGTCCTGTGAGGCACGACATTTCGTTCCACTGTATGTCACCACATGTAGAGGAATGACAATAAAGCTCAACTTGACTTGAAGTTGAAATTATGACATACTAAATCATAATTATGACTGATTCAAGATTAAAAAGTTTAAATTATGAGATAAAAAGTCGACACTATGGCAAACTAAGTGATAATTATGACATACTAAGTCGAAATGATGACATGAAAAGTCAAAATTATAACGTACTAAGTCATGAATATAAGTTGAAATTATGACATAGGCCTACCAAGTCATAATTATGACTGAGTCACGATTAAAAAGCTGAAGTAATGAGATATGCTATAAATTCGACGTTCATGTCAATTTCGACTTTTTAATGTCATAATTTCAACTTTGTATGTTAGAATTATGACGTTCTAAGTCCTAATTTCGACTTTTCATCTCATAATATGACTTAGTATATCATAATTTCAACTTTTTATCTCATTATGATACACAAAAGCATGCTTTTTCCCCTTATGTGGCGGAAATGGGCTTCATAGAATGTAACAACTCTTGTTTTGAACTCCTCCCCCTGCAACCGGCTCTGCTCGCCCTTCATGTCGTTCACACACACACTTCAACAGTTGGTTTAGCCACAGAATGAAATGACCAACTTTCGCCTTGGTTGGATAGTTTCCCCTTCACTGTAGTCGACTTTAAAATGAAATCTGGCGCTTTGAAAACGATATCCTCTAACAAGGGCGAACTCTTTTCGAACTTTTCATGAGATTGAACTTTGGATGACAAAGAGTTTGAGGAAACCAGAGCGGACTAGAAGGACACATTATGGCAATATGTGGCAGACGGAGTCGGTCCAAGTTAATTCTGTACATTCTCGGGGCTTTTGTAGTGGGATATTTAGTATTTCATAGGAACACGCGGAGTGATGTCGGGCTGGCGAGTCGAAGAGAAGTGCCAGTCGAGCAGGACAAAAATTTGGACGAAGATTTTCTGAAGAAACCTGTTTACGAGAAGCCTCCTCTAGATGTAAATGCTTTGGGAGAGATGGGTAGAGCTGTTAAACTAGACCTGACAGGAGAAGAGAAGCGAGAGGAGGAGGAGAGCATCAAAAAACATCAGATAAACACTTATGTGAGCGATAGGATATCACTACACCGCAGACTGCCTGAAAAATGGAACCCACTGTAAGTGGCCATGCTATGAACATGTTTGAAGTTAGCTTGTTCGATATGTCTGATATTCAGCCTCAACAGATCATTAACTTATTGGTATAATTGTATTAAATTGTTTTTTTTGTTTTTTTTTGAATAGCATTAGATTTTAGAAGAGGATACAGATCGTAGTTTATTGTTCAAATCCGCTTCGATTAAATGCAAAACAGGGAAGTTGTAAATGTTTTGTAAACAGTCCCTATCTTGCCCCAGTGTGTAATGTGCGATTACAGGTAGAGAACGTCTACAAAGTACCAGAGGAGGAGAAAAACGTTCACATCTTGAGATGCAGTTTGCAGTTGTCCTTACTGTCATATAAATTATACAGAATAAAACAAAAAAGCAAAAACATATCCAAAATCCAAAGGGGATGTGTTATTTGTAGTTGGTTTTTACTAAAAATGCTATTGAAATGTTAAAATAATAAATTAAATTCACAGCAGTCATTTTTTTCAGAACAAGGACCCATTTGTGGACCTCTAATTACAAAATTAATTAAAAAAAAAGTCAAACAATAAACCGGTAGCCCATCCCAAATCCAAAGGGTGTTTATTATTATAGCCAGCTGGAGCAGTGGTCCGTGAGACAATATTCAAAGGCCATCCTTAAGTTTTTACTTAGCATTTTTCACGTACAGACAAAAACTTTGTCAAAATGATCCCCGTTCACACGGATCCACGAAAATGACTAAAAATACTGCATACATGCCAGGCCAGTAGTTGATGATGTCACTTTGTAAAGAAACACATGTGCATGACGTCACCATTTTTACTAAATTTTTCAAAAGTTTGCATTTTCAGGTCCCCAGAATTCTGTTGTCGTGTAAAAGAATGGCCAAAATGCAAAAAAAGTTTTACATTTTTAGTTAAAAAAGGTGTCCAAATTGCCCCTGAGGTTATATGTACCTCTCGCACTTCTGTTGTAATAAAACAAATGAACTAAAATATGTCAGTTTAATGTTTATTTGTAAATGTAAAAACATTTTAATTAAGATTTTTTAATGTAACCCAATTTAAAGAATTTTAAAACTTACTGGGGCCCCCTGGAAGTTTGCTGAGGCCCCCTAGTGGGCACCGGCCCCCTGGTTGAGAACCACTGACCTAGAGGAACAGTCTGCTATTGGTTTTAGGTTAAAAATGAATGTAAAAAAGCAAGCCCAATTTATTACTAAACTGTTATTTTATTTACTCTTTTTGGTCATGTTTTTAATTTGTTGTGTTTATTGTTTGCGTAATATTTGTTTAGTGAAGCCTTCAGTATTTTATAATGACCATTAGGCTTGAAGAGATGCATCTGTGGTGTTTATTTTATTTATAAATGTTTACATTTTAATTAATATTTTTATTTCTATCTTTTTTATGAGATGTTTTTGTAACTGTGCAGCACTTCGGTGCACTCAAAATTAAATTTTAGTTTGATTTTGATTTGATATTGTGCCATGTTTTGTGATCCTATTTTGTAATTTTCCCTCAGGTATTAAGATCAAATAATCCTGCATAGTGTGCATATTTATTTATTTAAATGCTATTGTAAACATGAATGCAGTCTGACGATGTACATTAGCAAGTCATTAACTAACACGATCTGTCTATTCAGATGCAGAAACCTGAAATATGACTACCTGAGCCTGCCCACGACATCGGTAGTGATAGCCTTCTACAATGAAGCCTGGTCCACGCTACTGCGGACAGTGCACAGCGTCCTGGAGACCTCGCCTGACCTGCTGCTGACTGAAATCATACTGGTGGATGACTACAGTGACCGAGGTATTAGTCTGAATGAAAAGTTCTCATGCAGTCTTTGAGCACATGATTGTCATAAGGTCTTATGTATTAAAAGTTAATCATATTATGATGAGCTTGGAGCATTTTTGATTTGGGACAGCCAGGAAGGAGGAACCACCAAGAACAACACACAAACAACATCCTAGTAGCAACCGCATAGCAAACAGTGCTGCCAATTTAGCGATTTTGTTGCTGGATTTTGCAACTTCCTCGACCCTTTTGAGACTTTTTTCAAAAGCCTAGCGACAAATCTACAACTTCTTGGACAAACCATATTTACATTCCGTAACTCGCCCACTGATCTATATTTATATTAATATAGATCAGTGGACTTGCAAATATGACGTCATCTAGTGACATTTAGGACCAGTTTTAGCTACTTTCAACTGAAATCAATTGGCAACTGTGATAGCAAACAGCTAAAATAACTGCCATAATTATTGCTAACATTGCTTCCATAAAGTTTTGCATGCTCAAATACCACTCACATTTTCTTCAGAAAGTGTAAAAATATTGTAATATTTTTTCTTTTGTAAAATCTTTTTTTTTTGTTGTAAAATCTGTTTGCTAAATACTAACCAAAGAATGGTGAACTTAACAGATGCAGTTTTTTAGTCGTTATTTTACTTTCCATAACGAGGAACCGTTGATAACAATGGACCGGTGTAATTATTGTCAACTAAAACGAATAAAAACATTTTTATTAATTGAAATAAAGCTGAAATAAGATAAATATAAATATTAGTTGAAAAACTTAAACTAAATGAAACTTAAAATAAAATAAAGTAAAATGAAAGTTAAAGCACTAACAATATTAACTGGAAATAAATAAAACGAAATCTGAAATACAAATAAATTAAAACTAAATAGTAATATTTAAAAAAATAAATAAAATGACAATCACATAATTCAATTACAAAAAAATTATGTTATTTAAAATGAAATAAAATGAAATATATATACATATATAAATGTATACAAAAAATGCAAATATATAAATAAACATACAGTAATAATAATAATAAATAAAACTAAATAAACATAAATAAATGAATAAAAATATAAATGATGGCTTAACCAACTTATACTGTCTCCTAGGCTAATAATATTCATGTTTCATACATAACATTAACAAAGAACATAAACAAGAAAAAATCCGGAGTAAAATGACGTTGAATGTTTATATAATAGTGTACATATTTTAGTATTCAACAGCCGTTATTTAAGTTCACTCTACTCAAAGTACCCAGAGGACACACACTTCCCTGATCACAAAAATCTTTTATAGAATTATAAATCAAGGTTTTGAAAATGAAATACAGCAACAACATCATCTCAGCTCCACCCTGTGGTGAAACAGCAAGTTGTTTCCTAATGGAAAAGCCAATTAGCATATTTCTGTCCTGAGTTCTTAGACCTGCAGCTGTTACTGAGCACTTCTCATGAATTTGACCCACAGATCATTTAAAGGAGCCTCTAGAGAACTACATCGCCAATATCAAAAAGGTGCGTCTGATCCGAGCAAGGAAGAGAGAGGGTTTGGTGCGAGCTCGCCTTCTGGGAGCTTCCATTGCCACAGGAGAAGTGCTGACCTTCCTCGATTGCCACTGCGAGTGCCATGAAGGCTGGTTGGAGCCTATACTCCAGAGGTGAGACAGATAAACCCCTCTCTACAAACCCAAAACATGCATTATTATCAAAATTTGTGTATACATTTTCTCTTTAACTTGCATAGCAATTTTTTCATGCTTTTTCAATGAGATTTATTTGATGAGAATTAATATTTATCCTCCCTTTTTTAATCTTTAAATCCTGTAGAATAAAGGACGAGCCTTCAGCTGTGGTGTGTCCAGTAATTGACGTCATTGACTGGAACACTTTACAGTACCTGGGGAACCCTGGAGAACCTCAGATCGGGGGATTTGATTGGCGATTGGTGTTTACTTGGCACACTATCCCAGAATATGAGCAGAAACACAGAAGTTCTGCCACTGATGTCGTCAGGTCTGTGCTTCATGGTTGCACCTAATTGGAAAACAATTTGTTATACTAAAGGAAACATTTAATTTTTGGTCCTGTTCCAATGTAAAAACAATGCAACATTGCGTCGATATGTTCAGTCTTAAATTTTGGTTGGTATTTCATTAGGTTTTGAGCTTTATTATGCATTGCCTGATTCATGAGGGTTCAAGATACACTCAGCAGAGAAATCCATTTTCCATATCTGGAGATTTTAAGTAGATTTAAGAAGTTTTTTGGGGATTTTTATGGCTATATTTCAGGAACCAGAACTGTTTAGGTGAACATATTTGAACGTGTTTTCTACTAATTAAAAATCAATCAACATTAAACCCTGCCTTTATGCTTTTCCTGGAAGTTACTTTAATTTTACTAGTAGATGCACAGAAATATTATATCTTTGATCCAGGTCTCCTACAATGGCTGGGGGTTTGTTTGCAGTCAATAAGAAGTACTTCCTTTACCTGGGCACATATGATACAGGAATGGAGGTGTGGGGTGGAGAGAACCTGGAGTTCTCGTTCAGAGTAAGTGCATTCTGTTGCTTTTTCTGTGACATTTTTCTCTAGTTTTTCTCCAAGTTTTGGTTTACTGAGGGGAGAAATCCTTTAGGCAGATGGTCACAATCCTAGTTTGAAAACTGTGTGATGAGTCACACAAGGTTAGGAGGTCAGTCAGCGCCTTTATTAAGTGTCTGCCAGCTAGTATGATGACTAAAGTGACCTTCACTGTTTATGCAGCATTTACTTACTCATAATTACTCAGCTCATCCCCTGAAGGATTCCAACACTGTTACATAGGCAGTAATGGTTCATTTGTGTTTTGAGTGCCTTGAACACCAGGGGCTGCATTTCAACCAGATTCTAGCAGGGAACGTCACAAAGACCAGACAGCTGCTCTGTCAATGCAGTATGACAGACCAGCCTATTTATTCTCTTGATCAGTAGATCTTTTCCAAAACCTAGTGATTTGCCTGCACAGACAGCCACAGCATCCCAACTGGCCAATTTTTCCAAAGGTATCTTAGGACAGGTTTTTTAAAGTGGACCCCAATGGAGACTTAGGGGGTTTGCAAAAAAAAAAACCTGAGAGAGAACGATTTTACAAAATGTGTTTTTAAGCAGTGTCAGTTAATTGTAATAATTAAAAAAGTGTGAATTGTAATAATTTAGCACAATAAACAAATTTGGGATTCAAAGTTTCAAATCTCTTTCTAAAGACTGGTCTAATTAATCATCATTTTTCATAGTTTTAACAGCAAGAAATCAAAATCAAATCTGCATATATTGAAAAATATTTGTATCTAAAGAGCTTCTCTCAACTCTCGTTTCCACAGACAAAATAAATGTAAGTGTAATAAATGTAAAAAATGTTTTATTCCAAGGAATAAAAAATGTAAAAGATAATTGTGACATTTTATCTCACAATTCTGACTATATTCCTCACAATTGCAAGATAAAACTCACAAAAAAACATATATCAGAGGTTTAAATTATTTAATGTAATTTATTTAATTTTAATTATTTATTTAATTAACTTTCATGATGACAAAGAACTGCAATGTCACATGATCGTTGCCGCGATCAGAGCTTTTGTTAGTTTTTAGCAGAGTATCCGAGGCACAAGTTCTACAGGCTCCGCCCTTTTCTGGAAAGTGGGGTGGAGAGCAGCAGCTCATTTGCATTTAAAGACACATGCACTCAAAAATGGGCATTTACAACATGCTATAATAAATGATCTGTGAGGTACTTTGAGCTGAAACTTCACAGACAGATTCTGGGGACACCTGAGATGTGGCATAATAGGTCCCCCTTAAGAATAGTTTGCTTTGGGATTAGTATAATGACAATACAAAAGGCAATTTAGTTAAACAATATGTTGTCTTTATAATATCGCACATTTTTTTTCTCAAACAGTATAAAAGGGTCTGTAAAAGAATATGATCATATTTGGGGGTCCTTGACATCAAAATGTTGAAAACCACTATTTTAGGAGGCAGCATAATTAAATTGCCTACTTATTGGAAGAGCCAAATGTGCCTATAAAAAGCTGCCTGTTGATTATTACGGATGGGTAATCTATTTCCTGTCTTGATTGTGTTTTACAGATCTGGCAGTGTGGAGGGAGTCTGGAAATCCATCCTTGCTCTCACGTGGGTCACGTGTTTCCGAAGAAAGCGCCATATTCAAGAAACAAGGCCTTGGCCAACAGCGTGCGGGCGGCTGAAGTCTGGATGGATGAATACAAAGAAGTATATTACCACCGCAGCCCTCATGCACGTCTGGTACGCCTACTTGTGTGGTCTGTTTCATAACTCTGCTTTTGTTTGCTTGTCTGCTCATTTTCAAAGAGCATGTTTATCACATCTATCTTGGAGATTAGTGGAAATAGACTCACGTAGCCTTTGTGAACGATGCACATTTTCTTTGGCACAAACCTAGATATATCCACACAATCTGTTGATATCCTCTGAATGAATGACATTTAGCAGGTGGGCTGAAACTCTGTGCTCGCTGAGAAGTGGCACCTCTTTCAGTCCGTGTTTGTCATTCACGGTCCCCTCTGAGCCCTGTAGTTAAACAGAGAGGTGCTCTCAGTGACAGATCAGGTGACCCTTTCCTCTCTGAACCTTGGAGATGCTGCCAGGTTGGCACCACCAACTCGAAAGCTATCTGATGTCATGCCAACAGATAAGGCTCTCTCTCTCTTCAGGTATAAACCACAGACAAACACTGGCCTTGCCAGCGTGGATCAGGTTTGACATCCAAATTCGTAAGCGGATCGCTCTCTCTTTCACTCTCCGAGTCTCACAGCATATTTTATTCATAGCCAAAATCTCTGTCGATTGTGCCACCGAGTCCTAAAGATCAACAAAACGAGGCTCTGTGATGGATCTCGATGATCAGAACGCTTCATTTGACAGCCGCTTGATTGACGGTGTAGCTGGACGGTACGTGCCTGCCTCAGGACTTTGTTGAGACTGAAGCCTGATCACAGACCGATCATCAATGGGTGTGATGTTGTGCCACCTGGCTGGCACTCACAGCAGGGCTGTACGTTATTGATGAATCACTAGCAAGTTTGTTAATTAGAAGTGCACTTCCTTTCATTCATCTTTACGCAGAGCTGCTGAATCTCTTTGACAGAGCTCTACTTCCAACAGATGATATCACTGGCACCACTACTGTATGTGAACCATCACTCACCAGTAGTTCTTCCCTGACAGGGGGTTATGAGGGGATACCACAGCCACAAACATACAACTTAGCCTTTATCAGTCTCGTTTTCTGAGGGGGGTTTGCAGCATTATTTTGCAAGAGAATGTTTTGTGCTGTACCGCGGGCGGGGTAATTGCATCAGATTGCTTAAAAAATAAGATGACAGACTTTAGATGTTTAGTTTTACGTGATCATTTTGTGAGAACTAGTGTGATGTCATTTAAAAAAAAAAGTTTGTTTTAGGAGTTTGAAATGGCTAGCCAAAAGTGAACTTACTGGAAAAGTTTGCTTCGGCTGGTAAACATCTTTGAACTACCATTGGTCCATGGTGATGACGTAATAGATATTTATGGTTATTATTAAAAGAAAATATTGGCTGTGTGTATATTTTAGAAATAACTTTAATTTCTACACAGAGCTGCAACTCTGTCATAGAGCAAAGTGAAAATCCAATGCAATGTGTGTGAAACATGTAGCTGTTAAAGGGATAGTTCACCCAAAAATGAAAATTCTGTCATAATTTACTGGCTCTCAAGTTGTTCCAAACCTGTATAAATTTCTTTGTTCTGCTGAACACAAAGGAAGATATTTTAAAGAAAGTTTGTAACCAGGCCGCTTTGGGGCACCATTGACTTCCATACTATGGTAGGGGGAAAAAATGCTATGGAAGTCAATGGTGCACATTCTTCAAAATATATAACAAAGAAATTTATACAGCTTTAGAACAACCGGAGGGTGAGTAAATGATAACAGAATTTTTATTTTTGGGTGAACTATCACTTGAATTCAGCATGTTAATGTTGCTAAAGCTTCTGGTATTGGATGTAGAGCTGCTGTTGTCCATTCATACCTCAGAAACCTTTTGTCCTACCGGTAAAAACTCATTCTCTTTTGAAAGTGTGCAAATAATAAGCTATGTGTCCATATATAATAAATGTGCACACATATAGATCTCAAACTGCATCAAAGTGCATAGGAAATGCAAATCTGCACTATTTAAATAACTGAATAACTTATCTCAACACTTTATGGGCTTAAAGGACAGTTCACCCAAAAATTTAAAGTCTGTCATCATTTACTCACCTTCAAGTTGTTCCAAACCTGTATGAGTTTCTTTGTTCTGTTGAACATATAAGAAGATATTTTGAAGAATGTGGGTAACTAAACAGTTGCTGGTCCCCATTGACTTCCATAGTATGAAATAAGAACCCTAATCTTTCATTCTTGTTTTCAGGAAGCATATGGTGATGTGACAGACAGACGGAAACTCCGAATGCGTCTTAAGTGTAAAGATTTTAAGTGGTTCTTGGAGAACATCTACCCTGACATTCAAATCCCAGAGGACAGACCTGGAATGTTTGGCATGGTGAGAAGAGGCAAACGTTTTTCTATTTACAAGCAGAGCTTTGTAACAGCTCCAGAAGTGGTTGGTTTGGTTCAAAGTTTACAATGCAAGCCTAGTGTGTCATGATGAAATTAGTTCACTTCCTTTACAATCAACAAAGCGAGTGGCAAAGTGTAGACTACATTCAAAATGTGGGACCATTTCATTTAAAAGTTGAAATAAACAGAAGTTTTTCTGATTTTTAGAACAAGTATAATTTAAAACGGAAAAAGAAACATTAATGTCTATATAATTTTCTCTTAAACTAATAATATATTTATAATAATAATATTATTTAGCAGTCATATCACCCTGTAGCCCAAGACTGGTTGCCCACTGAAGCTAAGCAGGGCTGAGCCTGGTTAGTACCTGGATGGGAGACCTCCTGGGAAAACTAGGTTGCTGCTGGAAGAGGTGTTCGTGAGGCCAGCAGGGGGTGCTCACCCTGTGGTCTGTGTGGGTCCTAACGCCCCAGTATAGTGATGGGGACACTATACTGTCAAAAAGCACCGTCCTTCGGATGAGACGTTAAACCGAGGTCCTGACTCTCTGTGGTTGTTAAAAATCCCAGGATGTCCTTCGAAAAGAGTAGGGGTGTAACCCCGACATCCTGGCCAAATTTGCCCATTGGCCTCTGTCCATCATGGCCTCCTAATCATCCCCATACACTGATTGGCTTCATCACTCTGTCTCCTCTCCACCAATCAGCTGGTGTGTGGTGGGCGTTCTGGGGCAATATGGCTGCCGTCGCATCATCCAGGTGGATGCTGCACATTGGTGGTGGTTGAGGAGATTCCCCCTACTATATGTAAAGCGCTTTGAGTACCCAGAAAAGCGCTATATAAATGTAACAAATTATTTATTATTATTTATTATTTCTGTTAAAAACTGTTTTATTAAAGAAGACGACAATTTTTGGACCCTATTGTTGGATTTTTTGTTTGTTTCTTCTTAATTGTAGCTGAAGAATAAAGGAATGGCCAACTACTGCTTTGACTACAACCCACCTGATGAACATAACATGGCCGGTCACCGGGTCATTCTTTACCCGTGTCACGGCATGGGACAAAACCAGGTAACTTTCGTTCTCTCGAATGTAACAACTGACAGTGCTGCTCCAATTAGCATTCACTGGCACATATACACAATACACAGAGATTGTAATGCGTCCTCAGGAATATACATGAAAGTGTGTCTCACAGCTGTGATGTATTATTAAAATGGCATCCTAATATGCCGCAGTAAATAATGTGTTGTGTACCTCACAGCACGCTTGTTTTTAAAGTGACTTTAGCCGCCTGGCATAGCAGCGTGACTTCATTCGTCTCCTCCCTCTCTGTGGGGAGGTAGATGAGCCCTGGAGACTTATCAGTGCACAATATCTGCTATGTACAGCACAACAACACCGTTCTAATGGATTCTCTCTGTGAATACAAGAGAAATGTTCTTCTGTTTCTGGTTTAGTGCATATGGGTCAATCTTGTTAAGCAGTTCCTTTTTTTGAGACTTAAAGGGGACCTATTAAGGGGGACCCCTTTTTCAAAGTTTTGAATTTGTTCTTTTAATTTGTAATAGTGCAGTCAAACTTAACGCTTTAAAGCATATGATTAATTTTTTCAGTTTAACGCATTAAAAATATTTAGCTCATTTAATGCAGCATCCGTTTGTTTCCGTCATCCTTTAGCTAGCGTTACATTATATGATCACTCTATCATTCATTCAAGTGCTATTAAACCTTTCAAGCCCGATAAGGCGCAAAAAAATAACTTAAATTTGTATTTCGTGCTTAAACGGACAAAAACACACAAAAATATGCCAAAATGCCCGCTTTGTCAAGTATCCTCATAAGCCTTAAATTAGTTAAATAAAGTCTTAAATGAACATAAAGAGTTGTGAGGACATCGGATGTGTGTCAGATCTGCGCCATGTGCGTCAGATCTTAAAGGGACAGTAGCCTAATAAAACTGCTGCTGTGATGTCTGTCATTAATGTTAATCAAAGAACAAAAGACAATAAAATCACTGCTCTTGACTGAATAACTTTGAAGCTTTAATAAGGATTAATCTATATTTAATTTATAATTTATGTAGTGAAGACTGTGAAGTGTTTGATAATTTTATTCAAATATTTAACTTTGTTGTTTCTACATTAATTTGGAGATTTAATGTGAAATTATTACAATATAAAAATATATTAAAAACCTTAATGTTAGGTGTGATTAATTACGATTAATTACAGAAAAATGTGCAATTAATTTGTTAATTTTTATTAATCGATTAACAGCAGTAATTTTTTATATTATTTTGCAATATAATTGTATTTACTGTATTTTTGATTAAATGCAGCCTTGATGAGCATAAGAGACTTATATAAAAAACATAAAAAAATATATAATGTTTCCAAATGTTTGACTGGTAGTGTATATAACTATATATATATATATATATATATATATATATATATATATATATATACACTACAGTCCAAAAGTTTGGAACCACTAAGATTTTTAATGTTTTTAAAAGAAGTTTCGTCTGCTCACCAAGGCTACATTTATTTAATTAAAAATACAGTAAAAAACAGTAATATTGTGAAATATTATTACAATTTAAAATAACTGTGTACTATTTAAATATATTTGACAAAGTAATTTATTCCTGTGATGCAAAGCTGAATTTTCAGCATCGTTACTCCAGTCTTCAGTGTCACATGATCCTTCAGAAATCATTCTAATATGCTGATTTGCTGCTCAATAAACATTTATGATTATTTTCAATGTTGAAAACAGTTGTGTACTTTTTTTTTCAGGATTATTTGATGAATAGAAAGTTCAAAAGAACAGCATTTATCTGAAATACAAAGCTTCTGTAGCATTATACACTACCGTTCAAACGTTTGGGGACAGTAAGAATTTTTATTTTTATTTTTTTGAAAAGAAATTAAAGAAATGAATACTTTAATTCAACAGGGATGCATTAAACCATTCAAAAGTGACAGTACAAAAGATTATATTTCAAATAAATGCTGTTCTTTTGAACTTTTTATTAATCAAGGAATCCTGAAAAAAAAAGTACACAACTGTTTTCAACATTGAAAATAATCAGAAATGTTTCTTGAGCAGCAAATCAGCATATTAGAATGATTTCTGAAGGATCATGTGACACTGAAGACTGGAGTAACGATGCTGAAAATTCAGCTTTGCATCACAGCAATAAATTACTTTGTCAAATATATTTAAATAGTACACAGTTATTTTAAATTGTAATAATATTTCACAATATTACTGTTTTTTACTGTATTTTTAATTGAATAAATGTAGCCTTGGTGAGCAGACGAAACTTCTTTTAAAAACATTAAAAATCTTAGTGGTTCCAAACTTTTGGACTGTACTGTGTATATATATATAATATATATATATGCTTGTTATATAATATTAAAAAACTTTTATTGCACAATTATCAAAAGGGGTAACATAATGAGGCCATTAGGTGCAAATAATACGGTCGAGATTCATGTTTGGATTTATTACAGTTCATCAGTCAGAGAAGGTTCGCTTACAGATTTATGCTGCCTTCACGTCCAATCGGAAATGTTCTACTTCACACTTCTGAAGTTGTGATTATGAGCTCGTTGTGTTCAAGTGCTTTGTTGTCGGAAAGAACAAGAATCATGTTTTATAACCAGGTTTATAAATCAGGTTTATTCTTGGCTATTTATTGGGGAAATCTTATTAAAGCCAATACAATACAAAATATCAAAATTATCTCAGAGTTTCCCAGTAGTAAATACGACTTGAGAGGGAGATCATGTCCAAATTCCTACTAGGAAACTCGTATTTACGACAATCGATAGCATGTGAAGGCAGCATTGGTTGCAGCAAACAGCACACGCAGCCTGGTGAAGGAACACAGACTGGTTGAATGACACTTTCACTCGAGCACATTTTCACAATGGACATTGCTAAACAACAGATCACCAGATTGTCAGATCATCAGTGCTTTTTTGCAGCCCAGAGAAAGCTTGTGAAAGCAGAAGTCGTATCTCGATTAAAACATTATTAATTAAATTAAATTTAAGGAAGTATGTCTGTAAAAGGGTGTAGCAGACTTTTAAGAAATGTGTTCTGGTCAAGATTAGGCAACTTTTCTGAATTATACCTTGATTATTTACATTTTATACATTATTTATGCTTTTTCTGTTATTTATGAATTTTCTGTAATTTTATAGGATGACATGTTTTAGAGAAAGACAGAATTCATCAAATCCATTACTAATACACTTTTGTTACTTCATGTTACTTCTGGGAGGATGATGTCTTTGAGAAACTGGATTTTGGATATTACAAAAAGACTGACAGGATGTTAGTAAATGAAGATATTGAGGACACAGGACACCTAATGTTTTCCATCTTTAAAAAAAAAATTTATTTAATATTTTATCTAATACATTAAGATACTATAACGTGATTGACCGTATGTGCCTTATCAGAGTTTTTGGATTTGTCTTTGATTTTAAAGTGTTGATGTGTTGAACTTCTGTGTGTGAATATTTTCCTTTCTCGTTTCGTGACAGTTCTTTGAGTACTCCACGCTCCAAGAGATCCGTTATAACACGAGGGATCCTGCATGCTGTATCGTAGCTGATCCTGTCTCCACATTCCTTACCATGCATCACTGCAGTAAACCCAGGGAAGCTGTGCCTGAAGACCAGAAATTTATGTTCAGAGAGGTGAGATCAACACATCAGTACGAACAGTATGCAAATGTAATTTTATTAAAATGAATTACATTAATCCCAAATAATCACATATACATTACTGTTCAATCAAAAGTTTGGGGTCAGTACGATTTTTTTTTTTTAAAGAAATTCATATTTTTATTCAGCAAGGATGCACTAAATTGATCAAAAGTGACAAAAGAAATGATAATGTTACAAAAGATTCTATTTCAGTTTCCACAAAAATCTTAAGCAGCACAACTTTCAATTGATAACAATAAGAAGAAATGTTTCTTGAGCACCAAATCTGTATATTAGAATGATTTCTGGAGGATCATGTGACTGAAGTAATGATGCTGAAAATTCAGCTTTTTCATCACTGGAATATATTATATTTAAAAATATATTAAAATAGAAGGCAGTTATTTTTATTTTTCCATGTGTAAGTGCTATTCGGTTGTTAAGTCTGACGTCACGCTGCAGCGCTTCCAGAAAACAACAAATGGTGCTAATATACACACACGATGTGGTGTAATACTTCCAAACAATTATAATCATAACCTTTATCTCCAGACCAAAATCCCAGATGGCCAGACAGTGATTCATCTTTTATAAATCGTTAAAATATTAATGTCTGTGATGCTGTGAGCACGGAGACTGTTATGTAGACTGTAAGTATTTAACTTAAAAATGTTAAATGTTAATATGAATAAATAGCGTTCATAAACGGCCGTGCAGATGCCATTCTCAAGTGAAACGAATCAAGGCTTGGACCCAGAAACGGTGTTCCTTACGTCACGACTTAACAAGCAGATAATCGGGTCCCGGTGTATACCAACCCAGAAAATTTGAAAAAGGACAACCCAGTAACTTTGTTTTGGCAAGCCTTTCTCTGCAAGCATGTGAAAAAACGAGCCTCTCAGATTTCGCTCCCCTTGTGACGTAGAAAGGGGAACTTATTATAATATTATTGCCCCTTAATCTGCACATTTCCACCCATGGCACCGCCGTTTTGTTTTCGCTAGTGAAATTCTTGCTGAGTCTCTCCATTAGTGTCCAATTCCGGTTTGAACAATGTAAGGCTGAACACCGTTACTGACAATTGTCATTTTGGCTGTGTGAGATTCTCCAGCTTTGTTGTTGCTGAGCAACAAAGCCCCTCTTCTGGAAAGGGGGCCGGGAGCAGCAGCTCATTTGCATTTAAAGGGACACACACAAAAACAGTGTGTTTTTGCTCACACTCAAATAGGGGCAAATTTGACAACCTATAATAAATGATCTGTGGGGTATTTTGAGCTGAAATTTCACAGACACATTCTGGGGACACCAGAGACTTATATTACATCTTGTGAAAAGGGGCATAATAAGCAGCTCAACTGTCTTCAATTGATAATAATAATAATAAATGTTTCTTGAGCACCAAATCTGTATATTACAGATTTGTATACTGTACTGTATCTGTATATTTGTATATTTGAGGGGCAGTCGTGGCCTAATGGATAGAGAGTCGGACTTGTAACCCAAAGGTCATGGGTTCGAGTCTCAGGTCCGGCAGGGATTGTCGGTGAGGGGAGTGAATGTCCAGCGCTCTCCCCACCCTCAATACCACGACTGAGGTGAGACCCTTGAGCAAGGCACCGTACCCCCAACTGCTCCCCGGGCGCCGCAGCAATGGCTGCCCACTGCTCCGGGTGTGTGTTCACGGTGTGTGTGTTCACTGCTGTGTGTGTGCACTTGGATGGGTTAAATGCAGAGCACAAATTCCGAGTATGGGTCACCATACTTGGCCACATGTCACTTCACTTCACATGTCACTTCACTATATTAGAATGATTTCTGAAGGATTATGTGACCCTAAAGACTGGAGTAATGATGCCAAAATTCTGCTTTTTTATCACTGAAATATATTATATTTTAAACTACATTCAAATAGAAGTATGATATTAATATACAATTAATATTAATATTTCACAATGTTACTGTTTTTATTGTATTTTAATCTAATAAATGCAGGCTTAAATGCAGCATAAGAGACTTCTTTCAAAAACATTAAAAACATCTTACCAACCCCAAACTTTTAATCAGTATTGTATTTGCTGAGAAATGCGGCACATAAAGATAATTTTAAGACATTTTCTTTGCTTTTTTTAAAAATTAATAAATAGACATCATTAGAAATATATTATTTATATTCATAAAAATCAACACAACACTATCACTGGCCTTTTGTCATCAGCAATTCACATACAACGCATAATGGTTGCTTTATAATTTTCATTCATTCGCTTTAAATTGACAGGTGTCATCATGTGGTTTGGCAGTTAGTCAGAACTGTACACACTAACATGCACTTCAAGTGTTCTTCAAAGCAAATAACAGGCCAAGTAAATGTCACATTAAAGCGTTACTTGAGAAAGTCATGGACAGCAAGAGGTTTCAGTGTGGCTTGCAGTGTAATTTCAGAAGCAAGCCTTAGTGTGTGAACTCTTTGCCAGTACAGTGAGCACCTGAAGAGCAGCTTGACGACAGCAGGTTTCTCACTAGACTGTGGGGAATTAAAGCAGGGAGGTGGTGCCGGGAGCAAATGAAATGCTGGGGTTGGCTGAGCTTCATGTTCCAAAAGTTTTTATAGTTTTTGAACAAACTGACTGCAAGTATTAAACTCAGGCATCTAACACTTCTTTGCATTTGCAGGATGGCTCTCTCTACCATGTTCAGACGCAGAAATGCATTGAGGCAGTGGACCGGACTGACAACGGGAACCCTGGCCCCGCTCTCCGCTCCTGCTCGGACTCGGCCCACCAGAAGTGGTTCTTTGAAGAGAGAACATAGCAAAGGTTCTCTCTGCACCTTTCACCTGCGCTACAGTTAAAAGGGCATTTCATATCAGCTGTTCCAACTCCACACCAGTTTATTGAGCATTCCAGTTCCTACGCTTAGGATTAATAGTGCCTTCATGTTACACATGTCCACAGTACAGACTGTGATTAATGTATTAGATTTTAACATTTTTGCAGTGTATTAAAATTCATCACTTATAATAGAGTCGTTCAGTTTGTAATCCTGAAATCTGAAGAGAATGACTATTTTCGTGCCAATGAGTGTTCAAATGAGTTTTGGATTTATGAGTAAAATAACATGTTTAAACATAAGTTGAGTAAAACGTATGAGTTAAATAATATAACATTCACAACCATTCAAGTTTGGGGTCAGTAAGATTTAATTTTAAAAGAAATTAATACTTTTTTTCAGTAAGGATGCATTAAATTGATTAAAATTTACAGTAAATTCTTTTATAATGTTAAAAAGATTTATTTCAAATAAATGCTGTTCTTTTGAATTTTTCATTCATTAAAGAATCCTAAAAAAAAAGGTATTACAGTTTCCACATATATATTAAGCAGCACAACCGTTTTCAAAATTGATAATAATAAGAAATGTTTCTTGAGCAGCAAATCAGCATATCTGAATGATTTCTGAAGGATCATGTGACACTGAAGACTGGAGGAATGATGCTGAAAATTCAGCTTTGGGAATAAATTAATACATTTAAAAAAAATAGAAAACAGTTATTTTAAATTGTAATATTATTTCACAATATTACTATTTTTACTGCATTTTTAGATCAAATAAATGTAGCCTTGGTGAGGACAAGAGACTTCAAAAACATTAAAAACATCTTACAGACCCCAGACTTTTGACCCCTAATATATGTTATATAATCAAATGTGAAAGTCTCAAAAACCACAGACCTTATTTTAATCATAAATCCAAAACTTCCTTTCTTAAAGGACACAGGAAGTTCCTGAGGGAACCCATGGTGAATTAATCTTCCGGATTGGCCTGCAAATAGACATCATCACTGAACACATCTATTTCTCTGCAAGATATAAACTATTTATCATATCATTTTGCAGGAAGGTAATTTGAGTTATTTGAATCAGTCAGTGCTGCCAGCTCCATCTGCTGGTGTCTTATTCTCCCCTGCTATTCTGCAAAGTAGCTTCTATTCCAATTTTTCGACTTGACATTTTTTTTCTAGTGACTAGCATTTTTAAAATATGATCTGGTACCTGGTGTAAGTCAGATCTCGCTTAGACTGCACTTAGAGCCTCTTGGCAGCTTCGTCGTGAGTGTATTTTTGGCTGAGTATTGAGGTTAGACTCAGATAAGCAGCA
Organism: Anabarilius grahami; assembly: GCA_003731715.1. Classification (NCBI taxonomy): domain Eukaryota; kingdom Metazoa; phylum Chordata; class Actinopteri; order Cypriniformes; family Xenocyprididae; genus Anabarilius; species Anabarilius grahami. The sequence continues at coordinate 9,518,616 of RJVU01057109.1, forward strand.
GTGCTGCCAGCAACACTGCTGCCATTCTCTTTCCAACCACTAGATGGTGCCAAATTCTCCGTTTTACTCCATGTCCTCCATGTTGTAACATCAGCTCGTCTGTAATTTCAGTAGCCCACTATGCGGTGAGTGAGATGCTAGGTTACACTTTTTATACACAATTACGGTTCAAAATGTACAATTATTGTTACTTTTATCTGAAATCGTATGGCAGCCTACCTCTAGTCTAGTCATTTACCTGCTGTATGTTATTGTTGGACATTTGAAGGGGATAAAACAGAGCTGGATGTCACAGCAAATACTAGATTGTAGTGGCCAAAGTGCTGTGATTTTGCTTCATATTTCCCTAAGCTTGTAGAGAAACAATGCTGGTCAGTTTAGAGTATGTGGATAAAAATGTCTTTATATTCTGGCCATCTGTGGGTCAGTTTCCAATGCTGAATGATCGTTTCTGTCAGGCTAATGTCATCCGTAATGAATTTGTTTGATTAACTTTTTCAGTTATTTATTACATAAGTAAAAGTGTGCTTCAGGGATGACATATTTTTGTAGGCCAACCCCGAAGTTAGCATCACCCTGGTTCCCTCAACAAAAACCCAATAGGATTTTTTCCATTGGCTTTTGGATTATTGCAGAAAATAAGGTCTGTGACTAACAAAAGCTTATGATTCTTACACGTTTTGTTTGTCATGATAATCTTCACAAATTAACACAACTTTTATGAATATTGAAGAATAAATACAATAGGCAAAAGCCAAAACTTCAACGGCACCATCATTAAGCTTCAACAGCTCTTTCAGTTTTTGCGTAAAAACATTTTCCCTGAAAGTTTGCATTAGAATAATTGCAAGAGCGTGATTATACACAATAAAGGTGTGAAAGCGGACTGGTGAGTAGATGAGTTTACCTGTACGACTGATGACGTTTAATGTTCCTGACAACCTCTCTAGTCCCATTTAGACACTTGTTAGTAACCGCCTTTTACAAGACAAGTAAAAGCTTTAAAAATAAAAAATAAAAAATCACATACTGATATATTTTACATCATAGAATAAGACGTGAAAATATCTTGAGCTTGTGTTCACCACAAACATTATTTCAAACATGTAACCAAAAACCCATTAAAAAAACCCATTGAGGTCAGGACGATGGAACCGGAAGTGTTAAAACGCTAACTCGGTTCTAGGTTTTGGCCTACAAAAATACGTCATCCCTCCAACACTCTTTTGCTGGAGTCCTTGAAATTGCTGGTATGTTGAAAATAGGATTAAAAAAAAAAAAGTATTATTATTAAAAGATTTGTTTAGTCAAACATTTACTTTCTGTCATCATTTACTCACCCTCATGTCGTTCCAAACCTGTATGAATTTCTTCTTTGGAACACAAAAAAAGATATTTTGAAGAATGTACATGCTGCTATTTTCCCAAACTAAAGGAAGGCATCATAAAAGTGCACTATTCCTTAAGACTTATTTTCCTTAAGTCATATGAATGTTTTATGTGAAGAATGGGTAAAAATGAAAGTAGTTATTGATTTAAAATCACCATTCACTTTCATTTAATGGGGGAAAAAACTGCTGTGGCATTCTGCTAATAATAGCTCTTTTTGTGATGTTTTTTGAAAGACTTAAAGGTGAGTAAATGAAGACAAATGTTTAATTTTTTTATTAAGACATATAAAATGTTTTAAGTGACTTACAGATTGTACAGAGGAGGACAATTTTTCTGGCTCAAATACTGGTGAGAGAAAGTTTACTTTAGTGAGGTTTATGGAACATATTTTTTGCATTAATCTATAAGGTGATGGGCTAACTTATCATTGTCATGGAGAGAATTGGTTTACTGATATGATTCTCTGAGAGCATGTGACATGAGCTCAATACTGGACGGATGTTTCCAGGTACTCAATAGATAAGAAGGTGATTGAGAGATTGATTATATGATGATTATAAAATGAGAACCCATTTTGTTTGAAGCAGTAGGGTTCTTCCTGTCTGTCAAAGCCTCAGAATTGACAATGGTTTTGTTTGATGTGGTCAAAAAGAGGATCTTCTGTATGGATAGCCATAAGTCCTATTTGACCATTTTGTCATATGGTACAAACAATGATACATTCTCTAGATAAATGTGGTTTAAAGTTTATATTATGCAGTTTGATCTTCACTGATGCACCAACCCAAAAAAATTAAAGTTGGTTACAGCGGCAGTGAGTACATATGCACTTTTCTTGGAATAATGAATGATTTATAATTTCATTTTACTTTCCATTTAATTTTGCCGAAGGCAGAATGTTTTGAAAAACGTATCTATGCTGGAAGGAAAATTCAGGTAACTTTATGCTGTTATGTAAGTGACCTTAACATCAGGAATGAAGGTATTCTTTCTTTTCTTTTGAAAATGCATTAATTATGGTTAATAAAATGTCTTATTTCTAACTAAAGGTGCACTAAGTTTGTTTTGATACGCTATTTATGTTATTTGCAGTCAGCAATGATTAATTTATTCCGCAAAGTAGTATTTAATGGTCATGTGATCTCAACATGAGCTGACCCACTGATACGACTGCAGTCTTCACCGCATGTGAATTTATTTTCTAGAAAAGTACGTTCATTTCTTTGTGCGAAACGTTTTCATGAGGAAAAAATGATCGAGTGCACCTTTTAATTGTAATGAGAATTTTTCTAGACCTGAACAATGAAAGTTGCTCTAACTTTAAAATTGATTTCATGTTTGACTTTTTACACATTAAAGCCATTGAATAACATCCCAATGTGTGCCTATCTTTCTTCACCAACAACCGACAACCCCTGGCAATCTTTTTTCCGCTGTATTACACACTCCCGTCTCTCCAGCGAGCGTTTGATTTCGTATTCTGGCACTTTACTCGTGTTACTGTGGAAAATAATAAATGGCAAACTTTTTCCCTTTATAAAGCGCTAATCTCGTTCCCCCTGCGAATGCGTGTCTGTTCTTTCCGTTTATGTTGGAGTGGCAGTTGCAGAGAGGAGATGGAGGTGTCATTGGCAGTCTATCTGACTGGCTTGAAGATGTGCAGCTGAGTATGAGGAAGCGCTCATGCCAAGATGCTCCTCACTATGCGCTCTGCCCCGCAGTCATTCTCAATTACTCATTCATGATGTGCTTCTGTTTGATATTTCACACTGTTTGTGGGCTTCTTTTGTATGGTGTCATCTGCCTCGCTCTCCGGGTGCAGGATGGGATTAGTTTGGAACACTCCAACAGGCTTTAGGAAAAACAGGGTCATGGAATGAAGCTTTGGAAGCCGTCAGATCACACCAGCGCCGCTGCCAGAGAGGCGTTAGATGTGGCTTCCCTGTGAATCAGTGTGGAGAACCTTATTTTCGTCTCGCTGAAGCTGCACAACTTCTTTTTCTTCGTGTTGGTGCACTGTAGTGATCGGCAAATGGGATTATGACCACGTCACTTTTTCGCTTTAGAAAAGGGCATTAAATATTGAAATGATCTCTATGTTGAAACCTCCTTGTGATGCGTTTGGGATCTTTGATATGAAGGCAGCTTGCTCGCCTACATCCCATGTGTTGCTCGACAGAGGCTCTCTGTATACCCGAGCTTCTCTTTTCAGAGATGGAAATAAGCTTGATTTGGCAAAGCGAGATGAGAAAGACACTGACCGATACACAGTACCATTCTCTACACTGTCTGTTCAACTGGCTTGTGTTAACGTTTTGCATTGTAAAGTCACAAATGTTCAACACACTTTTTCAGGTGGTGAAGCTAAACGTACTGTAGCATGTGAACCCTTTTAAAATTTCTGGTGTGAAACATGGCTCATTCAGGGGCCTCATGAAATCAGGATTGACAATTTTTGTTTTTCTTTACAAAATGTTGCAGTATTTATTATAAATTATCATTTTTTTTTTAATTCATGTGCCTTCATAATGTGAAATAAATTAATGTGTCTCTTGCATTCTCTTCTGATTATGCGTTTACTGGCGCAACCTGTCAATCACATGACATCACAGCAATAGCAAACCACACCCAGGCCTGGTGCCATGAAGGGGCAAAAGGGGGCATTGTCTCCTCCGTTCTGATTTGTGCCCCCTCAGTTTCAATTTGTCCACCCCCGAAACTCGATCGATTTTAACCCTTTGACGCATACAATCACACCGGCGTGTTTCAGTGCGTCATTTACATGATAAATCCGACAGATCCTCTGAATTCCAGTACAAACTCATCGTGCGTTAACAACTAACATGATCATTATAAAGGTGTTTAAATGACAAAACACATTCACTGTCTATTTCACAATCAGAATATTATCATATAATTCATGATATAGTTTGTGAATATATAAGCAATAAGTGCCTGAGGTGCCTGCAACCCCTTCAGCCGTGACTTATTCACGATACAGCACTAGCCTCGAGTACCTTATGGCTTTTATAAAACGGCTACCACACAATACAAATATTAAAGCCAAAAATATGTATCAATGCAACTTTCATGAAGTGATCTTTTAGTAAAAGCCTTACTTCCACCGGAAAAAATAGTCCCTGACCGTAAACAGCAACAGAAGTTACATTATTAAGCCATTAGATGGCAGCAAAGACTGCCTTTATGAGTGTCAGTCAGTAGCGAAGACTACATTGAAAGGACTGACTTATTTTGAAAACAGAACAAGATGCAACTGACAAATGCTTTGAGTAGCGCTGTCAGTCACGGGAAAACCCTTTAACTGTTAAAAGGACAAGATAATACATCAGACATTTAAACAGATTTTTTTATTATGAACATAGGCCTGACCTGAAGGAAAATGCTGAATCTGAATGCAGGTAATAAACTCGCTCACTCAATCTTTTTCTCACAATACTCTTCTACATAATACAGTAAGCTTCAATGAACAATATCAATTGAGAGCAAACAGTTTACGTTGCTAAGAGTGGTTGCTAAGGGTGAAGTGAAGTGAAGTGAAGTGACATGTGGCCAAGTATGGTGACCCATACTCGGAATTTGTGCTCTGCATTTAACCCATCCAAGTGCGCACACAAACAGCAGTGAACACACACACCCGGAGCAGTGGGCAGCCATTGCTGCGGCGCCCGGGGAGCAGTTGGGGGTACGGTGCCTTGCTCAAGGGTCTCACCTCAGTCGTGGTATTGAGGGTGGGGAGAGCGCTGGACATTCACTCCCCTCACCGACAATCCCTGCCGGACCTGAGACTCGAACCCATGACCTTTGGGTTACAAGTCCGACTCTCTATCCATTAGGCCACGACTACCCCTGTGTTGTGTAGTGATACACAGAACCGTTGGGTGAAACGGTCATAGCCGTGTTTTATCGTGAATAAAACACCGCTATTGACCAATCAGAATCAAGGACAGGAACTAACCGTTTTATAATTTGAAAAAAAAGAAAAACGAAATAAACGCAATACACACCTATCATAGTGTGGTTGCATGCATGTCGCCAAGGAATTAATAGCCGTTCTAAAATAATGTTCTAAAATAAGTCACCTTAAAAATAAAAAATATA